>CAOLHI010000976.1:0-468887 GCA_948474755.1 Ctenosaura bakeri
TCCTCTGTAGAAAGAGAAACTGGGACATTTTAAAAGCAGCTGAAAAAAGTGGGATGACAGAGGATTACTTGGGAATGCCCTGCCAAATTGGAACATCTGGAAGGTATGGAAGAGCAAGGGTGAGAGAATAGCATGATTTGCCCCATCCAAAAAACGACTTACACATGTACAAGCTGCACTTACATATACGTAAGTCACTAAAAAGATGCAAGTTAGTGCTTCCCCACCAGCATAGTGAAGATGAGCAAGGACAGGAAAGAACCGTTCAGCCAGATTTGCCATCTGCCTACATAAGGAATGCAAAGACCGGTCTTATGCCAGGACAGACTATTTATGCACCTAACCATTCTATGCACTGTCTATTTTAACTGGCACCAGCTTTCTAGAGTCTCACAAAGACCTTCCTACTGGTGGATCCCTTTTTTAAAAAAAAGAATGCAGTGTATTTGCATCAACAAACTGACCTGGAACTTTCTGAATGAAAAGTGGGTGCTCTAACATTGAGCTTTGGCCTCCGTATATAGGCTTTCCTTCTCAGAGGCATGTATTAAGGACAAGGTGCTGTCTGAAGTGGAGTTGAAGCATATAAGGTCTGTGATGTCATGGATTCTTGGCTTAAAATGTTTGATTTACTATAAGTATTAGAGGTAATAAAGGCCATTTCCGCACTAGACTGTTATAGCGCTATCATTCCACTTTCAACATCCTATGGAATCCTGGGGGTTGCAGTTCAGGGAGGGGCCCGCTGGCAAACCCCATGATTACATAGGATGTTGAAAGTGGAATGATAGCGCTATAACAGTCTAGTGCGGAAATGGCCAAAGTAAGGAGCTATCAGGAGCGGGGAGAGAATGGAATGCTTAGAGTGAGTGCTGATTGGTTGAATGCCTGGGAGATTTCAGTAAGGTTGGTGAATGGCAGTTGGGTTGACAGTTGATGGAGTCAGGGTGAGAAAAAGAGGAAAGGAGTGGCTGAATGTAGGATTAGGGTTAAGAGAGTCAGGCCCTTTTCGCACCTTACCTGGTGCCACTGGCGTCATGAAGGGATCACGCAAGAAGCCTCTTGCGTCCCCTCCGCTTCCCCTCCACACCAGCTCCGTGCTGGCTGGAAGGAAGCATGAGCACTCCGCCCCTTCCTTCCGCAGCGCTGCTGGGTACTTTCTCAGACTGCGCTGGGGGAGGAAGCGTGATGGCCGTGTGTCCGGAGCTTCCGCACGCAAGGTAAGTGTGTGTGGGACCCAGGAGGGACACGCGATTGCACGTTATTTTTGGCAATGAGCTGAAAATGATATCATGCGTGATCGCCGCCTACTGGCCTGAGGAGCGTCACACGATTGTGAGGACATCGTGTGAAATGGTCTTCGCAATCACACGGAGCTCCCGAGGCAATTTCGCAACAGGACTGGCGTGCGAAAAGGACCTCAATCAAGGTTTAGGAATTAATGAGTTGTGTTTAAGAAACAGGGCCATTTTCGAACTTATAACACTATTATGTCACTTTCAACATCCTATGGAATCCTGGGGCTTGCCAACCGGCCCCTCCGTAAACTGCAAACACCGGGATTCCATAGGATGTTGAAAGTAGAATAATAGCGCTATAACAGTCTAGTGTGGAAATGACCTGACTTAGCTAGGAGTGGAGTATGTGAGAGAATGTGAGCTGTGTTTTAAATGTATTAAATAATTAAGCTATTTTATTATGTTCCACTTCTTTTAATAAAGCTTATTGGAAGGAAGAATTCTTATTTGGGGAAGCCATGCCCTCATTCTCCCCCTACCTATAGCTAACTCTCTCTTTGGCATTTTTATACTCTTAGCAGCTCTGTTGAGGGCAGTTAGAAGGACAGATAAACAACTGACCCAAAGCCAACAAATCAGCTTCAATCATTAAAACACACTGGCATTTTTGGCATGGATCTCAACTGGTCTAGAGGCCTGGAATACTTCCCCAGGCATGTGGTGTGCAGTCATCCTGTTTCAATAAATATTTAAGGAGAAAAGTTATGGGCATCTTAGGCAGGCTAGGAATTAGTCTCTTTGAAAATACAAAATTGTAAGGGGAGGGAAACAATGAATGAGAAGGATTACTCCAAAAAGTTTCAATGCAGTAGAAATGGAATAACCTGAGTCTGGAAACATTATAGGTCATTTCTGCACTACACTGTTATAGTGCTATTATTCTAGTTTCAACCTCCTGTGGAATTCTGGGGTTTGTGGTTTCCTGAGTCCAAAGAGCTCTCTGGCTGAGAATTCAAAAGGCCCCTCCCTGAACTGCAAACCCCAGGGTTCCACAGGATGTTGAAAGTGGAATAATAGCACTATAACAGTGTAGGGTGGAAATGGTCATAGTTTGGACTACAACCCCCAGAGTCCCATGCTGGCTGAAGGATTCTAAGAGGTATAACCCAAAAAGGTAATTTATCCAAGCTCTTACTAGGATTGATGACAGTGCACACTAGGATGGAATTAGGCTAATATAAGCAAGACAGGTTTTGAAAATGAGCTGAGGAGGCAGATGGCAGCAGGGCCTATTTATTTATTTAATGTATATATTGTCTGTCTCCCAGTAGGGAAGATGCAATATGGGGAGCCAAAACATGGCCAGTTTATACCAAGATGCAATTTAAAATGACAAGGATATGAAAAAGGCAGCCTCGGAATAGGAAATCAGTTTCTGAATACATGGACTTTGAACTCGTCAAGAGAGAGTGAGAGCGAGAGAGAGCATAGTGGGCAGTTGTATGTCCTTCAAGACAGAAGGTCCTCTTGTGAATTTTGGAGAGTCTTGGCTGTACTATGCTTCAGGTAAATATTTGCAAAATAATTAGAGAGAGAAAAGGTGATAGGTGTAGGGGATCCCCAAATGACCTTGTTTGGTTACTGAAGTCATCAGCTGGTCACCAAATATCTTCTTCATTTTAACCAGAGTCATTAGAGTGGCAACACATAAATTAAACCTGTACCTAGCCACGTGTAGCCATGGCAATTAGCAAAATTGTAGCCATGCAAAAGTCTTATAACCAAGCTCAGGTTTATCTATTTCCAAATGAAACCTGCAGCAGCAACAATGCCAACAAGAACAACTGGAATGCAGAATGTGTCAGAAAAAGCTGTTTTGTCAACAAAATTACTCATGGCTACACATGGTGGGAACAAAACACATTTCAGTCAAAACAATATGTATGAGACACGGGGATGTTTACAGCAAGTCGGAAAACGGATATTTTGTTATGGGAGTTCATTTCCAGTCATTTAGCCAACTGTGCCCTCTTCCAAGATACTTCACTGTATACTCCCCCTTCTTATTTATTGCATTCCTCCGTGCATCAGCACTGTATGGTTGCCAAGCATGACCAATCCTCATCTGACTATGGCAGGGGGTGCCATCTTACTTTGTTTTCTCCTACAGTGTTGTTGTAGGTAGTGGTTTGTCTCTTGCAAACCTTGACATTCCCCTCCAACAAGGAGTGATGATCTTCTTGGCTGTGGGTGGTACTATAAGTTTCCTTAGAGCTCATAGGCCTCCTCAGAGATTGCAAAAGTTACATTTTTGGACTACAACTCTCAAAGTGGCCATGCTGACTGATAAACCAACAGTCAAAACTACTGTATTACACTCTCCAAATCTGAGGCCCTTTTCATACCTTACCTTGATAGCACGATGAACTACAGCCCTCACGATATTGCCAATATCGCAAGAGGCCCAGTAGAGAGCCCCTTGCAGTCTTCACACGGTAGGACATTTGCAAGAGAGCACCAATTCCCGCCCGGTGCCTTGTCCACATGTTGGCTTCCTGGGCCACGCCCAGGTCCCGCCCTGTCCCCACCTCACCATCCCTGATTGGTTGGTGGTTTTTCTTTTTCTTTTTTTATTCTTTCTATCATTTATTCAACTATCATGCTAACGTTAGCATGATAGGTCCTGCCAACAGGCTGTTTCATACTATGTTGGTAATGTGCTAATGTGCTAATGATAGTGCCGGTTTTTAAAAGAAAAAACACAGTCAGCCGGACCCCAGGGGCTGCTGTCATCTCGAGTGTGAGTGGCGACGTAGCCCCAGGGCGGCCTCTCGCAGTGATGTGTCGTGCAGTGTTCCCTGCTGCGATGGGGGCAGTGGCCGGCCTGCTGCTGGGTGGAGTGCCCCCTGGGAGTTGTTGTGTGAGGGACAGGCAGCAGGGACTACCCACACCCTGCCCACTCCCAGGTCCTTCCTGGAAGCACACCAAATGACGGCTCCGCAGGCCCTCTGGTCACGCAACTGATGCGTGAAAGGGAGATTATTTTCATCTTTTAGGCAAAAATAAGAAAACGCGCTATCAGCACTATCTGTGGCCGTGAGAGCATCTGGTTCACCAGAACATCATGCGGTACAGCGGCTCGTGAAGGGGAGGGAGCGTGCCTAATATGCTTTAAAAACACCATGCAAAAAGGACCTCAGTTAGGTTCAAGAATATATCTTTCCTTAAAGAATCCAGTCTTTCTTCGGAGGTAGCAAACAGTACCTGCTGTGGGTCTTTGCTTCCCATTTGTGAAAATCATTTTTTGGTTGACCAGCTCAAGCCTCCATGAGGTCATGTTTCTGGGCTTTTACAACCCGAAGTGAATATATGGGTCAGAAGTACTGTCAACTTTTCTAGGTGGAACTGCATGTTTGTGTGCCTATTACACTGGGGCGGTATGAAACAGAAAGATGGGTAATACAACACAGAGACATTCACACATAGGTCACAGGTTCAGCCTGAAGTGACAATAAATAGGGCTTGCTTGCTTGCTTGCTTGTTGCTTCTTTTTGACACAGGTTGGATACCCTGAAAAACACCTTCTGGGAACAGAAATCAGGTTTGCTTCATGGATAGCAGATTCTCCCATCCAGAGACAGGTACATCTGGAAATTCCAGTTTCTCTCTGTTTCTCATTTTCCCATCTCAGGTTTAGTTTGTCTCGAATTTTACTGCATTTTTTAAAAAGCCTGCATGAAAATGAATCCATGTTTTGCACACAATTTTTCCTGATGTACTCATTTTTCTAAGCTATTTTCCAATCCTAACACGTTTTTCCTAGATGTGCATTCTTTGTGTGCACTGTTACCTAATACATGTTTTTGATGCAATTTTTTATTGGAGAATCCTTCATTAAATTCAGAGGATTTTGAAGAGCCCATGAAGTTTTGGCTCCTAGAAACAATGCTTTTATGTATTTATTCTCTCCCACCCCAGCTCCCAATAAATTCCAGTATCTCTTTGCAACAAAAACTCATAAAGTAGTGAAGAGGTGCAATGAAATGGGGGAAAACACCACTACTGCTAACTTTCTTTACTGCATCTACCAAGCAAAGAGGTGGCTGGATTCTATGATGAAACTATTTATCATCCTTTTTCAAAATTATTATTTCCCTCATATTTGTATTATGGAAATTCAGTTTCCTTAGTTACCTCCCTTTGGCAGAATTAGAAAGCAAAAGATTCATGGGAATATTGCTGCATTCTCCACCCAAATTATTTACATGAATTTCTTTCCATTCTCATTTCTCTGTCTGTTACGGTTTGTGATGCAAGTAAATAGCTTTTTCTCCTGACCTTGAGTGCTATTGTATGAGGCATACCTCCTCCTCATAAGCCAAACTAAGCCACCTTTGTGTGCATCTAAATTCTTAAAAGCCAAAGTGAAAGGGCTTGGGCTTTCTTGGTTGGAGGGCTAGAGTGGCATCGCCAAGAAGAGTATTACAGTCTGCACACTATATGGACTTTGTGTGTCTACACCCCTGTCTCAGATTCCCCACACAGACAGTACTTGCATGGATTTTATTGTGTCTTAAAGACAGAAAAACAACAACAACAACAACAACAACAACAACAACGTCAATAATTTTCTAAAACTTCACTATGCAAATGCATTTCAACTTTTACAAAGAACAAAAATCCCATCCCATTAAAAAAAACCCCACTCTTTAAAACAAACTAAGAGATGGCAATGCAGAAATGCTAGAATCCAATGAACCTCTCATCTGGATTGCCTATGAAAACTGTTACCCTGTTTTCTGGGAGTCCCGGGAGGGACACCTAAATGTGCTCTCAATTATATAAGTTGGGGAAATTAGCCAAGAGCACAAGCTAGCAATGTGAGAGACAGGGCAATGGAGCAAGATCTTTTACCCAATGTCTACGGGGTCAGGCCGAGTCAAGGAGCAAACAGAATTGAAATAATAATTGTGGTTTTTATTAAAATACAATCAAACAGTGTATGCAGCACACTCACACAGATACCTATAGAAATAAAGGTTGGAGTGGGATAGAGGGATTTTTAAGAGGAGTTGTTGGTTTGGGTGATACTACACCTGTCCTGAAGCCCGGGGTAGTCTGCAGCAGAAGTTCAAAGATACGGAGTCTCAGTATGTGGGACTGAGGGGAAGGCTCGCCAAGCAAAGTGGCAGCAAGGCTGGATGGAAGTCAGGAGCGATCCGAAGAAGCTCTCAAAGTCAGGGGTTCTTATAGGGGAAAATGTGGCTGTAGGCTAGTCCGTACTTGGGGAAAACAATGAGTTTCGGGCTGGAGACAAACCCTCTGAAGGGTCAAATTTAGCATGATTGAGTTAAGTCCAAATTGACAATAGAGTAGCCAGTATGCAAACGCAGAGTGCTTGACAGATTAGGATTCTTCTAATCAAGCTCCCTGCTCAGGGCAGGGAGTTCTTTGTAAGTAGCGTGCATACATAATAGAGTACGTGCCTTTGAGGTCTCCTGAAGCGGTGGGACAGCTATTTCTGGCCTGCCTGTATTGTGTGGAATATTACAGCAATTAGCGGCTGTGCCTGTCTGCGAGCTTGTCCAGGGGACCTCGCAGCACGTGGAGAGGAATAGGTAAAGAAGGCCAAATTCTTGATATCAAAGTGATATCTAATATCCCTCAAGTCCGGGCTAGAAACTACAGTAACAAACTGTATCTATCTTGGAGACCATATAATGAGACTTCCAGAGGAAAGAGATCATGTGGAATACTTATCAGGGGATGATGGGACCTGTGGTCCACCAAATCTAGAGGGTGCCAGTTTTGTGAATTTGCCTGAGTGATATGTGGTAAGATTAGTGTGCTCCTCCCTCCTCCCAATTTCAGCATGTTTCTAAACAGACTTTTGTTTTGCTAAAAGCTGCTTTTTGCTTTGATGGGTGCTGGAGGGGTTGGAAAACAGTTATTCATAGCTGAGCTAATTTTGCTGTGGTGGAAGGGCCTTTCTGTAATGCACCTCTGGAGCCGGAAGCTGCGTGGGTGTGCAATTTATGGTAGATGGTTAAGATGGCAAAGCCTGGGGTGGTGGAACTATAAAGAACAAAGCCTTCTATACTCAGGAGTGATGCAGTCATGGAGCATAATCTCATTGGATGTGGAAGGCTGGTGATGAGAAACAAAGGACAAAGAGGCCCTAAAGCAGTGCTAATACATATTTGCATTGGGAAATCACTTACGGAAATAGAGTTCAGAAATAGATGCTGGGGGAAACTGCAGATTATAGATAGAGCTCAGCAGAACAAGGCAAATGAAATACTTAGCAACTCATCCAGCTCATTGAGAGCTGCAGAAAGAGAGAATCCTGTGCTTCTTCCAATCATCTGCAACATTTATGCATGCTAAATGAGCAAACAAATAGGTAGAACCTACCCATCCTAATCATAGTGTATTCAGAGGGAAAAAAGGCCACAAAATAAACTGTTTGCTGTTACTATCAATGCATGTTTAGCCTCCAGGGACCAGATGTCTGAGGTGACCGATAATAAGATCAGTGGCCTTTCACCTCAGGACCATTCATCTGAATTTGAACCAGGTCAATAGTTGTTGTTGCCTGCCAGCCATTTGGCCTTCTATCAATGAAACTAAAGCTAGTCAGTGGCAGAAAAGCATCTCTACCACCAAAAAGGGGGTAGAAGAATGGGTGAGGGTGTTGTTTGTATGCACGTATGATTTATTTTGTATGTAAAAATGAGAGACTCAGTGGATATAAGCTATGCTAGCTTTAATCACCAGTACTTATGACTTTGGCAGACTCCTTTCCTCTAAGGAGCTGGGGATTACCTGATTACATCCTTGTACTCAGTGATGTGCGATTGACAGGTAAGTTCAAGGTTATCCAGTAAAATCATGGTGGAACAAGGATTCAAACACAAACTGTCCCTGTCTAAACAGGACATGGTAAAACAGTAGATGGATTGGATGGAGTTGGAAACTTTTGCACAAACAGATGACACCTTTTGAGACTGAGCCAGTAAAGAACTCAATCAAGGTGAACATCACCGGAGTTACATCAGACCAAAGACCTTGATCAGACTGTTAAGTCCAAAATTCTGTTTCCAGAGTTACTGCTCAAATGTCATTGAGAAGTCCACAAAGAAAAGGACACAAACATAATAGTACTGTTGCACTTGTCTTTTCCAGCAACCAGAATCCAGAGCAGTTCCAACATGGGTGTATTCTGCTAGCTTGATATTGTTACAAATGTCTTTTTTGACCTGGATTGAAGCTTCTGGTCCTGAAACAGAACAGTAGAATCCAGAGATTCAGCCATCTAAGCATAAGATGAGCATTTTGAGAAATGAGCGGCTCTTAAATGCTTTCTTTGAACTGCCAACATACAGGGCAGATCAAGTGAATATTGGATCTGTTTTGAAAATGGAGGACTATTACAAAGATATCTGCTTTTTGTGAGGCTCTAATTCGCTTCAGGTGGGGAAATTACATTTTTAATTCTTGGGGCAACATCTGTAAATATGGAGTCAGCCAATCCTGTGTCCTGGAAGATTACTGAGAACAAACCAAGACTGGCTGACATTTTGTCACATGGGGTTCAATGGTGACAAAATGTCTGATCCAATATTAGTTGAAACTGACGTATTAAATTAAATGACCGGGAAGTTTCTCAAAGGGTGACTGTTTTAATGTCAGTCTTCATCAGAGGAAATGAATACTTGATTTACCAATTTGAAAAGCATTGAAATAATTGTATCAGCTTCAGCCTTTGCCCTTTGAACTAATAGAACAAGCCTACCATTTTCAAGAACTGATCTGATTTTGGAACAATGCAGTTCATGATTCCTTTGATGCTTTTGAAACCCATTATTCTGAAACAATTTCAATTCATTTGCCACTGCCTTCCACTGTTAAATTACCAAGAAGCAGAATAATGTATTCCTGTGAATACATAATAAAGAACAGAAGGGAAATTGGGTTTTAGTAGTAGCACACAGTACATTGGAAAGGTTCAAAGTATCCTCTTTGTTATTTGAGTGATTTCTTCTCATAACTAAGGCTTTCATTTATAATAGGGGTGGGAATTGTGTAGACCCCACTCCCAGACTAGGTCGCCAGAGCTGGAGAGGGCTCCTGGACCTTTAGTGGTTATACGGAAGAGGGAATTTCAACAGGTGGTTTTTGTTATATGTTTGTGTTACAAGCAACACCTGCAGAAATTCCTTCTTCTATACAACCACTAAAAGCACAGAAGCCCTTTCTAACCCTACTCCATACCCTCAAACCCACAGCATCCCACCAAAAAAATCAGGAGAAATAAGAAAAAATACACTAGAAACAGCCTAGAAACCCTGAGAAACTACTCTTTCCTACTGTTTCCCTGGGGAATCTCCAAAACCTCCTGAGGTCCCACATCAAAAAGCCCCTGAAAGAAACTGGAAGTGAACACCCAGTGACCCTTGTGGCTCAGTAGATGGGAATATGCATCATCTATGGCCATTTTTACACTACACTGTTATTGCACTATAATACCACTTTCAACATCATGTGGAATTCTGGGGTTTGTAGTTTACTGAAGCCAAAGGGCTTTCGGGCTGAGAATTCTAAATGCCCCTCCCTAAACTCCAAACCACAGGATTCCATAGGATGTTGAAAATGGAATAATAGCACTGTAACAGTGCAGTGTGGAAATGACCCTAAACAATTCACTGAATATGATGACAAATGGGAATGTGGCCCTCTATAATATTTATATTATAAGGAGTAGCTCTTCAGCTTCTTTGGGTCATGGACTAGAAATTGATTTTCTTCATGTAGATTAGTCTGGAATGAAAAAAGGTAATTACAATGAAGAGTTGAAAAAAAAATAGAAACTTTTACCTTAAAATTCACCAAAAGTCAAAAGTATCAGGAAGGAAATGAAGGGGATAATTTTTTTTTTTTTACATCCAGTTCAAAACTTCCTGAAGTCCAGTCATGGGCCACCTTGTGACTCATGTCCCTACATTTGATCACAGAATGACCAAACTTGATGTGTTTATCTAGTGAGACTAAAGTGAAGACTGCAATAACATTTTAGATCTGACCTATCAATGGCCATTTCCGCACTAGACTGTTAATAGCGCTATGATTCTACTTTCAACATCCTATGGAATCCTGGGGTGGCCCCTCCCGAAACTGCAAACCCCAGGGTTCCATAGGATGTTGAAAGTGGAATCATAGCACTATTAACAGTCTAGTGCAGAAATGGTCAATGACTTTGCATACTTCCTGAACAGATACTTCAAACGTCTAAGTTTTTTTTTTTAAAAAAAAATAGAATGCAATTTTAAAAACTGATTTTAACCAAACTTGATAAATATACATAGGCTGACATCCATGTGTTCCTGCAAGTTTGGGATCAATCAGCAAGCTCCAGTGTTTTTTTTCCAGAAAACTGCTAGTTCGTATCCGTTTTGTATGGAACTTGGTGTGAAACTTTTTTATGGATTATACCTGCTACTACTCACATTTTTGTTTCGTTCAAAGCAGACGTGAAACCATCAGCAACCTGGGCAGTGCTGGGTAAATTTCCTAGTAGGTGATAAAGTTTAAAAATACATCCTAATTGCATTGTTACTTTAGCTGGAAACAGGAAATTAAACACTGTGTGTAGTCCTGATTTTTTTTTCTTTCTGTTTCTCTCTTTGGAAACACAAAATCCCCCTTTTCCTGTGTACTACCATTGGGCTGACTTTCAGCAAGCAATGACTGAAAGGAAAGCAACCATTCCCAACACTTTAACTTGATTAAAAATACCCTGTGTGCATGTGAATACATCCATATATATGTAACTTTTTAAAAGTGTTGTCTGAACATCGCAGAGCCAATACAGACAGTCATTAACATGATAAATGTTGGACAGGAGTGGTAATACTATATATTTCAAAAAATAAAGCAAGCCAGCTAACTAATTCTGTTTTGAAAAGAGGAAACTAAAACCTGTATTCAAAAAATACAAAATTTGAAAATGAGTAGCAAGTAATTTATGCACCATTGGTTAATCAGGACAATTTATTCTAGCATGTATGAATATGGGGCTTATACTAGAGTATTGGCTAACAATGCATTTTCATTCATATTTAAATGAAAGTCGGGTCCACTCTGTCCAGTGAGCCTTACTTCCTCAGAAATATGTTTAGAATTCCAGCCAGAACCACATAGTTCCAGTTGTGGTAAGACAAGGGCTGAGGCACTGCTTGGAAACATTACTTTTCGGACCACAGCTCTGAGAATCTATCAGACAGCATGGGAAGTTCTGGGAACTGCAGTTTAAAGAACAACATTTCCAGGCTCTGGACTGAGGTGCCAAATAGATAGCTGAATTATGTTCTTTTTAAGGGCAACCATATTAATTATTGGTATATTTTAAAAGGAGAAATATCTAGCTTTCCCAAATCATCCAATACAATTTGTAGAAAAGGAACCAAAGAAGGACATATGCATAAGATACACTGGTCCAAAGAGCTGTAGCTAGATTGTTAATCTGGGCTGGACTGCAACAACTGCCCTATTGCAACAGCTTCACTGGTTTCTGATCTGTTTAGGCCCTCTACAGTTCAAATCCACTTTATCTGATGGATCATGTCCTCCCATGTGACTCTGCCAATGCTTTACAATCTTTGGAGGAGGCCCTCACAGGTCCTTCTAGTGGGATCACATAAGAGATCCTTTCGAAAGAATTCAAGAACTCCCTTCCTAGAGGGGTTAGACTGATGCCGTCCTTGCTATTGGTAGGCATGCAAGTGAAGACATTTTTCTTTCAGCAGGTCTTTAACAACTGATTCCACAAAGGAAAAGGCTTTTCATGATGTGCTGCATTTTCTATGTATGTTTTTTTTCCTTTTTGACAGTGAGCCTTCTAAGTGCTTTTAATTCTGTTTATAGGATTATTTTTAACTTTTGTATCATATGAATTTTCACCTGTATCTGTTTTAGTTCTTGTAAGCCACCTTGAGTCACAGATTAGGAAAAAGCAGAGATGATGGTGATGACGACGACGACAACAATTATTATTACTATTACTACTATTGTTATCTCGATGTCTTTCAAAATAAATATTAACATTTGGCATTACATAGCATTCAGAATGAAAGACTGGGATCCTCATTTAGGAGCTAATTGATATGCTGTTGAACGCCTCTGTAGGAAAAGCCACTGTTTCCTTGGTAGCGAGATAACTGGGGCAAGCCACTACCTGGGCCATCTCAGAGCTGCCGGTGCAACCCCGTCAAAGGACAATTGATTCATTCACATGCTGCTGACACCATTAACCTCGTACATGTGTAGAAAGTGTTCCCACTTTTGAAGATGCCCCCAAGGGTCTCTCAATGACACCGGCTAATTAACTCCTCATTAGCAACAACAGCATCATTCCCTTTGATGTATACAAGTTAATTTGTTAATTGCACTTTAATTACAAAGTTATTAAGCTTTCTGAGGCCGGCTTTGGCAGATGAGTGCAATTAATGGGCACTGCAAATTGCTCCCAGCCATTTGGCGATGTTATCTGAAACCGTTCCTCTGCCTTAAAGGGAAGAAGCCAAAGAGACAAGAGAGATTTACAGGCAGGAGTGTCAGAATTCCCTCAGCTTGCCCTGAGAAGGTGCTGCTTGGAGCAGACCACAGAGACTGGGCTGGGGCGACAGTCAGTCCCAAGTTATTCTGTAAGTACAGCTGGAGCTCAATCAATATTTATAGGGAAGGAGATCTGCTAGAACTAAAAATAAAAACCATGTGTTCTAAGTGAAACCTTAATATCACCAAGTGATGCTTTCTCATGTGTTTAAAAACCACCCAACAAGCCCTTTCTTCTCCTTCCGCCCACAAAAAAAAAAAAAGAGGAAAGGAAACAACACTTTTCTTCTCATTTCACATTGTGAAAGAAAAGAAAACATTAAGAACACAATCACCTTTTTAGGGCAAACCAATTGGTACAGGATGCTTTGAGTCTATTGAAAGGAATGTAATTATAGTGATGCTGGCTCAAATGTGTCAAAATGTGTTGAATAGTATGGAGTCACACAGACTCTCTGATTCCTGCCAAGGAATGATGAGCCCAGCCTAGAATGATGTGTTGGGATTTATTTTCATTCAATTATGTGCAGAGCTTCAAAAAGTTACTTTTGGGAGACAGCAGCTGCTTAGAACAGCATGATTGGAACACTATGGTTGCACAACTGCTAATTGTACCACGAGGCATCTCCTTATACAAGCAGTTTCCTCCTTTGCCTAGAAGCGCAACAGCCAGGCTTACAGACTGGTGTGACACCTGCATATAGCTCCATCCCACCCCCAGACAACATAGTCCATTTCTGCACTACACTGTTCTAGTTCTATTATTCCACTTTCAACATCCTGTGGAATTCTGAGGTTAGCAGTTTGCTGAGGGGCCAAAGGGCTCTCTGGCTGAGAATTCTAAAGACCCCTCCCTAAACTGCAAACCCACCAAAACCACCTTTAAAATTTAAAGTTGTCTGAAAAACCCTAGAGAAGTTTCATTTAACTCATCAGACTTCTGGCTTCTTATTAAAAACCTTTGGATTCTTTAGAAAAGAACCAGTTCAGGACAGTCCCAGTCCAGCACCATGTGTAGCATCCTGCACGACCCTATAGCAATAGCCATAGCATGTACATTTCTATACCATTTGTCAGTGCAAAGCACTCCCTAAGCAGTTTACAACGTGTAAGCTAATTGCTCCCAACAAGCTGGGTACTCATTTTATGGGCCTACAGAAGGATGGAAGGCTGAGTCAGCCTGGAGCCTTGCAGGATCGAACTCACAACCTTGCGGCTGCCGTACCAGCATTTAACCACTGTGCCACCAGGGCTCTGATGCTTCGACATAGCTACTGCACTGACTATATGTGACAATGAAGTCTGGAAGCAACTCTCATCGTAGAAGGAACAGGAGAGGTTTGCAGGAGAGTGTTTCTTGGGTAGATCAGAGGTGAATCTGAGTATATCCGTAAAGTGTTCAGTTACATCAGAGGTGGACAACTTCAGTGCAGTGGACAGGGTGCACCCTTTTCTGTCGCAGGCACCCTCTGGATCACCCATACCATAGTATTTCCAATCTCTATGCATGATTGTGAAAGCTGGACAGTGAAGAATGGGAACAGCAAGAAAATAACTTCATACAAAATGGGGTCTTGGAGGAGAGCACTACAGGTTCCATGGACCACCAAAAATACAAATAAATGGCTCTGAGCAAATCAAGGTTGACATTGCACTAGGAGCCAAAATTACTAAAATGGCTATCATACTCTGGACACATCATGAGGAAAAATAATAATACTGAGAAAAGTGAAAACCTGTAGGAAAAGAGGAAGACCACATTACAGACTGAATCAATCAAGGAAGCTATGGCCACAAGTTTGCAAGACCTGAGCAGGGCTGTTAATAACAAGGTGTCTAGGGGGGGTTCTCATTGAAAGGGTTACATTAAATTGAAACTAACTTGACTACACTTAAGAGACAACAGGCCTTATTCAGAGCCATGTGTAAGGATGCAAGAAATATTTGTTTATGATTATATACAGCTCTAGTATCAAAGTTATATTGAAATCAACACCAATAATGCCACAGGTTGTGATAAAACCTAAGCAACAGATAATATTAAAGCAGAGTTCAAAGAAGCATTACATTCTCAGAATTCTGAAATATTAGTGGCTGTTAACCCCAATAACCTGGACAATGCGTGTGTCCTGTTGCGTAGTGTCTTCCTTAAATATTGGACTGACAGAAACGTAAATGAGAATCATGATAGTAATTTGCTTTGTCATTGATGACAAGCTCCTCTCAAGACAGGCTCATGCTAGCCAAGACAAATGACTTGGGAAACCTTGCTGGGTTAGATTATGCCCCTTCCACACTCTGCTGCACTCAGGTTTATTTCACACTGTCAGCCAATGTGGAAAAGTTCAAAGAAATAAATGTCACATGCTGGTATCCAAGGAACTTGCCTGCAGCTGGGATCACTCGAAGCTTTTGTGTAAGTATTCCCAAAGTGAAGAACAGCAAAATGATGGAAGCTAAACATACGGTAGGTACAAGACACATTGCTGGAACTAAAGAAGGGAAGAAAGCAAAAGGTTGTGCGTGTGTGTGTGTGTGTGTGGAGAGAGAGCGAGAGCGAGCAACCAACCCATTTACCCTTGTGGTTCCCTATTACGGGGACCTCTCAGCAATTAGATCGTAGCAGAATTCAGTTAAAAGCTCAGAAAAGTAGATCCAAATACCTCTCAGCTTCTCTCACACTGGGCTTTTGCCAGGAGGTCTATAAAAATGTCATTGTCTGTCAGCTGCTGGTGATTATGTTCCCCTTTAGTCTGGCTCTTGGTAACTGTACATATATATTTTAAAAAGAGTGAATATCACTTTTGCACCACTTTGGCCTTCCCCTGGCCTTTTTCAAACAATAATACGCTAAATATGAAGAGACAGAAGCCATTATTTGAGTCTTTAAATAGTGCCAAGAAAAATGAATAATTAAGAACACATTACTTGCAAAGAATTTACACTAATGCTTTTAAGTTAGGACTTACAACCATCGCTTTTAGAATGCATCATGGCTTCTCCCCATCCCACCCCAGCCCTTCATCTTTTACATAGTATGCATGCACAAGTCTAATGCTTTGGAAGAGCTACTGTTTTGCTCAGACTTAAAAGGAAGGAAAAGGGGTAGCCATGGGGAAGATAGCAAAGGGATGAAAGGATTTCCTTATGTGCCTGCTTATTACTTTCAGGTATCTTCACAGTTTCTCTGGCAAGCAGAATTTGATAAGTTCTAAGAAGTAAGTATTCAACTGTGAGACAACTGTAATGACAAAATGTTCAAGTGAAATCATAACTAGAAACAAATTTGAGGCAAATATATGCAAATTGTTCTACTTTGAACCGGTTTGCAAACATTCCAAGTTGTTTTTCCCCCAGTTTTAAAGTGTTTTGCCTTTCCCTGCTGCAGATGTTGTTGAAACTTGGGGTGTTTGAAAAACAAGTACCCCAAATCACAGATCAGGGACATCATCAGAGAAGTAATGCAGGCGGGTTAGGGCTCACATTGACATAATTAGGATATATCTTTGACAAGCAGGATGCAACCATTGTACTATGCTGCCTATCCACTGAAATTTCATCATCACTGACTACAATCAAACATTAGAGAAAGAATGTTGAGTAGATATAATATTTTCTAGAAGCCTCTTTAAAAGTCTGCTGCCATATCTTAGGAACACTTGACAGGATCCTTCAGGATTTCTGAAAAGATGATTCAGTTGGGACTACAAGGGAAGATATCAAGGTAGAAGCAGTCTTGGGGATATACAAATTAACATCTCACTAAATGGAGGTCAGTGCCTTGGGATCTGTCCAAACTAAAAGTCCAAGCTGTTTTAAATTGTGCTGTGTGTTAACTGCTTTTTTTATCATTTTAAGTATATGTTTTACATTGTTTTAATATTATTAACAGTTTAATTCTATTTTAATGCTGACTTTTTGGAAAAATTTTAAGATATGTTGTATCATTTTAATTTGCAAGCTGCCTTGAGTCCCAACCTAAGAGAAAGCAGGGTACAAATAAAATCAACAGTAACAACATCAACAACAGGTGGAATTTTTCTGTAATTTTCTTCTTGGAGCAAGTAACAATTCATTTTTTTTCTGCTGTGAAAAAGTCTTTTAAAAACTACAGTGTATTTGAAAAATATGTGCAGCTCAAGTCTTACTCTGCACCACAATTATACATGTCATTTTTTGTTCAGAAAGCAGGATTTTCTACATAGAAAATAATATTTCTGCACATGATATTATTTATGCACACAATATAATATATATAATGTAATATTGGCATATATATAGTAATTTAAAATATATCATATATAATCCACTAAATTATAATCCACTATAATCCACAAAAGTCAAAATTTGTGAGTGAGTTTGTATATCTGTCTGCGTCGGGCAGGCAAAGACCTCATACGATTGGCTGAGTGAGGTGAGAAGACCTCATATGATTGGCTGGCTTTGAAGGTTTTATGGAATCCTAAGGTTGGCAGATCAGGGAGGGGCTTTTATAATTCTCAGCCAGAGAGCTCTTGGCCCTAGCCAGTTGCTATGGAGATGAGACCTAGCAGCTCTGAATACATATTGGATTGAGGAATATGGGGAAAAGTTATACCTACTGGACACACAGGATCTGAAATCTGTGTATTTCAACTGTATCTAATTCCTAAAATGAGGTGAGGTAATTCCTTAGGTATTTCTAAGGCCCTTTTCGCATGGGCTTTCTCTCGCGAAATAGCCCCGTGAGCATCGCGAGAGTGGGAGCGTCGCTCTGCATGACGCACTCCCACTTCCGTGGCGCTCACAGGGCTGAAGCGGCGCGAGTGCAGATTTTTTTATTTTTGGCTTGAAGCGAAATTAAACGGTGCTCGCGCAAGGCTCCCGGCAGCGTCCCGCATTTACCGGAGTGCGGAGCACCGTCGCAGGCGGGCCTGTCGCGCTTCCTCCCCGCTTCTGCCCCCCGCGGCGCCTACAGCTCCCAGGGGACGCTGCAGAAGCTGGGGGTGTGGCTGAAGAGCGCCCATCACGCAAGAAGACTCCGTGTGCGGTAAGGAGGCGGGGGGAAGCGGCAGCGCTGCGGGAGAGGGTTCTCGTGTGAGCCGCCGGCACTGCGAAAAGGGCCTAACAAGTGTTACCAATGAGAAAATAAAATCCTGGGCAATGCCAGGTAAATATGCCAGCATAATATAATTTTCACATTTTATTTCTGCATGTAATATTATCTTCTATGCAGAAAAAAAAAGTTTCCTGTGCAGAAAATGCTGAAGTTAGAGACTACTTCTTGCTATGTGCAAATTTTTGAGTAGATTAAGTCTCACGATCTTTCTGCACTACACTGTTATACTGCTATTATTCCATTTTCAACATCCTGTGGAATTCTGGGGTTTGTAGTTACTGGGGCCCTCTGATTAAGAACTCTGAATACCCTCCTTAGACTGCAAAAATTCTCATCAGTCCATTTCTTTTCGTCAGGATTTGCCTACACTCAGGAAACGTGTTTTTCAATTATTCTAAAATATTTTTTAATATTCTTTGCATTTCCAAAAAATGGCATATAGGAGCACAGGAACAGAAAAGGAGGAGAGAAAAGAAAATGTTGAAGGAAGATATGGCAGAGGGGAAAGCAGGGGCTGAGGGAGCAACATGCTGGTGTCTGAGAATAACGTTTAAGCTCTGTTGTATGACATCATCAGAAGCAGGAAGCACTTTGGGGCAAAAAGGGATCAACTGGGCAAAATTGGCGCTGCTAAGTTGGCAAGGCAAGAGGCTGTGGTGACAATTTCGGTTGAGGAAAGATGTACGTTAAATGGAAAGGATATTAAAGGGCTAAGTGTGGAAGACCTTTACCTATTGAACAACCCGCGGAAGCCTATTCTTAGGCTTTATATTCTTTTTCAGATATAGAAGAGAATGTCCAACATTGACTCTTGTGATCAGCAAGCAACAGCCAGAATCTCCTTGTTACTCTATGCCGTTGTAATTGTACCAGTTGGGTAGCACCTACCGCCACAACCAAAGCCAAACACAATTCTACTTACAGTTTGGTAGTAATTAATAAGACAGCAGCATGGTATAGTGGTATGAATGTTGGACCATAACCTTGGAAACCAGGGTTCAATTCCCTACTCAGCCATGGAAATCCACTGGGTGACCTTGGGCACATCATACACTCTCAGTCCCAGAAGATCCTGTGCTAGGTTCACATTATGGTCACAATAATTCAGAAATGGCTTGAAGGTACACCACCACAACAAGAAGAAATAACCAATTACAAAGAATCAATCATTTATAATTAATTCCTTTTGACCATAATAAAAGTCTAATTAATTTATATTTGAGGAAATTCATTCCTTGTAGTGTAACTGTACTTTTTAATTACTATATAGATATGGGAAAGTGGCTTCACTCTGTGCTGGAGGAGGAATATCACATGATTCAAGTGCTGGCTTGTACTGTGTCTTATGCTGCTGCATTCAGATTTTTTAAGAATGAAAATAAAAGCAACAAACATAGTTACTTCTGAGAAACAGAAGAGCAAAGAACTACTTATGAAATCATAATTTTAATGGAAGCTAACAATTTTTGAGGTCACAGTGGCTACAGCAATAACTAATTACATTTGGTTACCTCTGGTTCCATTTCAAGTATCAAGCTTCAGTACCTCAGATCCCAGGGAGCCTGGGTTGAAGGATACACATGGATAACTTCAGAATGGCTACCTACAACCTTGATCTGGTCCAATCCTGACTCAACTCTCCAATTGCCTGTAAGCAAAGGCTGTTCCACTGCTATTGGCAGAGATGATAAGTAACAAGGAAGCTGTACATTTTAGTTTAGTGCTAAGCCCTTTTGTGTCCTCTGGTCAATAAATGTCTGTTAAAATTAAGATTCTAACAGATAAGTTTACAGCTACTGGGATGGCTGGCCTTTTTATATCTTTTTTTCTTTCTTTCTTTCTTTCTTTCTTTCTTTCTTTCTTTCTTCTCTCTCTCTCTCTCTCTCTCTCTTTCTTTCTTTCTTTCGTATTTTAGACATTGTTTGGTTAGACAAGTGTAGTGATGTATTCTGTTTACTTTTGCTTTCAGTCCAGGGTTTCAGATAATACATTATGAATGATACATATGCATTACTTTGAATCTTGCACAAGTGGCACAAATACATTTAATGATTAGCTACTTAGAACTGCAGCTAGGATGTTGTCTGTTTGCATCTTCCAGTCAAAATGTTGGCCTGGTCTTATATTTTCTGTTATGTACATCATAATACCAACCAATATTCTGCATGGAACAACAAATTCTATGATAACATTTTGGTTATTAGTTAACTTTGAATATCCACTGATATTTTTATATTTGTCCCCCAAGGAAGACCCACCATGGTCTCTCCAGATGTTCTACTGATCTTACAAACTATGCAAATGAATGCAGCTTACCAAAAAGTCTTATCAGCTGCCTAACCATCCTTCCTGCTGCCATTTCAGGAAGGCAGAAGATTTCTTAAGCCTCTGATAGGATGCCTACCACTGGGTAGTCCCAAGCTGTGCTGGCCTAACTTTGGGTTTTATCTCTCTCTGTTTTTCAGTTATTCTCCTTCTATTGCATGAAAGGATAGCCATTTTTTTTCACTGTATTAGCATTGTACTTTTACAACCGAGAATGCAGGAGCCCTGGTGGCGCAGTGGTTAAATGCCAGTACTGCAAGCCACAAGGTTGTGAGTTCAATCCTGCTGGGCTCCAAGGTTGACTCAGCCTTCCATCCTTCCGCAGGTCGGTAAAATGAGTACCCAGCTTGTTGGGGGCATGTATAGAAATGTTTCAAAATACATGCTATTTGTAAGTTGTTCGCCACCTCGATCCATATGGAGAGGCCGGATACAAATAAAGAAAAAGAAAAAGATGGCTGTGTGTAAGATTTTCTCCCTCAGTTACTCAGATCACCTGGCTGACCTTGGGTCCTGGGGCCTTCACTGCATGTGTGGAGGGGGGAAGCACCATTTGTCACTCCAACTTCAGGCAGCAAAATATTTTGAGAGGGCCCAAGAAACTGGTTCCCTTTCTGTCAGTTTCATTTCTATTTTTATTTGTTAAAATAAGGGCATCACTAAGGTTTTTCATTACATTTTATGGTACTTTCTTGAATGCATGTGAAGGACAGATCTAATACATCCATTAGTTGCTGGGTTAGTAAATATGGGCACTACAGTTGCCTGGGTTGTGTTGCTTGTTGTTATTAAATACAACAGTGTAATGGTATTACATGAGTTTTTCTTTAAAAAGAAAAAAAAGAAAGAAAAAGTCTAATATTCCAGTTTTTTGAAGTGTGACAGCTTGTATATAAAGCATTCAAGTACATATGTTTGTGTGCATGCACTGAATATAGAATTATGTACAGTAGGTAGAAAAACCATTTTAAAGGATCAAGCTATTTTTTCAGTCAATATAAGGCATCAGTAGTTTTTTGGGAGAGCATATTCGGTTGAAACAACATGATTTCCCTCTCTAAGGCATTACCCATATGAACATCATCCAGGCAAATTTTAATTTCTCCCTGAATATTCCTCAAGTGCCATTCTGGTATTGATTTAGTACCCCAGTGGTGGTGCATAATGGGTCCCTAGTGATTAATACTAGCCATTTGTTCAAAGCTAACAGCCCCATTGTGACAGCAACAGATAAATTAACAACATTAGAAATACACTAAAGAAAACATTTATGTAGTGGATCAAATTTAGTATATGATAGCAATATACATCAGTTTTGTATATAACAAGCTATTAATGATGAGTGCCATGCGTTTTAGTAATTCCTCCTCTTTCTCAGTTCCGTTGTAATTGTTCTGAAGTCATTCATACAGAACTTGATAAAACAGGCCGATTTGTGGGGCTGTTAATAGATTTTATGTGCTTGCAAGTGGATATTGCAAGCAGATGGAGCCATGGACAATTTTGGTATTATGGTTCTAGCAGAAGCATTTGCTGAAGCTCAGCCAAGGTGTGGAGCTGATCTTGGCCATAAATTATATGGCGCTTTATAGAGATCACACTGTTTACCTGACAACAACATCCTCCAGTGACTGAGGCTGTTGAAAATAGCACAAGCTTTGCTTTCATCAGAAGAAGAAGGCAAAAACTGTATCTGCAAGGAAACGTACAAAGGAAAGAATGCCTGTTGGACTGGAATTCAGTCCAATCCAGATTTTTAGTCTGCATGTTTTGTTTTGTTTCCACCAAAGAAGTAAACAGCTCTATAGCTGGAAGGGTGTGCATTCAACTCAACCCTAGAAAATGAACATATAGCACCTTTTTAATTCCCATGAACCAGTCGCGTAGGGACAGGGAAGGTGGTTCGCCCCACCAGGCAGCAATGCTTTTTTGGGCATCTTGACCTGGAGCCATGGACCCTGGCCACACTCCCACACACTGTAGACACCCCCCCATGCAGTGGCCATGCCCCTCTTGCTGTAGCCCCACCCCTTCCTTCCCCCTCCCCACACTCCAAGCTCCACCACTGCCATGAACCTATTTAGGACTGGCATGATAGTCTCTAAATTATTATGATTGTATCTCACTATGTTTTTCCACCAGCAGAACAGGTGGAACATATTTTCTCTCACCATGCAGTTTGCTCTGGTGTTTGAAGGGGACTTTCAAGAGAAGATTTGAGAGATCTACGAAGGGTAAGGAAAACTTGTTGCATGAGCAGAAGTGTCCACTTGTACATTTGGAGGCACTCCTTAGGTTCTCCTTTGTTTATTGATTTTTATTTGCCTTGAATTGAAAGGGTTCATGTGCTCAGGGAAGCTGTCTTTCAGCACTTGAATGACAAAGAACTGTGCTTAACTGCAATATTGATCCAGGTCTGTCTTAGAAGGGCTAGTTGCTAGTGCCAAATTTCAGGATTGGAAATCACTACTTTTGTCCTATCTTTGGTAAGCAGAGGAGAAACATTGATTTTTTTTATTCATTTTCTGAAGAACCTGTAGAATGAAATCAAACCACTTGGTCATGTTTCTTTCTAATACTGCTCATTCAAGAATCTTGGTTCTACATATTTTGTTTGTTCAGGTTTTTGTGGCCTGACTCTTCAGCTACTTTTGTAACATCACAAATGCCTTTTGCCAAGTGAGAAGTGGGCTTCCAACATCTCCTAAAATAGTGTGTGAAATTGACACAAAAGTTCACACAAGTGATGCAAAAGTTTAAACAAAAGTTTAAATTAAATTGACGCAAGACTTGAGTCCCGTTGATTTATTTTTAGGGGAAAAAACATGTAAGCAGTTTCAGGACTAATGCTGTTAAAGATAGGCCATTGTTTCTCCAACATTGTTGACTATTTCTTCAGTTCTTGGAGTCACTGGATAATTCAGAATATTATTGTGTTTAGTCATTCCCCCATCCATCTTAAGACAGCCATTCTCTTCCCATGGATCTCTATGTTTCAAACTGATGTTGCTATCTTTGGTTCAGTTTCTCAGGATCTGATTATAACAAGGATAAATGTAATCTAGAAAATATTCAGAATATTATTTAGGAAGAACTAAGAAAGCCGTAGCTAAATGACCCTTTGCAAGCTCCAAGGGTAGTGGGAGATGGAATGATAGATTTTGCAAATGACATTTGACTTTCTATTGTGGATAAATTCCTAAGGACTGGAGAACAAGTGAGAATCTTGAAACCCAACTAATTTGTGAGTTTTGCTGGCACAGCTTGTTGGCTTGCTTGATTTCTCTTGAGTTACCCAGCTGGGAGGTTGCAAGATGTTCTGCTGCTACTTATATGCTTCCTGTTTTGTGGCTCTCTGTGAGGTGGATGAAATGATGCAGTCTGTTGTCAGTGACTGATTCCTGAGGATCAGGATGCTGACTGGTATATAAATATATTTTACCCCTTCAGTGCTTGATTATATAAATTTAATCACTTTCCTCCGCAGCTCATAGGACTTATCTACTGCTAGCTTAGTAGCTTCATTCACAGAATCATAGAGCTGGAAGAGACCCCAGGGGACCATCCAGTCCCACCTCCTGCCATGTAGGAACACCCATCAAAGCATTCCCAACAGATGGCCATCCAACCTCTGCTTAAAAACCTCCAAAGAAGGAGAGACTCCACCACACTCCAACACAGCATATTCCACTGCTGGACAGCTCTGTCAGGAAGTTCTTCCTGACATTCAGGTGGAATCTCCTTTCCTTTAGCTTGAATCCATTGCTCCTTGTCCTAGTCTCTGGAGCAGTGGAAAACAAGCCCGCTCCCTCCTTGACATGACATCCCTTCAAATATTTAAACATGACTATCATGTCCCCTCTTAATCTTCTCTTTCTTCTGCAGGAATAGCAACTAGAAAGGTTGTGAGGTGCCCTAAGTGATAAAGAGATGGCCAGTGATGTAGACTCAAGTTGATAGACTCAGACTCAAGTCAGACTTAAGTCATTTTAGTGACTTAACTCGGCAAAAATTACACACTGACTCAACTCAACTTGAGACTTGCATATTTTTAGTGACTGACTTGCTGCACTTGGTTCAGTAACATAATACATTCATACAGAAATATTACAACTTATTGGTCACATGATGATCTGTCTCAAGCCCAAAGTGTGGACATATTTCTCAGAGGGAACAGCAAATGGGTTAGGCAATGGGCTTGAAGTGGGGTTGAGGTCTGCTCAGTAGCCTTCCCTGCTACATATAGGAGGAGCTTTCTAAAACTTTTCCTAAAAGCAGAAGGCAAGACTCATGCCCAGAGTGCAGGGCGTGTATCTCAGAGGGAACAGAAAATGTGTTAGGCAGTGGTCTTGAGGAGGAAGGATCCTTCCTTCTAAAGCTCTTGAAACTTCAATAATGGGGAATAAGAAGGATTGTATTTCCCACTTCTGAAAAAGCCTCCAGTTTTGCAAATGGGAAGTAAGAAGGATCCTATCCCCCACTTCCAAAGCTGCAGACAGCAAAATCACAAAAGTAGAGGACCAACTCTACTTAAATTGTTAAAACTGACTTTCAACTCTGTCCAGAAATTGTGGAATACAGGTTGGGTATAAAATTGGCACTCACACCTGAAGCTTGACTCAAGACTTGACTTGAAAGTATGTTGCAAGGACTTGAGACTCGACTTGAGACTTGGAATAAAAGACTTAAGTATTCACTGGAGATGGCAAACATTTCAAAACTGTGGCTGTAAGATGACACTAGAGTTTGTCTGTGAGGGCCATGAAAAACAAGTTCAGTTAACCAGCATGTATGGAATGAAATTTAATAAGACACAGATAATTCCTTTAAGCTTCAGTGGTGAAACTTGGCTTTCCCTCTATGTTTTCCCTAAGCAATCTGCCTGAAGTTTTTTGCTAAGCTGGGAGGAGAGGAGAAGATGTGCTCCTTATCAAAGCCAACCAAACACCATCCTCTTTCCCAGCAAGCTATACACCAATAGCTTTTGCAAGCCTAAGAACCATCTGGTTCAACACTTGGAGGCCTGGCAGATGGTACACATAAAGAACTTACATTAGGGAATGACTGAGATCTCCCAGTTCCCTTGTTTGCTTGCTGTACCTAGCAATTAAGGACATAATGCAAACCTGCACATAATATGACTCATCAACCATAATTATCAGCAAGGGTGTTAATGCCATCAACCACAATTAAACATTGCCCATGGCTCTAAATCCACAGGTGAACTGACCTTTTGTCAGCTAAACCAGAAGATGAAGACCAACAATACTTGCATATAAGTAAGCCATCTCTTACAATAGACTTCCAGAGTTGCTGCTTAAACTTTTTTCCCATCATCCCCACAGTCTTGTCTTCTGTGCTCTTTCTATACTGAAGAAGTGAGGAAAAGGAATGGGAGCTAATTTTTCGCTCTTCAACAGGGGATGTCAGGGGCAAAACCCAGTGTCTGTGGCACACATATAATGAGAAAAAACATGTAACTGATAAGTTTCAAAACCTACTATAAAGAAACCATAAAGTGCCATCCAGATGTGCTGGGCTGTAACTCCCATCATCTCCAGACAATATGGCTGGGGAGAATGGGAATTATATTCTAACCCATTTGGAACACTGAGGGAGATAGCTGTAGAGAAATATTTTCAAGACATATCAAGCTTGCCCTGTCAGAATGAAAGCCAACTCTTTCTTCCTTTCTTTCTTTATTCCTTCCTTTGTAGCTTTATGCACATAAGTGTTATTTCATATCAGACATTTCCAAGCCAGGATTAGTAATGTGATATATATGGGGGGGGGTAGGGATGGAGGGAGGAGAGAGAAGGAAATGCTTTCTTGGTTGGACCCCATCGCACTACAGATTCTAGCAGGAAAAGGACAGTTGTTATAAATCAGGGTGGTATCAACTTGATTCCTAGAGTGGAATCTTAGAATCATAGAGCTGGAAGAGACCACAGGGACCATCGAGTTCAACCCCCTGCCATGCAGGAATATACCATCAAAGCATTCTTGACAGATGGCCATAGAGCCTCTGTTTAAAAACCTCCAAAGAAGGAGGCACCATATTCCACTGTCAAACTGCTCTTAGCATCAGGAGGCTCTTTCTAATGCTTAGATGGAATCTATTTTCCTGAAGTTTGAAGCCATTGCTCTGTGTCCTCTGGAGCAACAGAAAACAAGCTTGCTCCGTCTTCCATATGACATCCCTTCGAATATTTAAACATAGCTATTGTGTTACATCTTAACCTTCTCTTCTCCAGGCTAACACACCCAGCTACCTAAGCTGCTCCTTATAGGGCTTGGTTTCCAGGCCTTTGACCATTTTGGACATCCTCCTCTGGACACGTTCCAGTTTGTCAATATTTTTCTGAACTGTGAGGCCTAGAACTGGACACAGTATTCTTGAGGGAAGGGTGCTGATCAAAGCAGATTAGAGTGATACTATTGTTACCCTGTATGTTGGGGGTCCCAGGAGGGGTGCCCAAATAACCAAACAACAACACAAGATGGGGAAATTAGTCTCGAGCACTCTCTTAAGCTAACAAGAGGCAAGGTAACTTTAGCTAGGATCTTTTACCCTATGTCTACAGCATCAGGTCAGAGAGCGTAGCCAGACAAATCTTAAAGTAACAAATACTATTTTATTGTAGACAAACAACACAAAAGACACGACATACACTAGCTAACTGAGAAACAGAAATAGAGAGTTTTCAGGGGAATGGGCAATATGACACCTGGTCTTGTAGTCCTGGAGAGAAGAGGAGGTCGAGGGGAGGAAAGCTCAGCACAGTTCACTGAGGGGAGCTCACTGGACAAACTGACAGCAAGGCTGGATGGAAGTCCAAAGTAGTACAAGAAGGGAGGCAGACTCAGTTATTGAGAACTGAGTGGACAGCTCGCCAAACACAGCGGCAGCAAGGCTGGATGGAATTCAGGAGCGATCCGAGGAGGACTTGGAAAAGGGGACTTTTTATAGGGTAGATTTTACCTACAGGCCATGCCATGCTCGGTGAGAACAAAGAGAATTTGTAGCTGGACAAAGGCGTTGGAAAAAGTCAGGTTTTGCATGATGGGCTTAGCACTCGATGACAATAGTATGGTCAGTATGCAGATGGCTCAACATAAAGGAATGGCTCGGCCCTCGGCCATGCGTCTTTGTGTAGATTCACGCTGAGCAAGGTCGGTTTGCAAGAAGGTGTTCCCTGAAGCATCAGAGAGGCTTAAGTTGCCTGCCTAAATGAGGTTTGGCATGTACAACCATTAACGGCCGCGCCCAAGACGTGCTTGTCCGGTAGACCTCTGCAAACATGTGGAGTAGGGTGGCAGAGAAAGGTCAAGTAAAGGCCAAATTATTTGATATCAATAGGATATCTAGTGCTCTCACCAGACATATCATAACCGCAGTAACACTATAACTTCCCATGACCTACACACTGTATTCCTATTGATGAAGCCTAGAATTGCTTTGACTTTTTTAGTTGCTGCATCACACTGCTGACTCATGTTCAGCTTGTAGTCTACTAAGCCTCCTAGTTCCCTCTCACTCATACTGTTTTCAAGCAAGGTATCAACCATCTTATACCTGTGCATTTCGTTCTTCTGCCCAAATACAATACCGTACACTTCTCCCCATTGAAATTCCTTTTGTTAGTTTTGGCCCAGCCCTCTCATCTGTTAAAGTCATTTTGAATTCTAATGCTGTCCTGCGGGATATTAGCTACCCCTCCTAATTTGGTGTCATCTGCAAATTCGATAACAATGCTCTCTATTCCATCATCCAAGTCATTAATAAAGATGTCGAATAGCATTGGGCCCAGGTCAGAACCTTGTGGTACCCCACTAGTCTCTTCTCAAAGGAGGAAAAATTGGTGAGCAGCCTTTGGGTTTGATTGATCAGCCAGTTACAAATCCATCTAACAGTAGTATTGTCTAATCCACATTTTACTACCTGGTTTGCAAGAATGCCGTGGTGGACCTTGTCAAAGGCTTACTGAAGTCAAAATATGCTATATCTAAAGCATTCCCTTCATACACCAAGTAGTAACTTTATTTTTAAAAAAGAGATAATGAAAAAATTTGTTTTGGGAATTAGAGTTTCCTAGGGTGTTAGCCCTATTGGGAAATTCTACGGAAGCTAAAACTGTAAGGAATCAGCCTCCTTTTAGCAGAGTAGCAGAAAAAGCATGCACAAATTCAGTGTGGCTTTTCTGATCTGAAACTGTCTAAGGAAACAAAACAAATGCAGGCAGCTTCAGGTTACAAACTTAGAAAAGTTTACTAATGGCTTCTATATTTACATATGCATTGGGGAACCTACATCCTAACTAACTAATGAATAGTAGTAGCTTTGTTCTTAACTCACCATCGTCTGATGGAGATGTGAAGCATGGTTGAAAAGGAGGAAGAAGCAGCAAAAATGAAGGAGAAAAGAGAATGATCTGAGAAGGGATCTCTTTCTTTTATAAGACTGATGACCCAAGCAGCTGTCCTGGGTCACATGATCTGATCACCAGAACACCAAAGGTATTTATGATCATGCACTTAAATGATGTGAAGGCAAATGGTGAAGGTTTGGCATGCAAAAGAGAAAGGAAGCCTTATGCTAAGTATGCCTACTTGCTCTAAGAACAAGATGCGGGGGAGAGAAAATGCTGGAATTTTTCCAACAATTAGTCTGGCATGACTTCTTTTTGAGAAATCCATGTTGACTTTTAGTTATCACAGCATTCCTTTCTAAGTGTTTAGAGACTGTCTGCTTAATGATCTGCTCTAGAATCTTTCCAGGTATTGGATGTCAGACTGACTGAGTGGTAATTGTTTGGGTCCTCTTTTCTTTCCCGTTTTGAAGACGGGGACAATATTTGTCCTCCTCCAGTCTACTGAGACTTCTTCAGAAATTCTCAATTACCAGTGGTTCTGAGATGGCTTCTGTCAGTTCTTTTAATACCATTGGATGCAGTTCATCAGGCCCTGGAGACTTGAATTCATTTAGAATAGCCAGATATTCCTGTACTATGTCTTTACCTAAAGTATGCTGCATTTCTCCTAATGCATCATCTGCTCCATTTCCCCCAGATTGAGCACTGTTTTCCTTTTGGGAGAACACTGAGGCAAATAAGGTGTCAAGTAGTTCTGCCTTTATTCTGTCCCCCCTTAGTATTTTGCCATCTTCTCCACACAGCGACCCTACCATTTTGTTGTTCATTCTTTTGCTATGGACATAGCCAAAAAAAAAAAAAGGCCCTTTCATTGTTTCTAACCTCTCTAGCAAGCCTGAGCTCATTCTGTGCTTTAGCTTTTCTGACCTTCTCCCTAAACTTTCTGGTAATTTGTTTGTTGTTGATTTCCCCCTTTTTTCTTGTACACATACCTTTTAAATATCAGCTCCGTTGAAAATACTTTAGACACCTATCCTGTATTCTTTAGACAACTCCCATTTTCCTCCTCATTGGAACTGTGATGAGAGCTGTGCACTGGGTTTTAGTGGTTTGGGGAAAAGTTCTTCCAGGTATTAAGCCTCTCTCTCTCTCTCTCTCTCGATCTCTGCAGAACCTTACAGTCTATAGGTTTCAAAAATGGACAATTAACCAGAGTAGGTGCAAAAACAAGAAAAGAAAAAGAAATCAGGTTGAAAACAAGGTGATTTTGAAACACAAGCAATTATTTCTTTATTAATAGACAGAAAAATACAGCAGCAGGACCCAACAGAATAGTCTCTTCAATAAAGCTGTTTCTCAAAAGAAAAGAGGGAGAAAATGGCACAGGGGCTAAAAACCCTACTCCTGACCAAACTAAGCGCAGTAAAGATATGCAGCTAAGCTTAATGGTCTTCGACTGAGGCCACTTCCACACTACACCATTATAGTGCTATTATTCCACTTTCAACATCCTATAAAATCCTGGGGTTTACAGTTTAAGGGAGAGGCATTTGGAATTCTTAGCCAGAGAGTTCTTTGGCCTCAATAAACTACAAACTCCAAAATTCCACATGATGCTAAAAGCAGAATAATAGCACTATAACAGCGGAGGTGCAAAAGTGGCCTAAGATACACACATGGTTTCTCTCACCCTCCAATGGGAAGAGGAGTCCAGCTGGCTGAGTGATGGAAGATCAGGGCAGCAGATCCTTCTCTTGGGGGATTCTCTGTGATTCCTTGAGGCTCTTTCTGGTCCCTCTCCATGAAGTCTCTCCTCTGACATTCTTCTAGGCTCCTTCTTTGTAGCTTTTTTCTGTCTGGGGTGTGGGTCTGTAGGTCTGTGTCTGTAAGCAGACTCTTTTCTTCTCTTAGGGGAGAAGCCATCTCTCCAAGTCTCTATATATGTAACCTTTTCCTTACATGGGGGCTGTCATTTGGATTCAAGGGGATGCCTTCTGGGAGGGGCTAGCATCACCTTAATGTTATCCTCTGGAGGTTCAAAAGTTTAGATTTGAATATAACCTCTGCTCATTACCCTCTGGATACTGGTAATGACTCTTAAGTAGTCTGAGGAAATGCAAACAATATATGCTTCACACATAGGACAAAGCCAGTCCGATAGAGCCATTTGTACTCTTTCAAATCTGTACGAGATTTCCCAATATCTCTGGACAGTGCACATTACCTTACAATGGGAGTTATACCAGCTTGAACCTGTTTTTGGAGCTTCCACTCAGTGGAAGTGAACAAGTCAGTTAAGTACTGATTGTTCTCCCAAACACATGAAGAATACATTTCCTTGTCAGCAAGAGGGAGAGGGGGGTTGGTGGTAAAGTTCCAGCTTGTATTTTAAAATGAGGCCTGACTTCTCCAAGATGGACAACTGCATATTGCCCTACCTTGCAAGTGTACAGAGTATGCAAGAGGAAATTCTCTTCCAGATGCATCAAAATCTACTTGCAATTAATATTTACCAAGCAATAACTCAGAATTGTTTGAAATTGTGCCTTCAACATCTCACTTTTAAGAAATTCCCACCCATCATTAGCTCTGTTCTATTTAAGTAATGCAGACCACAAAATTGCAACCAGTATTTTCCTAAGTTTACTAAAATCAGCTTTCTTAAAGTCTAGAATGTGTGTCTGACTATACTTGGCTTCCCCTTTCCACTGTATAATAAACTTCAGCAGAACATGGTCACTTCTCCCTAAGGATCCAACCACTTCTAGCACATTAATGTGGTCATCATTGATTGTTAGGATTAGATCTAAAATAGCTGTTGCCTCTTCCACCTTCTGGACAATGAAATTGTCTGCGAGCCAAGTGAGGAATTTGTTGGACATGATACACTTGGCAGAGTTTGACTTCCAAATACCAGGATAGTTGAAATCTTCCATTAGTACTACATCTCTCCTTTCTGAATGTTTCATCATCTGGTAGAGGACAAAAACTATCCTGATTGTAAAATATTTTTTTTAAAAAAAGTTGAGAAACTTCATAAAGGTAACTGGAATTATAAGACCTGTAGACAAATTGGAATAAATTCAGAGGAGGGCAACCAAGATGCTAAAAGGCACGGAAACCAAGACCCTTTCTGCAGGACAGTGGCATCTCGGCATAGGGATGCAGGAGGAGCGGGATCATGACAACACTTCTGCATGATGTTGTCGTGGTTCCACCCTTCTCGCATCACCAGTCAGTGTGATTGCAGGGTATATCATTAATGGAAAAAGTCTGTTAATGACCCCCACTCATGAGCCTCTTGTCACCACTGGCCATGCAGAATGGCCAGGAGTGTGATCATGTGCTTGCTTATTCATTGCAACATTGGAAGAAGGCTGTCTGCAGTGCGGAAAAATGGGGTGTGTTCCTTGTGCTTCCTTCTGCAGGCAGCCAGTTGAGTGTAGAGGGGAGTACTGGGGACATGCTCCCATCCAGACAGAGGTGCTGCCTGGATTGTGGTGGGATGATGTGCAAGAATGTTGTCCTGTAGAAAGGACCCAAGCCCATATGATGTAAGGAGCTAGGTATGTTTAATTTGGAGAAGAGAAGCATGAGAGATGATATAGCAGCTATATTTAAATATCTGAAGGGAAGTCATGTACAAGATAGTGTGTGTTTGTTTTCTGCTGCTCCAAAGACTAGAATATAAACCAATGGATTCAAATTACAGAAAATAAATTCAACCTAAAGTTCAGGAAGAAGTTCTTCACTGTAGGAGATATTCAACAGTGGAATAGACTGATTCAGGAGGAGTGGACTGTCCTTCTTTGGTGGTCTTTAAATAGAAGTTGGATGGGTTTCTTCCAGGTGTTACTCCATTGGCATACCCCTTCCTGGGGACTATAAATTTCATATCAGTTATGCCCACCATGCCAGGGAAGTTGCCCAGGTGGGCATGTAGGCAAAGAGGTCGAACAACCGAAAACAGGTCAAGACTAGAAGAATCCCCAGTCACGTAGCCCAAGGAGACCTCAGACTATACACATCCACATAAATAAAGGATCCTCAGCCAGGAATAGCCGACATGAGAGGATTAGCGTGTTTTCCCCAGGTTGACCAACTTTGACTTTGGAAAAATCCTATAAGACAAGGTCCATCTACATAAACCAATACTGCAACCCTACTTGAAACAATACTCCAACCCACTTGCCATTGTATGGCATTCCTTCCTTTGTTTTAGCCATTGTTCTTCCCAGGAGATGGCCAGCCTTTGAGGTACTTTCTGCCCTATAAGTAATCCTAGTTTTTGAGGGTCTCTTCAAACCCTGCTAGCAGACTGGCACTCTGTTAGTTGAGTGATCCCCTCAGCCATCTCTTTGCTGAGCTTCGTTCTTCTCACCACTTCCTGGACTGAAGACTTCAGGATAGGTGCAGTATCATAGAATCATAGAAATGTAGAGTTGGAAGAGACCACAGGGGCCATCCAGTCCAACCCCCTGCCATGCAGGAACACCCTCAAAGCACTCCCGACAGATGGCCATCCAGCCTCTGCTTAAAAACCTCCAAGGAAGGAGACTCCACTACACTCCGAGGCAGCATATTCCACTGCCGGACAGCCCTGACTGCCAGGAAGTTCTTCCTGAGGTTCAGGTGGAATCTCCTTTCCTGCAGCTTGAATCCATTGCTCCTTGTCCTGGTCTCTGGAGCAGCAGAAAGCAAGCCCTCTCCTTCTTCTACATGGCATCCCTTCAAATATTTAAACATGGCTATCATGTCCCCTCTTAACCTTCTCTTCTGCAGACTAAACATCCCCAGCTCTCTAAGTCTATCCCCATAGGGCATGGTTTCCAGGCCTCTCACCATTTTGGTCACCCTCCTCTGGACTTGCTCCAGCTTGTCAATATCCCTCTTGAATTGGGGTGCCCAAAACTGGACACAGTATTCAAGATGGGGTCTAACCAAAGCAGAGTAGAGTGGTATCATGCCTCTATATTCCCTTTGCTATATCCCCTATCCATTTTTCACCTCTTTTCCTTCTCAATCGGCCTTGTGTGCATGAGTAAGTGAGTGCGTTGGTGTGTGATACTATATTCATTTAATAAAATTGATTTATTTGGTACATTTGTCTGGCTTTCTGCTTGGCCTGACCCAATAAAGTTGGGTAAAAGATCCTGCTGGGTTATCCTGTCTCTCATTTTGCTAATGCCAGTGCTCTGCTAATTTCCCCTACCTTTATAATTTGGAGCAAATCAAGGTGTTCCCCATGGGATGCCCAGAAGTCAGGGTAACACAGGAGTGCTTTAATTCTGTGTTCCTGCATAGCAAAAGCTTGGCTTAGATGGCCCTTCTTATCACTTCCATTCTATGATTCCATGATTATGTTATTTTGTTGATATGGGTAATTTTTGAGCAGAAACTTGTTTTCTAGGAAGGCCTCCCTTTGTACATCATAGATATCCAAGAACTAGAGCACTCTCTTCCCAAATTTTGTTTTAAAACAAATAGCAGCATCCTCCCAAAAGAGCCCTGAGCCTTCAGTTATCCTAACAGGCACCTGAGCTATGTGTATATTTGTATTAAATTGCATCTCAGACTCTTATTGTTCTCTCTGTACTTGAGGGAATATGTTATCTCTTTGGCACAAACAATGCAAAAATGCATTTGGATTTTAGTGCTGGCAATAGTGCACAATAAGCAGTTTGCAAAAGTCCAAGTGAGTAAACATTAAAAGGCCAACAGCCAGTAAGACTCATTAAGGATTTAGAAGCTAAGTTCTTGTCTATTCAGAGAGAAAACAAAAACTATTCAGAATCATTTTGGGGACTGTTTGGCCAACAAATTAACATTAAAGCAACAAAAGGAATCCTAAAAGAGGAATGGACAACTGAACATCTGACCCCTGTTCCACTGCTTCACCCTGGGCAGGAGCCAACGGTACATTTGATGCCAGCAGAAGTGATGTCTCAGGACATCTTTTCTTCTGGCTGGAAAACAGCTGTTTTTAAAGGTTTTATTTGAAGTAGTAGAGACCAAATTATCCCGAACAATCACCAGTTTTGTGATAGGTGGGTGGTGGTCATATGCAAGCAATTTTTTTTCACCTTTTTAAAAATATACATAAAAAGATGAGGGCTTTGTCTGGGAGGCCTTCAAAAAGGTATTTTGGGTGGTTGTGTTCCATACCCTGTACTCTCCCAATCCCAGTCCTAAAACCTAGATATGATTAGATGTGATTACTTCTAGGGCTCTACTGATTTTACTTCATCCATAAGTGCATTTCATCCTGTTTCCTACTTGAAAGTGTATATTTGTTTATGCTAAGTCAACAAGTGGCTTGAAGACACACATACTCTATATTCAATATCATTTTTATGTGCTTTTTTTTTTTTTTGAGCTAAGAACAAAAACATAAAATTCAATGGTGTGCAAAAATGAAGCCTAACTGTATCTTAGCCCATGTTAATATTGGGAGTTAGAATTTCCCAGGGTGTTAGCCCTTTTGGGGAAATTCTCTGAAAGCTAAAACTGTTAGGAATCAGCCTTCTTTTAGCAGATCAGCAGAAAAAGCTGCTTTTTCTGCATATGCATTGGGGAACATAAATCCTAACTAGCAAATGAATAGATAAAGTAAATTAGTAGCTTCATTCTTAACTCATCATCTTCTTGATGGAGATGTGAAGCATGGTCGCAAAGAAGGAAGAAGAAGCAAAAATGGAGGAGAACAGAGGATATCTGAGAAGGAAAGTCCTTTATAAGACCAATGACTCTAGGAACTGTCCTGGGTCACATGATCTGATCATCTGAACACCAAAAGTATTTATAACCATGCATTTAAATGTCACAAGGGCAAATGGTGAGACTTTAGGTGAGAAGGCAGAAGGCTTTGGCATACAAAAGAAAAGAAACCTTATGTTATCAAAGCCCCACTTGCCCTAAAGCAAGAGGTGGGGAGAAAATGTTGGAATTTTTTTTTCAACAGTTGCAATCTGGGAGGTGTAAACAGAGCTAGTAAGAATCAAGTTTTCGGACTATAGCTCCTAGAATTCTCCATCCAGGATGTTGGCCAGCTTGCTTCTGGAAGCTGTAATTCCAAAGGTAAGGTTTCTAATTTGGCTTGCTTAAAAATCTGGATTACTGAATGTGCATGACAATTGTTTGAGTTGAGTGTCTATGGTTATCTCATTTCTGATTTTTATGTGACCCTTTGCCAGGATTGGTTCTGAAATGGAGGGATGCTATTTTGGACTATGGGAAGAACAAAGTCTGTATAAGATCCTATGCACACTCTTGGACACATTAGGAATCTAATCTGTTGTATTGAGTTCTCATGCAACAAATGTGTATTTAAGAGCCACAATCCTATACATTTTTAGTGTAGCCTAAATGTACACCAACATGGCTGTGCTGGATCCCACAGTTGTGCAAACAAATGTGCAGTGGACACTGAAGGACCTAGAGGCCCCCTGTTGCCCAGTGGTCAATTGGCTCCCCAGTCACCAAATGAAAAGCGAGAAAGACAAGGCTGTGTGAGCTTTTGGAATAACTGGCTGAACTAAGGCCATTTCCGCACTCAACTGTTATAGTGCTATTATTTTGTGGTGGGTCAGCCTAGATGACCTCAAGGTATGGGAAAAAGTTAATTTTCTCTGCAGTTGAAGTCCCTCTGTGTTTGAACGGAATACAATAGAACTCTGTAAGATAGAATGTTAGGGAGGATGGAATGTGGCTCGCTATGCTTCCTTTACTTTTCAACATTTGTAAGATTACGCTAGAGAATGGTGGGAACCTTTGTACGCATCAGTTTCCTTTCTTGAACATGTGATGACTGTACTGGAAAATGTATAAATCGCTGTGAAAATGAAGAGATGGGGCTCAGACTTTTGGGAATGATCCCACTGAGACATTGTGTCGGCTACAATAAACATTTTTCCTTAATCCGTGGGTCTCTATCTCTGTTCTGTAACAATTTCACTTTCAGCTTCCTATGGAATCCTGGGGTTTGCAGTTTAGGAAGGGGCATTTAGAGGGCTTCAGTAAACTACATACCCCAGAATTCCACAGGATGTTGAATCACACTTATGCTGGGAAAGTGCAACTTCTGGAAAGTCCATTTTTATGCTAGTGTAGTATCCCAGCAGAATCCCAGCCAATGTTTTACGATGTTATCATTTGTTAGGAAAGTGAAAAAATGGCAAAACTGCAGTACATTTTAAGACCATCTACCATAGTTAGTTAGTTGCTGTTGTTATTCTTGCTGCTGCTGCTGCTGCTGCTGCTGTGTGCCTTCCAGACATTTCCAACTTACAGAGACCCTAGGTTAACCCTGTCATGGGGTTTTCTTGGCAAAGTTTATTCAGAGGGGGTTTGCCATTGCCTTCCTCGACAGCTGAGAGACTAATTTGCCCAGAGTCATTCTGTGAGTTTCCATGACCAAGCAGAAATTCAGATGCTAGTTTCCTGGAGGCCTAGTCCAGCACTCAAATCCCTATACCACTCTGGGTCTCCTTACAGTTATGTACTTATTCTGAACAGAGAAATGTCTGGCTACAGGAATCATACATCCTCCATGTTGCAACAGCTTCCCTGGCTACCGGTTCATTCCTAGGTACAATTCGAAGTGCTGGTTATGATCTTTAAGGCCACAGATGGCTTTGGTGCAGACTTTCTAAAGGGCCGTGTATCTCCCTCCATGAGTATGCCCAACTTTTAAGGTCTTTGATGGAGGGTTTTCTCTCCATCCCACCGCCATCCCAGATGCTTTTGCTGAGGGCATGGAAGAGAGCTTTTGGGGTGGCTGCTCTCAAGCTGCAGAATTCCTTCCCATGAGAGACTCAGTTGGCCCACTCTGTTCTCTTTCCGCTAATAGGCAAAGACACTTAAAAAAAATAGGCAGGACTCTGGGTCTTAACACACTATAGCAGAAGGGTCTTCCAGTGTGTTCTGTTATGCTTCCCCCCCTTTTTTTTTTTACTCTGTTTTTATGTATTTGTAAACTGTTTTAATTTAGTGCTTTTATTTATTATTATTATTATTATTATTATTATTATTATTATTATTATTATTATTATTATTATTATTTACGTATACTGCTTATTTATAGAGATTGACCTCAACATAGAGTATCATGTAGAGATTACAGACTAAATATTCTCCTTGCATGAAATAGCCAAAATAAAAGAAAATAAAGGTCAAAATCGAACATAAATATGACATGTTATCTAAATTATTCTCTAAACGCTATAACAAAAGTTTTCCCCCATTTCTCACCAAAATATGTGATTAGATCTTCCCACTGATTCTTAAAATTGTCTAGTGATTTATCCTTCACCAACATTGTCATTTTAACCATTTCTAGTACTTCATAAATATTTATAAGCCATGAGTGTGTGGTGGAAGTTTCTTCCTTTTTCCATGCTTTCGCATAAAGAATTCTAGCTTTGGTTATCAAATTGAGTATTACTTTTTTTGTACCATTTCTCAACATAATTCTCAATTACATTAAACATATTTAGTGCTTTTAATAAATTGTTTATTTTTTTAAACTTTTGTTATCAAATAGGTTTTTGTTGTACTTTGTTTTAATTTATTGTAAGCTACCTTTGGTTCCCAGGCCAGAAGAAAGTGGAATATTAAACCCACAAACAAATGTTTACAAGATGCATCAAGTCCAAAGTAAGACTGAACTCCATTTATGCAATTATTAAGTCTGTGGGCAGCTTTTTAAAATGAAATAGATGATTCAGGGGTATGTGATCTAAACTGGGACTTGAGAAGGGGCTGTAGGGTGCCTACAACTCTTCACCTTCACTGTGGCCCTATTGCATATGAAGATTCACATCCTTTATTTGTACTGGAAAAATAGCTTCCGGAGGCATTGATGGAAGTAATAGACACAGAGTTCATTCTCCACTCTCTTTCTGTCTCAGAATGGCAGCAAGGGCAGAAAATGAAAGCACCCTCATCTCCAGCCATTCCCACAACAAGTTCAAACTTGATTTCCTCACAACACTCTTATAGTGCGATCCTTCCACTTTCAACATCCTATAGAATCCTGGGGTTTGCAGTTTAGGGAGGGGCCGACTGGCCCCTCCCTAAACTGCAAACCCCAGGATTCTATAGGATGTTGAAAGTGGAATGATCATGCTATAAGAGTGTTGTGCGGAAATGGCCTGAGTTTGAATGAGAGAATGTGATCTCTTATCATTTCACCAGCATTTCTGCTCTTTAATTGTCTTTGTGATTGTGCCTTTGGAAAGTATTCTTAGTCAAGAAGCCCAGTTTAATCTTTTATAATAACAGTCACTCCCTGTGCAAGTGAGTAGTGACTTTCCCTGAAATGTAGGTATTCGTGAGGGAAAAATCTTATGTGGTCTGCAACATAGTTTATGAGAACAATCCATCAGTATCCAGAACGCCAGAAGGAAAGCCATGTTAGCTGTCACAAAAAAAAAAAAAAAATGGTGTCAGGTAGCATCTCTGAGACTGGAATATTACAGTATTACTTTTTGTGGAGGTTGTTCAGGCTGCAGTCTTATGAAAGCTTACTTCAGGGTAAGATCTACAGGCTCCAGTGGCCATGATCCTGTTGTCCAACAGAGGAAGAGGAGGTGATAGCACGGGTAGCAGCACAAGAACAGAACTACAGAGGCCATGGACACTGAAAATTCTGGAGGGTGAAAAATAATGAAAACCATCTCCATCAGGAAATAAAATGCCCTGCTGGCTCCTGAGCAGCTCAAGAGAAGGGAGGGCAGCTTTAACTCCTGTCAGACTGCCATTCCCTCACCACCTTTACTGCCTGCTTGGAAAAGTGACTTACACAGGCATAATGGACCCTTACAATGACTTAAGTCACCAAAAAAGATTTCAGCCTGTGGGATATAATTCAGAATAGAGTTATATGTTCACTCAGGCAGAAATCCTAAATACACTTGCTAAGAATTAATCCCATAGCAGTTTATGTGCAGTTTGGGTTTGCAATGTCGATGCATTTTATCTTGTTCTTTTTTCTAAATACTCTGGAAGCTGTGCTTTGGGGGCAGGATATAAATCTTTTAAATAAAATAAAATATAAATCAAACTAGTGAGGTGGCCTGGAGCATATGGGTTCCTGAGGAAATGTGCCTTGAAAAACTGTGTGTATGAGGTGAGAAAAAGCAGTGCTGCATCCTCCCCTGTATAGCACCCCTGCTTAAGTTCCTGTCAAAATATAAGCACCCTCTCTCTCCTACTAAGCTCTGTGTTGGCTGCAGAGAATAGACCAGGGTGAGGAATCTTTGGCCTTCCACATGTTTTGTCTTACATTCCCTACAACCCCTCATTAGTGGTCATAGAAGTGGTAGGCCAAAATACATGGATGACCAAAAGTTTCCCCTGCATCACAACAGATCCTTTCCTTAACTCTGTAGAGCAGTGGTTCTTGACCTGGGGTCCATGGGCCCCTCGCAGGGGATCCACGCAGCTCCTCTTCTGGACACTAACAGGAACACCAGCAACAGGGGTACACTAGTGGGTGTTTCTGTGTGCACTCCACCTGCTCCCTTGTTCACAAAGAAGGGGACAGTTTGGGCATGCATACATGCACCCTGCTGCCACATCCCTGATGAAAGGGACACAACAGGAGACATGTATGTGCACCCAAACTGCTCTCTCATTTGCAAACAAGGGACAGATTTGGCACCGTCACGCACATACGTCCCAATGCTGCGTCCCTGGCAAAAGGGACATGGCAGCAGGCATGTGTGTGCATCCAAAAGGACTCTGGAAAGCAGGATGTGAATCAGCTTTAGAGCTTGGAGTGTGTGGAGGGGGGAGGGAGGGGGTGTGGCTATGGTGTGGGGGACATGGTCACAGTGCATGGAGCATGGCCACAGCATGCGGGGGTGTGGCTATGGGCTGGGATAACCCAAAAACATTGCCGCCAAAGGCGAATCACCTCCATCACCCCCCTATCCCTATGCAAGTGGTTTGAATCCCCACTTGGCCCATGCAAACCCCCTGGGTGACCTCAGGCAACTCATTCTTTCAGAAAAAGACAAAAGCAACAAATCTTGCCAAGAAAACTCCCATGATAGGTTCACATCAGGGTTGCCATAAGTCAGTTTTCAAAGAGGGGAAAGACATGATAGCTAGAAAAAAATCTCCCCCTTTCAGCAGCACTTTGTTGTTGTATGCCTTTAAGTTACTTTTGACTTATGGCCTAAGTCCTAAGGTGGGACCTAAGGTGAACCTATCACAGGCTTTTGTTTGTTTGTTTGCTTATTTTTGGCAAGATTTTTTCAGAGTAGGTTTGCCTTTGCCTACCTCTGAGGCTGAGATAATGTGACTTGCTCAAAGCCAGCCTGTATCCAAGTGAGACTTTGATTCCTTGTTTCCAGAAGTCTTTAATAAACACACACACATGTTTGAATACCTAAATCAAAATTTAAATATTTAAATCTTAAGACTTGGGAGTCCCTGACAACAAACTATATTTACAGGGGGTCCCTGGTAAAGAAAAAGTTAAGAGCCACTGCAGTAGAGTATCTAATAGAACTTTACTCTTTTCTGACTTTGTAATAAAGTTTCTCTTATGTTAATAGTGCTTTCCCACTGAACGTTGAATCTATATGTTCTCAGTTAATATCACCTAGCAATTGTGTATAGGGATGTCATTCTGCACTAATTCTCTTCTCAAAGGAATGAATAAATAATTTTAGAAATTTTCTTCAGCTATGAGAATGTCTTCTGAAATCACACATTTTAAAAAGCCTATTTGCAATTTGGGACTTTTTGTTCACAAAATTCGTATGGGGTTGTTTGCATGGAATATTTTCTGTTCGAATCAACCACATGAGAATTTTGCAAAGAGAAAGTCCCCAACTGCAGCATTTTCCACAGAGAAAATAATATTTATAATAATATTATAGTATTATATATTAACATTAATATATTCTGTGCAGAAAAGCTGTTTCTGTAGGAAATAAGACTAAACCGGTTATGATTTAATCTTAATTAGCAAAGTTATGCAGAGGAAGCAAGTTAAAGTCCTTTCTGTTTAAAGCTTGCGGCTTGAGAATGCTTGATCCAATTAAATGCAAACACACAGGTAGCTTGAATAAGACTTAAAAACTTTACTAATGACTTCTTCATCTACATTTCAATGAGAGTTTGCTACTTTAACTAACTAAAGAATTAGAGGATAATCGTGGTATGACTCACCACCATCCTGCCTTGATGGTTTGGAGAGCATGCAGATTTCATAGGATAGGATCCATGAGAGAGCAAGCAAGAGAGAACAAAGAAGACTAAAGATGTCTCCTTCTCTTTTTGGGGAGACTTAACTTTCTTCCTATCAGGATACAGTTCTGGGTCACATGATCTGATGACTTGGCCACTAAAGGTATTTATGATCATGCAATAAAAGCAGAGAAAGGAAGTGTAAGAGATAGATCTACCATGCAAACATGCAAACAGGGGAGGTAGCCTTATGCTAACTAATCCCATTTGTTCTACCAACGAAATGGGGAGAAAGAGAATGCTGGTAATTTTCCAACAGTTTCTTGTGAAGAAAATGTTCTTTTCTGTACAAAACAACCTTGACAAAAAGAATCGTGGACCAACAAGAACCTTTATCTTTTGCACAAAGTTCCAAAAGACAAAGGTTCTTGTTGGTCCACGATTCTTTTTGTCAAGGTTCTCAACAGCTGAAAAACATGGGGTTTCCGACCATTTTTTTTTTTGTGAATATTTTTAAATGTTCTTTGCACCTCATTTGTATATTTCTATAACCAGTCTTAATATTTATGTAGGCAGTGTTCAGTTACTATGGATTCTAATTTGCTCAGAGATTGTTAGTAACTTCAAGCATAATGACAAACTATGATTTCTTGTTATGAAGATGAGCAGTAGTGAGGCTTGGACATTGCTTCATTCCTGTTCTCTACTTGAATGGGGAGATTCATTTCACATTGTACTTTGCCATTTTATCTGGATGTGACAGATACAGATCTTATCTGAATGTGATGCCAATCAGCATCCTCAATCAGTATCAAACCTTAGCTTGCTAAAAGTAAACACAGGTGCCTATGAATTCTTCCCTTTATGTAGAAGAGAAAAAGGAGAACACATGTGCCTTAGAATTGTGACTCTGTTTGTTCCCCATCATGGACAGATATATTAAGGCAGAAGTCCTCAAAAGTTCCCATCCCCTGTGCCACTCATGAGAGAGCTGACCATTGACAAGATGTCAATACAGAAGGAGAGCAAGTCACAAAATGATGGCAGAAGTTGGTAGAGTTTGGCATTATCAGCTGACAGTTAAAGGCATTATTTTACATTGATATCTAATCCTACTTTGGGAATTTGCTAAATTCTTTGACACAACAGTTTCTAGATCACAATGAATGCCATACTTCAGCTTTCTTCAAGTAAAATACAGGCATTGGCCTGAATCCTACCATTAGTCTCAACTAAACTAGACCAGTAGAGTCAGTAGAATTTGTCAACGTGTTGACTCTCATTCAACTATTTTTTCAGTGGGCTTGCTCTAGTTGGGAGCTAACCAATTGGATTCAAGCCTATTGCATTTGGGGGGATGGTGATGACTCCAGAATTTGCTGAAACAGAGACTCTAACTAGAGAAGTCTATCTTATATTCTTCCTCGGTCTCCTCCCCAAATATTTGTACAAATTTTCTCTCCCTCTTCTTTTCACATTAAATGTGTTCCCTGTCCATTCTTCCCAGGCTCTCCAGGTCTGATGCCACTGTCTAAGACCCTTTTCGCATGGGCTTTCTCTCGCGCAAGAGCCCCGTGAGCCTCGCGGGAGTAGGAGCGTTGCTCTGCATGACGCACTCCCACTTCCACGGCGCTCACGGGGCTGAAGCGGCTCGAGCACGTTTTTTTTTATTTTGAACTTGAAGCGAAAATGACCCGCGCTTGCGCAACACTCCCGGCGCCCATGTGCACTTACCTGCTGTGCGGAGCATCGGGGAGGCAGCCGGGTCGCGCTTCCTTCTCTCTGCACTGCCTACAGCTCCGCGCGACGAACACGCCAGCAGGAAGCGCCTGCGGAAAGAACGAGGGGGAAGCAGCAGCCTCCCGGAGGAGGCTTCTCGCACGAGGCGCCCTCCTCCCTCGCGCAAGAAGCTACAATGCGAAAAGGGCCTAAGAGGTGAAGGAAGCAGTCATTGCCAAAGCCTGAAACTTCTTCCTTTTCCTCTCTCCCTGAGTTTGTCCTTTTATTTATTCAAACTAAGCTTATATTGCCTTTTGGGGCAAAGTTTATTCAAATCAGCTTACAAAATAAAATGTATAAAACAATGGAATGCAAAATAAAGCATATTCCCCAATTTTCACTTCCTGTCTTCACATTTCTTCTGGCCCTTCCCTCATGCTTGGCCAAGCCACTCTGTCCATCTGTCTTCCTTTACTCCATCTTTCTTTCCTTAACTTCTCTCCAACTTTTTCTGCTATAGCCCTGCTCTCAAGCCAGCTTCTGCTCCCATGCATGTCAATGCAGGGAAGTGCCCCTGGTGTCAGTCCAATTAAAAAGCCTCACTGAAGCCAGATCCTGGCAAATGTCAAACAAGGAGGTAATGAACTGGTTGTCACACTGGTGGCTCTGGTCCAAGTTTGAACAACATTGTTAAGGTGATTGACAACATATAGGTTAGCAAGAAGGAGGAGAAATGAGAAGTATTAGCTCTAATTTGGTTGGAAGAATTCCTTTGCTTAGAATTCAAAAATCCACCTAGTGCATAGTAATCTCTGTGTGTATCTGTCTATCTCTATATCTATGTAAGTTCGACCATCCACCACTAAAAACTGCTTGACAGCAGAACTATACTCCTGAATTGCTTTTGTTTCAACAAGATCCAATCCTTCTAGCAGCAGCAGGGAGGTGTTATTCAGTCTTACAGGTAATTTTGTAAACTCTGAATTAATGATGACCTGAAGCTTAACACCCATTTCTCCTTCCCTCAGATTTTGAGTGATGTTTCTCTTCATGTGGTTTTCAAATGTCCCTCTAGTCCTCAGATTTATTTATTTAGGTATTATTATTTTTCCCTTTAAGCACCTGGTTTTCATATGCGATTTGACATGAGTGAGCGGAAACTGAGGTTATGCCATCTCCTCCTAATGCAATTCCAGCATACATTAACGCCCGAAATGCTTTTTCTGTTCAGAAATCATACTAATAAAAAGGGGAGGGGGGAACATAAACTCTAGAGTGGAAGAGCAGAAGTCTGGAGAAAATACCATTAATAAAGGAGAATAAACATACCAAGCAAGGACTTTCAAAATGCATTTAAAAACCACAGAGTTTCCATGGCATTTTGCCTGCTAACAAGTAAATGGAACATATCCTAAATTATTGCAGTCTGTCAAGGAAAGCTGGGCTGTGTGAAACCACTATTCTATGCTTCAGGGAAATTTAATTCCCAAAATCAAATGGCCTGCATAGACTTTGATTCGGCATGAAATTTCATTTTCCCCATGGGCCAAATGTATTTTTTAAACTGAAAGATTACAAATTTCAATCCATTTTTTTTCCCAGAAAATGCTCAAGAGGCATGTCTGTTGGTTGATATATTAGCAAGATTCTCATTTTACAACCCCCCCTCCACAAAGTGCAAGACCAAAAATATTTTTAAATGCAAGAGTCCATGATTAATTATAATTGTTTTTTTCATTCTAACTATACTCTATATCCTTGTTCAACAGTTCAATAATCCACTTCCATCTATAGATGTGTGAAATTAACTTGTCCCAAATTGGATTTGTGAAAGCAAAGCAGTGATAAAATTTGCATTTGCACAAATTATGTTATCATCATTCCAAGGCCATTTTTGTATGTTTTTACTGTTTTTAAAAAATAATCTATTACCAATGCAATGCCAATGAGTAATGCGATATCTTACTTTTTGCATGAAGAGTAAAAAATCATCCCAAATAAATCCAGATGTCTTCTTTTGCTTTCAAATTCTCCTGCCCTATGCTCAATTTTTAAAAAATTAGAATGGGCTACCTTTCTGGCCATTTCTGCACTAGAGACCATTAGCACTTTATACTGTTACAATGGCAGCATTGCCATTTGCATGATGCTGTTGGGTTAGGGATGCTCTTTTCCACACCATTCCTCCTTAAGTGGATGGGGAGCGGTATTGTCACTGGTGTTCCTTCCACATTACAATGCCCTTGGTCACTCCCATTCTCTGCCTTCACTCTGCCCCACTGCCCCTGTTTGGGTGGTGATTTTTTAGGGGGAGGGAGGGGAGGTTAGAAGGTCTACTAACGCAGCAGTGCTGTAAAAGCCAGTACACTATTGCACTTTTGCCCTATACTGTTTAAAAATATATTAAGAAAAATAAAAAGCTTTGACTCAAAGGAGACATTTAAAATAAACAGGGAGATGTGATAGGAAGTTACCATGCCATGGGAGTTCATGACAGAAGGACGAACTGGGCATGCCCACAGCCTGCCCATTGCTGGCTCTGCCATAACAGGAAGTACTATCAATCACTATAATGATACTGCACTATGATGGCTGACAGGATTTAAGCACTATAGGAGGCTCTTAATGGATTTTTTCTAGACATAGAATATGGTGATTTGGCAATGCTTGGAGACAGGATAGCAGCTGGATAGCAATGACATCATGTGGAAGCATGGCTCTTGGACTGGTAACAACCCACTGCTATAGTGTTATAATAATGTCATGAGGAAATGGCCTCTGTTTCAACAGATCTTCTTTAGCTTGACAAAATCAAGTCAAAGAAGATCTGACCAATGATTCTTGTTTGAGATTTTACCAATCAGCAGTTAGGTATCAGTTCCTTTCCAACATGCTGAGGGTAATTCTGCACTAATTTCTTCAGCAACTGCACCCATTACAAGCAGCATGCTTCTCAACTTACCAGGAAGCAAGTTTGCAGTCTGGGAACATGGTGGAGCAGTCTGAACCCTATCCATCATGACATTGGGTGGGCTTCTCCTTCTCGGAATGGCAGAAAATGCCAGGCAAAGGAATTAAAGCTGTGGCTAGTAGGCAGGACCTGAGGGAAACTGCTGGACGTTTTCCTTTAGGTCCAGTGCTTAGATATTTCAATGTTCCCCAATCCTCCGGCCTCAGTCTGTTTGGAAGCTTCATCCCATCCACACTCCCTAGTTTTTGTGATTTATCTTGCTTGTATTCAATTGTCACAACTTTTGTAGGCTGGTCAACATGGGATCTGAATCCAGGAAAATGGCATTGGGGAAGTTGGTAAGCCCAACAAACAATGGAGGAGGTGTGGGCAGCAGGATTAATGCCCAGCTGGGAGGGTGTTCAAGAGAAAGGGAAAGGAAAAACATGCTATGGTATCTGCTCACATGGAATTCCTTAGCTGTCATTCTTGGTATTGCCCAGCAGGGGTCTGGGTATCGGCTCAATAACCAACAGGCGGGTTGGCCAATGTCTCCAGTCCCATGACAACCTCATGTGCATCTGTAATAAATAAAAGTTGTGGCCTTTTTTCCCCTCTACTTATGTGTCCTGGTGTGTTTTGTGATCATCAGTGATAGAAAGTGCATGTCTGCAGTGGAGCATTAATACTGATTAAAGAGCAAAGACACCAATGGCTTAAAGGAAGAAAGTAAAAGGCTTTTTTATAGAAACTCCATTCTTAAATAGGAAGGTTATCCTAATCTAGCTGCATTCTTGGGAAGAGCTGGGAAGAGAGAGAGAGGGTGAAGAGAAGAGGTAGAGAAATATTCCTGAGAGTATCAGTTTACATCACAGAGGGGTCAGGATAGGTAGAGCCAAGAAGAGAGGACACTCCAGGTCACTCAAACTAGCTAAACCTATTTCTACTGCCCACTGGGAGGCATTCTAGATTCTTCAGTGCTAAGCATTGTTGCACTTCTAATAGTCAGCAGAGCAGTAATTCACCCTATGATCCACAAAAGAAATTCCACATAAATGTTAGGAAGAACTTCTTTCCTGTAAAAGCTATTCAGCAATAGATTAGTGAATCCTCAGAGAATTGTGGCCTCTCCATCCTTGGAAATCTTTAAAGAGAGGCTGGATGGGCACCTTTCAGGAACGATTTAGCTGTGTATTCTTAAATGGGGTTGGTCTATATGGCCCTTGAAGTCCCTTCCATCTCTAAGGCCCTTTCCGTATGATGACTGCATCCTGGCATGGGGACGCAAGAGGAGTGGGACCACGACAATGCTTTTGCATGATGTTGTTGTGGTCCCGCCCTTCTCCCATCACCAGCTAACACAATCACAGGGTAAATCATTAACAGACTTTCTCCATCAATGACCCCTGATCACACAACACTCCTATCGTTCTCGGCCAGAAGCTCAAAGGATGCACTTCCTGCCCTAATGCAGCATGGGAAAGAGCCCAGCTGTGCTGTGGAAGGAAGAGGCATGTCCCTCATGCTGCCTTCTGCAGGGAGCCAGTCAGATGTAGAGGGGAGCATTCCCGTTGCACTCCCTTCCTGGCAAAGGTGCTACCAGGATTGCAACCAGAGGATGAAGGAATCAGGTAATGTATGGAAATAGCCTATTATCTACTCTTAAGAAAGGTTCTTAACTCTGTGGTCAGTTGCACGTACTGAAAGTGAGTGGTAAACACACTGAGTTCAATGCCTTACTCTCAATTAAATATACAATCATTTCCCTGATAACAAGCCTCATTGAACTGAGTGGGATATCTGAGTAGTCCTAGGCCTCAGTCTTACTGGTTAGTCAGGACTAAAGTGGACCCATTGACTCACTCATTGAATGATGAGTCAACACACAGGAATATGAGTCAGCTCATAAATCTACTCTAGTTGGAATTAACAGTGACTGAATTTTGCCCTTGAAATACCATGCCTGACTCATACAGAGAACAACACATGCCTGTAGATGTGTATTCCACGTGGATGAGTATGCTACCAGTACAGAACTGTGCCAGAAAGAGACATGCAGAATACAAAGTGTAAGTGTGATGGCAGAGAGAGGGTTTCAGTGGGCTCTGAGAAACACGAGTTCACTTTCTGTCTCAGTGATGGAACCCCCCAGCGGTCTGGAGTGAGTTACTGTCTCTCAGCTTCAGTTCGCTGTCCGTAATGTGAAAATGCTCCTGCAGTGAAACTGTGTTTCTGAATCAAAATATCGCAGGCAGATCACACAAATGTGCCTCAGGCTGTTGTCAAGGGCAAGCAAAATGTAGTATTGTGGCAAAAGGTGCCTGCAGGGTTTTTGAGAACATTGAAAAACAAATCCCTACAGTTTAAGAGATGCACACTATAAACTGCACGCTACAAACTCAACAACATGGCTTACATTTCTTTAAAAAACGTTTTCCCCAGTCAATTAGTTTGTTCAACAATAAGGCAGAAGTGTTGCTAAGCTAGTGCATGCAGTTCTTCTTCTCTCAGAGGTCTGGCACTCAGTCTCTAGTGCATGATATCAAAATCATGTTACTCTGATCCTGGAAGACTTGCACTGGTTGTCACTGGTTGGAGGCCTAGCCATGTAAGGGACAACCTGTATGGTGATGAACATGTCAGAATGTGAAGATTCACAGGAAAGGTTCCTTTGGAAAATGCCATCTCTTCCTGCAGAGGACAGCTTGATGGCCATTAGGAAGGGTGTACTGGTCCCAAATTGGGGGATGTGTTCCTCTCACAATTACAGTCCCCACTTTTAAGGAAGGTATGAAGACACAAAAGTTTCAGCTTGGTCATGTGAATGATTTACAGGTTTGTTGATTATTGATTTTAATGGGATTTTTTTGTTTAATTTTTTAGTGAAGATAATAATGGTTTTATTGTTTAATTTGTTTTAATAGTGTTGTCAAGCCACCATGAGCATTCGTGTGCATGTATTTTGAAAGACAGGATAAAAATGCAAAAAAATATGAATAAATGTGGCTTTTCTCCTTCCTCCAGCAATGCCGAAGAGCCAGGGATAGGAACTGTGCTCTAGTGGTATCAGGCATCACCTGAACTGTTGCAGACCTCGGAGTGAACATTGGAAAGCATAGTCCTAACATCATCAGTAGTGGCGTGGTCAGTTTTGAAGGACAGATGCTCATCATGATAATCCTCATAGCCAAACCCTCAAAAAGAGGGTAAAAATACAAGCTGCTATGTGTGTGTGTGTGTTTTAAATGGCTCCAAGCCTGAATTTGTCGCAGTTGTTGTTGTTGTTGTTGTTATGTGCCTTCAAGTTGTTTCCTACTTATGGCAACTGCAAGGTGCAAATATCACTGGGATTTTCTTGGAAAAAATTGTTCGGATAGGTTTTGCCTTTGTATTTTTCTGAGGCTGAGAAAGTGTGACTTGCCCAAGGTCATCCAGCGGGTTGCCATAATCAGATGGGGATTTGAACCTTAGCATTCTGGAGTCCTAGTACAGCATTCAAACCAGTACACCATGCCGGCTTACTTGAGAGGTTTAGCTACAAGAAACAAGATATGATAATCTCCCATCCAACATCCTTCTCCCTTCAAATACCACCTTTTCTTAGCTGCAAGTCGCCAAAATTGTCAATGTCTTGGTAAGCAGAGAATGAGAGAAGCAGTAAGACAAGCTTCCCTACTCTCCATTGACCAGTAAATGGCCAGGTTTGGAGGGATGTTGCTGAAAAAAGATGTTTTGTGGGGGTGTTTTGGTCCTTGCACAGTTGTGGAGAATTCTAGCCTCTGCAATGACCAAAAAAGTGAGATGCGCTGGTGACCAACTTTGCCATTGTAATGCATGAGTAAGATGTTAACCTTTCTTTTCAAATTTATATAAAAATTCAAAAAGGCTATGCGTATATGTTGGGAAAATTCCAGCATTCTCTCTCCCTCCCCCCATCTTGTTATTAGAACAAGTGGGCAAATATAGCATATGTCGGTCAAGTTTTTAAGGCAAAGAATTGTAAAGAGGATTGATCATTAATGAACTCCGTTGTCTCCCCCCTGCCATTATATCTTTGTTACAGGATCAGCACTTTCATGTATCTTGTTCAAAGCAATTAAGTTGCAGTTTTCATCCTCTACCAGAAGCAGATCTTTTGTAAAATTAATGGATCTTAATTACCTATTCAGTATCATCCCCCCCCCAAATACTTTGGATTACAAAAGGGATAGCTCACAACCCTATATCACTGCTACGAAAATACATCTCTCTCTGCTCCTAGCAACTGTGGGGATTGCAGCTAAATTCAGAAGGGAAGCTCGAGGGTGGGGGAGGGGTTGGCAGATTATATCAACACCCCTGCTATTCAAAATGGTACTGCCTCTTTGACCCTTTGAGCCTGGCTCCAGAATACCACTGCAACTGACAAGTTTTTTCTGGGTCAAAGCCAGAACCCATTCTAAAACATTTGATGCTTATTTCGCTAGCTCGAATTGGAGGTATCTGATCTGCATCTTACTTGATGTAGAACATTTTCCCAAAATACCCCCTATGTCAAGTATATTTCAAACAGATTTGCTCATCCTTTGTCTAAAGTGGGACTGTAGAATTGGAAAAAAAACACACGCACATGCATTTTCAATTACTGTAGAAGTCATTTGCTTAGGTATGACATTCCTTTTCTAGTCATGATGTCCAGCAAGAACACAGAAGCAATTTTTCCGGTTAAAAATTCAGAACTATCTTTGCATAGAATCAAAGTATGTAGTTCAATGCCTCCTTCTAGTGGTAACAAGGGGGAAAGAAAACCTGCAAGTCCCCCCCCCGCTTGCCTGGCAGGGGCAAGACTTAGTCTTCCAGATATTGTTCTACAACTTCCAGCATTCCTCACCACTGGCTGTGCTTGGTAGGCACTGACGGGAATTACAGTACAACAACATCTAGAGGGCTCCATGATGCCCCCCAACTTGGTTCTTATACAGTGCACTATCCATTTGCCCCAAGAGAACTACTGCAACAGTAAGGGCGTTTCTGCACTACACTGTTATAGTGCTATTATTCCACTTTCAACATCCTGTGGAATCCTGGGGTTTGCAATTTAGGGAGTGGCATTTAGAATTCTCAGCCAGAGATCTCTTGGGCCTCAGTAAACTACAAACCACAGAATTCCACAGGATGTTGAAAGTGGAATAATAGCAGTATCACAGCATAGAGCGGAAAGGCCCTAAGTGTGGCCAGATTTTGATGTCTGTTCACTTGTATATTTCAAACAGCATGCATGCATATGTAAGATACAAGACTTCACTGTAAGATGAAGAGGTGGGAGCCCAGTAGCAACAGTGGCCAGTGACTCCCCTAGATCATTCAGTCTGGTCCTATATCATTCAATTAGTACACTGATAATTAAAATAACACTTCAGGAGGATGCAATGATCTGCCCACACAGAGCCTTCAGATATGTGAATTATGAGATATTGATTCATAACTGATTTTCTTAATGAGCCCTGGCCTTTGGCCTCACTTCTAACAACATGAACCCCTCTTCCCATCCTCATGATATGTCCCTGAATGTGTAGTGGGACTGAGAGGAATCCCTCCCCAAAATATTGTAATATGTGAGCGAGCTCATATGGGTAGATACAGTATTTCAGACAGTCTGGGCTTTAGTCATATAGGGCTTTACCAGTCATATTCACCCAGAAATGGACTGATAGCCAGTGAAGATATTTCAACAACCAAATTATATCTTTCCTGTAACTAGCCCCAGTTAATTTAGTTCCAGTATTTTGGATGTGCCAAGGTTTCCAAACAATCTCCAAAGGCAGTCTATTATTGAGTGTATTTTAGTAATCTAAACTCTAGAATGGAAGAGCAGAAGCAATCTGAATAAGATGTAATCAAGCCATGTGTTACTGTGATTGAATTTGATATCTTTAGGAATGGGTGCAGCTGGCACACTAGCTTTAACTGTGCAAATGCACTCTTGGCCACTGCAGGAACCTGGTTCCCTAGGCTCAGAGTTGGCTGCAGGAGTACACCAAAGTTATCAGCCTGAGATGTCAGAGGAAAAATAACCCCACAGGCTGAACTCCTAGCGGTTTACAGGCTGTTTACATTTATGCAGCCTTTATACTCCACAGGCAATGAACAGGCTCTCATTCAATGTCCCGTAGTTTGCTAACTTTGGTATAATTGCACTGGATTTGATTGCTTTCTGGTAAAAAATCATCCCCACAAGGTCCTGGTGAAATTATTTTTCTGTTGAATACACTGTGTGCAAACACATCTCCCTTAGTGACAAATCAAGCTCAGTGCTAAACATGGTATATACACAAACAGCCCAACATGTCTGAGAAGTTTGCCAAAGTTGAAGGTGATCACACAGGAGAATAACTGGTCTCCATTTCCCTGACAAAATCATCAGGGGAAACAGTACCAGAAAGAAGTATCTCTGTTTTGCAGCAGTACGGTGATATCTTAGGAAGTCCTCTTCTTAGGTTTTCTGTCTTTTTTCCTTGCCTGTCTCAGTTCTTGACAGCTAGCCTTGCTTGATTCTCCAGTATAAACAATAGCTTGAATTCCCTAAGTTCCTTTCCATCAGCAAGAACATCCTGTGAATGAAGTTTGGGTTGCAGAACATTCTCTCTGGCGTGAGCGGAGAAACAACTTCTGCCATCACAACTACAGTCTTCCTCACCTTCTCATCCTACATTTTGTCTGTTTATAATATAACCTGTTACACAGCACTGATTTCTGAAACATGGCACGCCAGTAAAGAAGTTGTAGAAGTTTGCCTTAAAGAATTCCACGTGTGACGGAATGTGTTAATCTCACAAAAGATCTCACCTGCCCGTAGAATAGCAACTCAGATACATTCTGCACCATTTACTCTTTCTATACTTGGACACGGGGGGTAGAGAGAGCAGTTGAGGAACTGAGGAGGGCTAAAGAATTCTAGGACACCTATGTGTACAATTGACACTATTTTTTAAAGGTAGCCTCAATTCACCATTTTCTTAAAATAGAAAAATAAGGTCCATGTTTTAGCTCACATGGATAGAAGGAAATAAGAGCTGTTTCCGGTAAATAGGGACATTAAGAGGGTACACTTTGTGACTGCGCTCCTGGCACTGCCCCTCCTTCTAGGCCAGGGATGTGAAACAAGTGGGCCTCTCAACTGTTCTTAGATTGTAGTTCCCATCAGTTCCAACCAGTATAACTGGTGGAAAAGGATTGTGGGAGCTGAAATCCAAGTGCTCTGGGAGAGCCACAGTTACCTATTCCTGTTCTAGCTCTAAGGCATTGGCCATTTCTGCACTACACTGCTATAGTGCTATTATTCTACTTTCAACATCCTGTGGAATTCTGCGGTTTGTAGTTCAGGGAGGGCTATTTAGAATTCTCAGCCTGAGAGCCCTTTGACCTCAGTAAACTACAAACCCCAGAATTCCACAGGAGGTTGAAAGTAGAATAAGAGCACTATAACAGTCTACTGCAGAAATGGCCATGGTGCATGATGGCAGAAGGGATGAACTGCCTCATTTCTTTTGAATTGTCCTGAAAGACTGGTCACATCTTTCCACTGAATGAAAGGTTTGTTCGTTCCATGGGTGCGCAGGGGAGACTGATGCTCTGCTACATAGCTTGGAAAGGTTACTTTTGGGGAATTATAATACCAGCATCCTTTGAGCAGCATAGCCAATAACTTTTCCAAGCTCTGCTCCACTAGAACCTGGAAGTGATCCATGCCTTGGCCAGGCTGCTGTTATCTGAAAGGGTCCAAGTCTATTTTTCAACCATGGGTCCACCCATCCATCAACATTTTCTCCTTCCTTTAAATCCAGTTCAGAGAATGCCCAGTGGCCTGTGCTCACTTTGCTGCAAACCAAGCTTTAATTAAGAGGTAAAATTATTAAAGCCACAAATTATTATAGCCTGAGGATGCTCCAGGCCTGATGATACCAAGCAGATGGTCTGGAGCAAGCAAGAGCCCCTTAATAAAGGAGTGTTTGCAATTCATGAGCATTAATTATGTCCACTCCTCTCATTTTCAAGTGTTATGGTTGTCAGGGCTGGCATTGTGTGGAAAGGAAGCATGATGAATGAGGCAAACCCCTTCTGGTTTAGGACGTGGCCTTTGTGAGGCAAAAATTAAAAGTATTATCTCCCAGAAGATATGTGATTGGAATGTTTAGGCCTTTGGTTTTCACTTATCTTTTCTCTTAAAAATCTCTTCTATCAGCTTTCCCCATCCTTGCCTTTCCAGGTCTCCCTTTTCTTTTTGAATTTATTTATTCTTTTGGATCCAGATATTACTGAAACCTCTGCCCTTCCTTCTACTTCTAATTAAGCCCTAGGTTATTTAGGCATGTCTTAAAATGTAAGATAGAAAAACAAGACAATTAAAACATCCAATAGAAGCAGAGAAAGAGAGAGAGAGAGAGAATGAGAGAGAGAAAAATAACCACATTTCAAGTTGACTATAGGTCATATCAACCACATTGACACACCATGTCAAGCCATGGGGTGGTTTGCTGAAATCTGGCTTATCACCAAGGTGTTAAGTCACCTCTGCTAAGAAGCTTTGGTTTGTTAATCAGCCACAAACCCCAAGCTGAACCAATTATTTCTTGCTGGCTTGCAACTCCTGCCTTATTTAAACCAGAAGTTGGAAACACTGCATTCCAAAATGGAGAATTTTGGCAGTTGTAGCCCAGCTTTTCCAATATCTGATTTAATATTTGACTTGTAAGGACTAACTTGCTGACTTGAGACTATTGCTATCATATTAACTATGAGTTTGACTAGGAAGAGATATCATACTCCCAGGGAGATCCTTTAGTAGTGAAAATCTAAAATTATACCCGGGTGGGAATTATACTGCCCTTCAAATGTTGAACTGCAGTGCCTAACATTCCTCTCCACTGGTTATGCTGGCTAGGGCTCTGGGAGCTCCAGTACAACATCTGTGCAGACGGAATGATTTCATCCCTGAATTACCATCAGGAGTTGCTGTGGATGCCAATATAGTCTAGTGAGCTTTATGGCTGAATGAAGGGATATGAAGCCAACCTTCTGGGTCTAAATCCAATCTTGTACCCACAAGCCTATCTCAAAATGCTATCACTGGACTGATGAATGCCATCTCTCTTTTGACTTCAACTGATATCAGCTCTGTAGTCTCTACTTTTAACAAAAGGCAACCATCATTTGGTTAGTGAGACCTTCTGGTCATTCAGCTTCACATCAGGACTGGTCCAATTATGAGACAGAATGAAGGGCTGATGAAAGAAGAAGGCATTAGAGGAAAAGTGCAAGGATACAGCTGTGTGTATCAAGCGTCAAACTTCTCTATATGGAGTGTTATGGGCGGGGAGGGGGCTTACTAGCTTGTCTTTTGCCTCTGGCAACAAAATATCGTGGACTAAATCCTGGTTCACATCCTTCAGATACTCTAAGACCTAGCACCTACCTGGAAAGACACATGGCTACAGTGAGTGGGAATTTTACTTAATGTGGATGATGTGAATTTGCAGCTTTAATCATTTTACCTCTCAAATAAAGAAATATCGCTCAAGGGAAGGTCCTAGCTTAGCAGACTGCATGTTTTGTATGCTTGGTCTGAGAGCTTAGAGAGATCCTGCCAGTAACATAGGAAAGATTGAGATGGGTGTAGTGCTGCCTGTGGGCCACATAGGACCCTGGGGGCCTACTTTTGTGGCCTCCCACCTATTCCACAAAGTGCCCACCCCATTAAAAAAAATTAGCATGATTTTTGAGCAATTTTTGCCCCGAAACCATCCCAAATTGTGGGAGCACATACAAATACTTCCCACCCCCCACAAGAACCCCAGAACCCCATATTAACCCCTAGATAAACTAGTGCTCTGACTTGGTACACATCCAGTCCTCCATGCTCACCTTTAAAGCTTGGATGCTGTAAACCCCACTATATGAACACTATCACAGGAAGTGCAGAATGAGACGGTGGACTTCCTGAGGTGATCATTTTTTCCAGCCCAGCCAGTGGGAAAGGGTAAAGGTGTGTGTACTATCTGATAATTTCTGGAAGGCCACATGTTCCCCCTCCATTGCGACATGTAACTGTTGGCTCATCTGTGCTCTCTCTCTCCCCTGTAGCCCATCCTTCTGCAGCAGAGCCCAGGCGAAACAGAGCCCAGTTCTGCAGGGCTGCACTTTTGTGAGTTGCTCTGTGATAGAGGAGCATCACTTTAATATGTTCCTGCCTTGTAAATGCAGAGCACAAATAGTGCCATGACAGTGTCTGGGGACATTACACTTTGGAATAAAAATGATCCTAAATTCCTGGAGGTCTATGGTTGACCAGCCTAGAAGAAAGTAGCCTAAAGAAAGGGTTAACCCTCTTCCCCTCTCCACCGACCCCAGTAACAACTGACTCTTCCTCTTCTATCACTGTAAGCACGTGCTAGGCCCCTTGCTAATCCTGTTAAAAGAGAGCATGCTACCACCTTGTTCAGTTACAGTCATTTTAGGAAACACGCTGCTCCAGCCCCTCAGTTCCCCTCTATTTCCCAACCAATCTCCCCTCCCATCCTCTGTTTCATTCCAAGATGGTTTTGTCCCACACAAAGGCCCAACGAATGGCTGGGCCACTGGGGAAATGTAACCTACAGAGCATTAATGATCCACTGCTGAGCTTTTCTGCCTGAAAGCCACAGCCTGCCCCACCTGCTTCTGGGCTGCCAAGGGTCAGGTGCCGCTCCAGGCCTGTCCCAGGCAGTCAGAGACACCAGCGCTGCTGAAGGCGTGGGTCATGGCAGGAGTAGGCAGGGAGGGGAGGAGGGGAGTTGTCTCTCATTAAAGGGGAGGAAGGGCAAACAAACACACCAAAAAGATTAGACTCAGAATAGCAAAGGGAAAGTAATTCATTATCCGGACTCATTCTGTGCACCATTAAAGACTCCCTTTGCTCTGACAGGGAATAGGTGACTGGGGGATGCTGGGGTGCCAAAGCAGATGGGATCACGTGCAAATCACCCCCCAGGTGGTTCGCGCTGCATTAGTGGTGGCGACAAAAGCCAGGGAGCGAAGTGGCGGTCTCCTGAAAGAGCTGGGCCCAGGCCACAGCAGGAGGCTGTGAAGTTCATCCATATCACAGACACTAATTTAGTTTAATTTACTTCAAAGGCCCCCTTGAATGCTGAGGGGAACAGGTCAGGTCTTTTTTTCTCTTTGGAGACGGCCAGAGGGAAGAGGATAGAAAGAAGCCCTTCCTCCCAGCCCTGCAAAGCCCAAATCCCATTCAAAGGAGAAAACAAAAACCATCAGGAGAAAAACCCAGATAGCGACAGCACTGTTGGCATCATAAGGACAGCACAAAATTCAGACAGAGATCCTCACCCATTTAGAAATGTGCCAACATGGAATCAATTTTTGGAAGAGTTTACAGAAGACAGGATGAATAGCACTTAAAGGAGACAGAAGGTTGTCTTTCTGCTTCTTCTGAAATGAGTTATTGCCACCAGAAGCAAATATGCGCAGTGATGTGTTTCATTTTGTATTTCTTATTGGCAACATGGCATAATGCAAATGTGGGCAAGTTGTAATTATGCTGCTGATATATAATGCTAAAATATCTTGAAATTCAGCCCACCTTTGTGATCTCTGAGGCCTCTTAGGAACACAGGAGGCTGTCTTATATTGAATGTGATCATTGACCCATCTAGCTCAGTGTTGTCTACTCCTGGGATAATGAACTAGTCACTAGTGATGTTGTTAGACTGCAAGTCTGATTTTCCTTCATCATTGGCTCTGCTGATTAGGATTGGGAGACACAGTACTCCCGCAATACCTGAAGGATCACAAGTTCCTTACTTCTTGATTACACTGATGGGTAGCAGCTTTGCAAGGCTTCAGACAGAAGCCTGTATATTTTAGTCTCGTCTGGAGATGGAAACAGAACCAGAAACCTTCTGCAAGCAAAACACATGCCTGTAGCACTGAGGTGTGGTTCAATTGCACAAGAGGTTAGCTAATTCCAAGACAGCAGGTTGAAGAAATTTTCACTCTGCTATATCACCTGAGGTCAGAGTTGTTGTCCCTGAGATGTGCTGTCTCTGTAACATAGCAAGGCAATCAAGGATGTACCTTTTTAATCACATTCTATTCCATAGGTAGCTGTAAAAATGCTGTTGCCCCCCAGATGATTGCTTTGGTTTCTTCTACTGCTGGACCTGTCCTAGATGTATTTCAGTGATTTAAAGCCCTTTATGGCTTGGGGCCAGCCTACCTGCGGAATCGCCTTCTCCCATATAATCCGCCCCGCACATTAAGGTCCTCTGGGAGGAATTTACTGCAGCCAGTCAGGACTTGGTTGGCTGTGGTTACCCAGAGGACCTTCTCTTCTATCACTCCCAAGTTATGGAATGGCCTGCCAGAAGAGACCCGGCATATTACCAGTCTTGACTGCTTTAAAAAAGCAGTCAACACTGTTCTCTTCCGACAGGCCTTCCCAGACTAGTGCTCCACCGCCTCCCACCAACTGTCCTCTTGTTCTTAATAGTTAATGTGTTTTAGGGGGTTTTAGATGGGTTGGTGGGTGAGGAGGATGGGTTATGTTTTAATTGTTTTTAATGTATTGATGTATTGTTGTGGTGCCACCTTGATCCGTCAGGAGAAGTGGGATATTATTATTATTATTATTATTATTATTATTATTATTATTATTATTATTATTATTATTATTATTATTCTGTAAAAGAAAAAAATTATTCACAATTATGTCATCTTACAGCCCTTTATCAGACTCAGTTGTGCGGATGTGGCAGAATCTAGGCTGCAATACAAGACCTCCTCAGTGTAGCATAATATTTGCATATGGAGATACACTATTCCAGCTCTATACCACTTTCATGTAGAATAGCAATACTGGGCAATACATGTCAGTGACTGGGTATCACTGTGCAATGTGCAGCTGCAATGCACCATGTCGCTGTATGCACAACTCTGCTTCCACCACTGTCAGAAGAATACATCCATTACTGTATGGTGAATAATTTGCTCCACAGGCATAGCACAACATACAGATGCATATGTCACTAACAGGATGCCAGCCCTGGAAAAGAAAGCTTGACACCACCTGGGCTTTCTGTATTGGTTCAGCACTAGACAGATACATTGAATTACTGTTACCACAAGGCACAGATTCATTTCTGTGAAGTTGTTGAAGACCTCCTGCTTCTCCTTGTAAAACCTTGCCCAAAATGCTGTTTCAATAGCAGGGCAGAGGAAGCAAATATGTTAAGTAACCAGAGTGTGAGCAGTCTTGAATGGGGATGATATGTTATGGGGTGGTCTGAAATCCTTTTAAGCTCCTTAAGGTTCTTTCTATTTTAACCCTGTTTCTAAAGATGAAAAGTGTCTTTTGATGGATGAAGCTGTGAAAATGAGTGAATTTCAAGCAGAGGCTGTTGGAGGGATGGGGTCAGCAGTTAGGAGGCATTAGTGTCTGTGACCAGAGTTTTCTGTAGATATTATTTTCCTACCTAGGTGGTAATTAAGTCATTTTTAGGTGCAAGGCTTGTCTTCTTTCGTTCACCAGGCTTCTTCTTACCCCACCCCTGCAAGACTCAAATCAGGTCTTTACTGATAGGGAGGTTTTTGAAGGTGGAAGGAAAGAAAGGGAAAGGGCAAATGCAGCTATAGATAGCAAGCGACATTGATGAATGTAAAGTGGGAAGCAGATAGCAAAGCCAAGAGGGTTGTATGACCTCTTGCTGGTGGGACACAACAGCAACAACAGCACAGACCAGCTCTCTGTAAAGGCTACTGGGCTTAGATTGCTGCTGTTAGTTGTGGTGGCTGGATGGACAGCTCTTTGGCCCAGAGGCTTGGACATATGGTCCTCTTCATTTCCCACTGTGAATATGTGATCTGTGTCTCCCTGTATTCATTTTAATTCCAGTTTCTGCAAGCTCTGCTTCTGTATAAACCTACTGCCCACCCACCCCCAGCTATAAGAATAATGCTACTGCAGGTCACCAGAACCTGGCTGGTCATCTATTATCTAACTGACTTTGATTATATACCTGGCATCAGGGCAGGGTCAGTGGAATTATAGTATCTTGGAATCAGCTAAGGAGTGGCAGAATGACTATCCAGATCAGTGACCAAGGAAGTTTTATGTGCTTCCAAAGGGGCATCAGAGCTGCAGGCAAGGGAAGTAGAGGTAAGAAAACCAGTATAGGAAAGTGTGGACTTGCTGAGTCAAGAACTCACAGGCAGAAAGATGTGCTGTATGTGATTTGACCGATGTCTGAGATGTGATAGGGCATAAGAAAGGAGAGACAGCGATGTGTGGGAGGAAATGAAAAGGGAAAATGTCAACTGCCCAGCAGTTTTTCATGCTACGTGAGAGTGAAAAAAAATTACGTGCGGGTTATGTTCCATCGTTGGAGGTTTTGTCCCAGAATCCAATGTTGCACACACATACAAAAAATGTATATTGTGTAAAATACAGTTTTTGTGCAGAAATGTTCTATTTGGCATACACACACAAAACCCTTAATAATAGGATTGTTTTAAAATGTTTCAAAATGTGAAAATTCTCCAAAAATGTGAAAAATATCTTACCCAGAAGGAATAAAACTCCCATTTTCTGGGGTACCATCTTTCCTTATCTCTTTAAGTCCGTGATGTTGAGTTTCCCTCAAACAGAAAGTCTCCAGAAGAATCTAGGAGGACAGCAGGCAATTGTGACCTAAAATGATACAACATCACTTCCTGTCACTGTTTTGAGAGGGACTGAAGAGGAAAATGGGACTATTTGGGCTTGCTGTAGTGGAGTGTGGCCTATGAGATGGGGGAGAGGTTGGCCACTGTGCTCCAGGCAGTTGCCTATTCCAGGCCTAAACAATCCTCAAAAGGTTAGGAAGACGTGTGGAGGCCCAATTGCTGCTTTGAGGGTAGCACCAACATTGGCTTCTACCTCCACTATCATTCAGCCTAATATTGTGACCTATGGGCATTTTTTAAAGAAAAAAAAATCAGTACAGGGTGTTTGTATGAAAACTATGGCTGAACACATTTGGATGATCCATTTCCTTTCTCCCCTCTCTGATTTCCCTTAATTTTTGTTCCTTCATTGATCCTCTATGTAGCTATATTTGTGATTCTGATACTTCAAGCAGCTGTTTGGTTTTTTTTTTGCAATTTGATTCAGATCAAGCAAAAATATCCCCAGTATTTTCTACTTGCTCCTTGTACAGTACCTCCTGCGCTGTGGTCGATTTTCCCTGGCAATAAACTCTTATCAATAAAAGTGGCACGATAAAATTTTATGCCATATGAAACAACAAGGGTAAGGAAAAAGATTCTGCTAAAAGAGAGTGATAAAAAAAAAACTGTGTGTCGTCGTAGCTCATTTTATTTGCCTAATAAAAGCTTGAGTAAGCTCCAATTAAATGTATCATACTGAATATAGGGACTGTTGACTTTGGGGCACTTGGCTATTCTGATTTTGTTTGTGTGATTAATTATGTGTGGCTAACAAACTTTGTAGCTTTGCTAATTGAGTATAATAAATCTTGTGTGATACTGCTTTGGCAGCACAAACCATGACAAGGTGTGTTAGCACAGGATGGAATATAGAGTTAACAGTTGCTGAATATTTTTTTCAGGAGCAACAAGAAAAGAGGAACAAGATTCTCATGGGAACAGAAACACAGGGAGAACGTTAATATCCAAAACTGGCAGCCTGAGGATCAAGGGTAAGGTTGCACATTTATGATAATCCCAAGCTCCAATCTTTCTGAGCAAAATCTGAGACCTAGAGACAGATTATATATTAAGTATCAACCACAGTTGCTCACAATTTGTGGTTCAAACACACAGAGGACATATTTTCCTGTCCTAGAACAAAGCAAGATGAAGGGATTATTCCTTCTCATTTTCCTAGGGAGGCAGGATAAGGAACATTTAATCTAGCCTATTTGTTTCTCTTCAGAAGGTGGATATAAAGTAGAGCAGAGTTTGAGTCCTGGCACCATTACAAGCAGGAGGAAAGGAAGAAGTAAATGCGTATTCTCCCCCTCCCAGGAGAGTCTTTGCAGGTTGAAGCAACAAATTAATTGTAGCTTGCAAATTGTGGTGAGTTCTACTCTTCTAGATGAGTTGGGGACTTGCTCTTGCCTGGAGCTGAAGCCCACCAAAACTAGAGAATTTGCACCCTTGTCCCTTGCCTACAGATGACCCACAAAAACTGGAGACTCAAGGCCACGTCCTAGAATCTGGCAGGACTGTTCAAATGGTGTGAGGAGATGAACCCGCCATTTCAGGGTTAGGTGCCCCACCACCACTCAAACACTACTCGTGATGTGCAGAAAATGAATTGAGAAGGATATTGCTCCTTACTGATTTATGTTGACTTACAGAATCTTTTCATTATGAAACTTGCTGTTTCAGATTTAGCAGTGTTCAATACACAAAATATTGAGGATGAAAACAATATTAGGGCATAACTTCTGTTTATCTCATTTAGGCATAAGGAAAGTTCAATCAAAGGGCATGGAAGCTTAATACCATGGGATTTTTAAAGAATCTCCCAACTCTTGCATAACATCTATGGGGCCAGATCATCCATGGTTCAAATGGCACAGTTGCTCCTGGCTTCTCACTGCCTAGCGGCATATTTTGCTACTCTAGCCACTTCCTCTGTCCCTTACTGCACCATGGCACTATCCTGGCATGGGGACATGTTGCTGCTAGTCCACAATACATACCATTGCACAACGTCATTGTGGTCCCGTTGCTGTTGTGTTGCCAGTCATTGTGATAGCGCCATAAACCATTATCGGAAAAAATCTAGTAATGGCCTCCCCTTGTGCAACAATCCCTCTGGCTGCGGGCGTGCAGGAAAGGCAGAAGTGCTGTCAAGTGCTTCCTTCCACATTATAGCCAAGGAAGAGGCTGGCTGCACTGGGGAAGGGAGCAGCATGTCCCAAACGCTACCCATCTGCCAGCAGCCGACCAGTGCGGTGGGGAGCATTCAAGATCCTGTCATTGGCAGGATCATAATAGGACAACACAGGATCACAGCGTAGTGTGGAAAGGGCCTCTCTCTCCTGACATTTCTCCAGTCCTCACTGTTTTGTGAGTTGTTTGAGTAATTGACTAAAAATGCCTGTGATGAAACTGTTAGTCTCAATGAAGGTGCAAAGCTGAAAATGGGTTCACATATGGATATTTTTTTTGCTGCTTTTGTGTCTTATACACACATATGCACAAAGGGGGCCTACTTTTGGAATGGCTCTAGGGCTCTAACCACCTTAAAGTCTACTTTGAGCATATATAAGTATCTATAAGCATCTGAAGCATCTGTATACAGGTAACCAATAACATTGTGCCTAGAATTATGCCTACAAATGAAAATGCTTCTTTGGAGTGTTTAGGAGGCCTCTAATCCTGTGTTAGGCTTGCAAAATGGCCATTTCCAAATCCTACTTAAACAAAAGCCCCTTTCAGATGGGTCCTGCAAGGGTTTTACTCTATGTCAGAGATGGGGAACCTTTGGAGTTCTGGATGTTTTGGATTTCAACTCCCAGAAGTCCCAGCCAGCATGATAAGCAGCAAGGGATTGTAGGAGCTGTAGTCAAAAATATCTAGAAGGCCAGAGCATTGAGGAGTGGGTGGGGCTTCATCTACTGTCCCACCTTGATGGTGTACACTGTGCTAGTCACTGACCTCAGTTGCCTATGCATAGGCTATTGAAGTGACTGAGAGCACTGTGTGCTTATTTTCCCAACTGCACTGAGAACATTCACATGTATACAGTCATCGGTGGTAGACTTCCCCATTCAGATATGATACATAATGAACAGGTGTGACATTATGGTATGTGCAGCAAGTGAAACCCTCCACACATAGGCCCTTTTTGCACAGCATTTTCAATGTGAAAGGGCCCCTTGAGCATTGCGCACACATAAGGAGTGGTCCACATGATGCAATCACATTTGCGTGACACTCCAGGGCCCAGCAGTGACCGCTCATGCATTTTTTCATTTTCGGCTTGAAGCCAAAAATGTTGCGCACTCGCGCATCGCTCCAGGGCCCCGCGTGCACTTACCTTGCGTGCGGAGCCTTGGGAGCTGGGCCGGTCATGCTTCCTGTCTCAGTGCAGCCTGGGAAGGTCCCAGGCTGCCCTGTGAAAGGAAGAGGTGAGGCTCTCGCGTGAGCAGGAAGCATGTGAGGAGCCAAAGAAGCAGGGAAGCTAGAGTCTCTTTCCAGAGGCTGCTCGTGTGAGCACCGCACCCCAGCGCCGAAAATAGGTGAGTTGCGGAAAGGGCCATAGAGTGTGTGGAGAGGTCCCATCTGAACAGAGCTCAGGTGATCAAGAGAAGGCTCACTGGATGACCCTTGGGCCAGTTACAGCCTTTCAACCTACCTTATCTCACAAGATTTGGGGGAGGAAAAAATGGTAAGTGGGGACACACACACACACAGAGGGAGAGCGAGAGAGTGTTACCCCTGTATACTTCTGCTCTGAGCTCCTTGGAAGAAGGATAAAAATGCAACAGTTGAAACAAATATGTTATAATGTTCTTCTTCAGGGACACTGTAACCCATATGAATTGGAATTAAAGTAAAGATACTCACATGTTAAGATACACCTCTGGCTTCAAAAAGAAGATATGAATGATAATGCTATATCATTCCATATATTTTACTTTACTTGTTATTGGGTTATAGTGTTTCTGAGGAAGATAGTTATGAAATTAATCTGTAACATTAAATTACCTATTTGAGTACAAGTCTAAAGTTCTACCCTGGATGGTGTCACTGTGTTTTTGGTAGTGTCTTTCTTTCTGTTTGTTGTGGGTAAGGATAAGTGGGGTTCCCTTGTATGGGTATCTTCAGCTTTTCTAAGAAAATTTGCCCAAGTTGTTAGAAAAACTCTGCTTTAAAAACGCAAAGCAAAGCAAAACAAAAGAGTTCTCTACTTCAAACTGGAATTCCGTGTGTGTGTGTGTGTGTGTGGAGAGAGAGAGAGAGAGAGAGAGAGAGACAGAGAGAGAGAGACAGAGAGAGATTAGACTACATAAAAGGAGGTTAAAGAATACACAACCACGATATTGGAATTACAACTGTACAAAATGCATTTCAAGAGGAATACATATGCATCAATACATATGCATCATGTTGTCATGCCATGTAGAAATGTTGAATTTGTTCAACTGTAGCATATTGTTTTATTGCTTAGGAGTTAGTTAAACCCTACTATTCCTGCAAAGGGGCTCAAGGAAGCCTGGGTGATTCCCTCCCTCCCCACTTTATTCTCAAAAGAACCCCTGATAGATGCTCATTCCGAGTGTCTTCATGCACAGAGAGGCATGGAGTTCTCTGCCTCCTTCTGGGTGTGCATATGTGCCTTCAGGTCACCTGTCCACTTTATGGTGATCCTCATGAATTTTATTAGGTTTTCTAAGGCAAGGAATACTCAGAGGTGGTTTTGCCATTTCCTTTTTCTGAAGTATAGCCAATAGCACCTAATATTTATTGGCGGTCCCCCATCCAAGTACTAACTAGAGCTGACTGTGCTTAGAGTATTTGGTGCCTACAGAGTGTTTAGGCTAGAGAAAAAGACTCAGCTGACATATCAGTCCCCATTTCTTCCCCCTAGTTAAAATGATGAAAGGCATTCACTGGGAACAACCCCCCCCCATTATCTCCAAACACTGACCTGGGCTAAAAGTGGGATTCCATTGCATGCCATACCTTCTTCCAGTCTGGTAACATGATGGGTGCCTAGGAAAATCTCTTGATTCCAAGGGATGGCGCTTTAGTGGAGAGAGGAGCATCCATAGCACTAACTCTGAGCCAGGTTGGAAACCTCTGTGGGCTGTATTCAATCTAATGGCAAGAAATTCCTCTCCGCTGGCTTACAGTTACTCCTGAACTCTGGATGCACTGTTGGAAGAAACTGAACTATGGTTGGCTCATCATTCAGACTTTTGCTCTCATTTCTTTTTTAACAGTAATAAAAATGCATGGTCAAGAGTGCCCCCTATTGGCAACAGAGTCCTTTTTGGCACTCAGAAAAACTTTGAAACCAAAAAGGCCATCCTATGGTGAATGCAATGCTGCTGAATATGAATCTTTATGGCTGTGCACAGCAAAATTTTGCCACCCTCTGGCCAAGTAAGAAAATCCTGGATCTAGATATCAATGTGATTTATCAGTGTCAATGAGATGTAAGGATAGACATAGAACTGTGAATTCAATCATACTCAGTTTTTAATATAACAAAAGGTTGAATAGGGAGTTTTTGGTTAAATTTGCATAAACATGGTCTGAGGTAAAGGGTAAGAGGAAGTTGACTTTTCTTTTTTCCTCTCTTTTCTTTCCATTTTATTCTAATGTAGTTTATTATAGTTAATCTACATATAACAGTACAAATGTCTACTGTATACAATATATGGAACATTTTTGTAACTATGTTTTTATCTGAATAAAAATAAAAAAATAAAAACACTATCTTTTTATCTTAATAAAAACAAAGAAATTTTTTTTAAAAAAAGTTTAAAAACCACACACACATTCATTGCCCTTTGTAGGCCTCTGCCAGGTCAGTAGGTGAGAAAGACCTTTGCTTAAAACAATGATCAAAAGGGTTTATTGCTGAGTGTAGGGAAATGAATTTTTGGGAAAGCTTCTTCAGTACATTTGTTGTTACGCATATAGCATCATTAATGTAATTAGTTGTTGATGCAATATTCATTACTGAGATCTTTCCTCACAGATAGGACTTGTCCAAACTACAGTGTTCTAGTGCTATTATTCCACTTTTGGCATCCTATGGAATCCTGGGGTTTGCAGTTCAGGGAGGGGCATTTAGACTTCTCAGCCAGAGAGCTCTTTGGCCTCAGGAAACTACAAACCCCAGGATTCCACAGGAGGTTGAAAGTGGAATAATAGCACTATAACAAAGTAGTGCAGAAATGGCCATAGTTTGCTTATCTGTGTATAGCTCTGTATAGTTGTAGCTGTTTTCTCTCCAGAAGTTCTATTAAGCAATTTTGTTCTGCTTAGCAATCAGAGTTGCGCTGAGATCCTAGAGCGTCCACAGGTTCAGAAGGCACACCCATTACATCTATTGTGCACTGCCAAGACCCATTCCAATGCCAGATCATGTAAGTGTGCTCATCAGGAAATGAAACTTATGACTTTCACTAGAATTGTTGCCTTTTGTGGAAAGATGCCTATATGTTTAAGAATTGTGGAACTACATCTTCACTCTTTGAGATGCTGTTCCTGTTGCAATGGTGATGTCAAAGAGAAGAGAATGTTCTCTCTCTACAGGGGTGGGAAAACTTTGGTCCTCCAGATGTTTTGTGACCTTCCAGTCCCACAACCACTGACTATAATCAGAGTTATAGATGAAAACATCTGGAGGGACAAATATTTTTCTCCTGTTGTCACAACAGCCCTTAACAGTCTAAGAACAACTGTGATCCTTTTAAGATTTTGAATATATTTGTCTCTGGGTCTTCTAAGACATAAAAGCAGATTATACCATCCTACCTCTCCCTGCTATATTCCTTCTTTGTCTTTTCACAGAGCATGCTGGGGAAACCAGTAGCATTCCAGAAGTTGTTGCACTCTAGTTCCTATCAGCCAGTTTATCCAGAGTATTATGATGGGAGTAGTAGTTCAACATTATGATGACCTTGACAAGATTTGTTCTTCTGTGTCTGAGAGAGTGTGATGTGCCCATCATCCAGTGTGTTTTCATGACTGAGTGGGAAATTGTACACTGATTTGCAGAGTCATAATCCAATGCTCAAACCAATACACACTAGCTCACATGAGGAACGTATGGCCCTCCAGACATTGCTGGACTGCAGCTCCTATAATCTAATGCCCTCTTAAACATGACCCCAGGCTGATTGGGTGAAAGCAAAGGTTAATTAAAACAGCAGGGTTGGAGAAAATGTTGTCCACCAATACCTATAGGTGGACCATGGTGGAGAAAACGTGGGTCCACCAATACCTGCTGGTGTTTTCTCCACTCCTGCTCTAGCAATTAACCTTTGCTTTCATCCAATCAGTCTGGGGACAACTTTAAGACAGCAATGCATAGATGGTTCTGCGTGCTGCTCACAACAGAAATTCCTTTAAAAGCTTCCCTGATTGACAGGAGCTATGAATCTCTTTAAAATCAGCTATCACCTGGCCAGCTTTGCATGGAAAAGATGAAGGCTTTCCCATTTGGCTGCTTTGTTATAGCTCTGCTGCACTGCAAGGCAATAGATGGTGGTAAATCTGCCTGCATTTCAGCAAGCCAATTTATAAAGTCCCTTCCAGCATCTCAGGAGATCAGTAGATGTCATAAATTTATAGAATTTTCCTCAGATAGTTCTTGGGAAATAGGTCTTTCAAACAGAAATAATCTTCCCCCTTTACATTTCAAAGTACACCAGGGAAAATATGTTTGTTTCTTTAAGGGATCTGTCAGCCACCAGTCAAAATGCATTTTCTCAAGAGCAGTTGAGGGCATTGACCACAAGAGGGCAGACATCCACCATCTTTCTTATTGCAATAAAAAGCAAAACTGGAGTGACTAGCCAACTGCTACTCCAATATAAAATTCACTTTTGCTGAGTGGTGTAGGATGCACTTTTCTTCAGCGTACAGTCATCCTTCCACATTTGCTGTCACACAGGACCCCTGCAAAAGTGGGGAAACCACGAGTAACTCTAGCCCCCCAACCATATTTAACACAAAAAAAGTATGATCTGTGTACTCAACCCACCATGGATGCTTCAGGGTCCCTTCACAAGACAGAAGGGGGCGGCTGTTGGTGCTTGCTGTTACTTCCACTGCTGCCCTATGCCATTTTTAATAGGGACTTACAAGCCTTGTTCGCAGTCTCTCAGGGCTTGCAATTCCTATTAGAAATGGCATAGGGCAAGGGCAGCACAGCACAGGCAGCAGCGAATAATCAAATCCGCAGAAGTGAAACCCAGAGAGCTGACTGTCATGCTGTGTAATCCAGTCTAGTATTTGGAAAATCAGCAACATGTGTTTTGAATTGCAGCTAAGGTTTATAATATTAATGCCCTAATAATAAAAGGCATCAGGAACAGCTATCTACAAAATGCAGGAGGCGTCGTACCTTCCAGCCCATGTAGTCCTATATAAAGGACAGAGATGTGGACGGTGCAAGACAGTTTCTGGAGTCCCTCAAGATTTCAAGACCAATTTGACCACATTGTGAGGCAAACACTTTGTCCTATATCGTTTACTTTTAACTGATGCGCTCCGCCTAAAAACACTTGAGGCATAAATTGCTGTCTTTCTCAAAACAGAAGGGCTACATATCACATCCAAATGGAAATCCTCATAAATGATTCTATGATTCTAAATAATGAAACAGAATAAATCTTCTCTGTGTGCAAAATGTTGAGCTCTTTTTTTTCTCCTACGACAAAGGAATATTTCTGAAGTGAAGCCAAGGGAAATGGGAAGGTCTCTCAAAAATGTAAAGAGGTTATCCCCTGGCCTGTTTGTCTCCATTTCAGCCTGTTTTGCACTTGGGGCATTGTAATCACTGTCCCCTCAACACCCATGACTAAGTGAGGGTGACAGGGGGTGACAAGGCATGGCCATATTTTGCTTCTTCCTAGCAGACTGGTTCTGAAAGACAGCAACCCTGAAGCCTAACCAAGGTGTGTTCACACAGCAGGGATGTAGTTATGGGGCAGGAAGACAAAATGAGGACATTGCTCCCCCCAAAAAGAATTCTTCCCCCCATCAAATTTTTCTTCAGTCCCCATTTTTCTAGCTTGGCAGATACTGAAATACTGAAAACCATTCATACCTGTAAGTCATATCTTCTCTGTTGCCAGAGAAGTAACTGTCTGCCTCTTTTCTTTGGATGCCTAAAAAAAGTGTATTTCTAAACGGTCATTTGAAGATTTCAAGCTACTACAGTGCTAGAAATGTAGGAACCAAAAAAAAAAAAAAATCTTTTGCAGGGGGCAAGGCCCCCATTTTGTCTCTCCATCCCACCCATGACTGCACCCTTGTAACAGTACTGCTGTACTCTACTGAAAGGCAGGAGTGGGAAAGGAAGGGGAACAATTGCTTTCCTGTCACTTATTTCCAATAGGGAATCAAGCAGCTGAAATTGGCACAGGCCTTGGCTCAATGAGAAAACAAATAGATTTTTACCCTTCTGTCCCCCTCTCCTGCTGTGAAACCCACTGTGGAAGGTTTTATTGTGGCCCCCGCCCCCACCAAAGCCAGACAATGCCCATCTTGCTCAAGATTCATTGCAAAAATGCCAGCAACCAAACAAGCACTGGACAGTTCACTTGCAGACTGGGGATTTGTAGATGCATTTTGGACAGCAAGGGGGTAGGACTTTAGAGAAACTACCATACAGATATTCTTTGAGGCCCACTTATCTTGAGCATTTAAATCAGACCAATTCTGATGGCAACTGTTCAGAGCGTTCTTGTTTACACAACAATAAAGAGCTTAAGAGAGTGTATGAGGAGGAAAAGGAGCAACATAAAAATACTTCTGTGGGAGACACTAGAAAATTGTCACACGTTCCCATAGGATGGCTTGGAAACAATATTTCCCCTATATTATTTTGCCTGCTTCACAGGAATGGAAAGGCTAGAGATGATTCCAATTTTCCAGTACTCAAGTTCTAGGAACAAGTAGTTGCAGACCTCTCAGCACCCTGTATGATGATTGAACACACACCTACCTTCCTGGTAACACTAAGCACCTGAGAGCATGAAGTTCAAACCTTGTCAATGTTAAATACTGTGCAGATGACAGGAAGTTCAAAGGCCAAATGCCACTGCCCAGAACTAGGACAGCCATGCTTGTGCTGGGTTAGCTGCCAATCATACCAGGTTCAGATGGTCCGTTCCCAGTTTTTTCACAGCAAAATACAAGTGAGCTGAAAGGGGAAGTGTTTGCGTTTCGACAGGATGCTATTCTTTTCATGTTGAGCTGTTCCTCAGTGGTCCCAAACCAAAACACATGGAGTGAATGGCATATCGTCAAATCAGACAAGCATGAAAGTACCAAAACTGAGATGAAATAATGGCAGATTCTCATGACGTGTGAATGGCAATTGAATAAACTTTGGTGAACCCAGCCCACTTGCATTGGAGGCATCAGATGTGGACTACAAACCATAAAAGAATATGATGTGGAATACAAACTATGGCCTCTAGCCAGTGCTTCCAAAGAAGATCACCAGCTATCAGAAAACCAAGAGGCAACAGATAGCTGAAAGGCTGTGATTGCAAGGCAATGGGCTGATAAGAAGACATGCTTCTTGCTGGCAGCTTGGAGAGATGCTGTACCTAAACACACATGAACACACATCTGGTTCTTTACCTGTTCTATACACACCTGCACGCAGCCACTACAGAAAAAGGTTATGACAGAAGGCCAAAGCACTGGAGTTATTCTGATTTTTATTTTGTTGCTTCTTAGTCCACACAGTTGGTATAAAATCAGAAAAAGCAAAGCAAAATAATTGTATAATAATGTCTGGAGTCTTAGCATCAGAAGGCACCGCTTACACATCTAATATGCGGCTGCCCGTACATTTCATTGCCAGACACACTTCTGGAAGCACAGAAAATGGTGAAGGGGGGTGGGGTAGAATCCTATGGGGGTCTAGTCGGCTTGCTTACTTCCCTCCTGCCTGTGAGAAGGGGGGGGGTAGAGAGGAATACCTTGGTTATAAATGCTTTATTAAAAAAATAATAGTAATAATATTGATAGCAACTTTTCTAAGTACAAAAGCAGTTATAGGCTGCATATATTACACAGAATTATTTGTCATTCCTATTCCTTGGTTTATTTCAAAATCATTATCTGACTTTCCAGTGAGTAAAGGTTAAATGGCTTAGTGATACAAGGAATGGTAAACAGATAGCACCATTTCACAGATTTGGTATTCAATTTTGTGGAGGGAAGGGGAGACGGACCAGAAAGGTGGGGTCAAGAAAGTGTAGGTCAGGAGCTTAGAAGGCTTCATTCACTTTTTTTCCACTTTAGCTTATTTTCAAGAAATGCAGGGAGGACTCCTTTTATGAAGGTTATTGGCTACCATTCCTCAACTGGCAGGGCTGGAGGAAGGATACCTGGCAAATTACATAAACCAATTAGACAAACTCCCCCCCACCCTCATCCCACTTGGGTGTTTCTTCCTTAGCTTCAAGCACTAGCCTTGGCCATTTAAAAAAAATATGCAAACAATGACATGATTCATTCAGCATATGCAAATGAGCTCTAGAGCTTCCAAATATGGCCTTTTGAGAGAGACTGATTGTTAACAAATACTGACATTCATACCCGGCCCTTCCTCTAAGGAGCACAAAGGGGATTTACACAGTGAATTGGTAGCAACGTTATCCAGCTTCATGATGCACAAATGGGACTGCACTTCATGTACATCACTCCATCTTGGTCATCATATCAAGAGAATGAGAAGCTTTATACCTTTTCTCTACATTTTGGTAGATGTACTGCTCCTTTCTACATTTTGTCTCTTATCGCTGGGCTAACTAATGTGGGTATAACAGGGTAATGGCTAACATCAGTGCAATAAGTGGCACATCACACTTATTCAGAGAGTGCCACCCCTGTTTATGGAATCTGTATTTGGCTTGGGGTTCAAAGTGAAAAACTGTGGAGGAAGGGTCCATCAGTTTCCACAGCAGGAGAGCAGGAGCAGGGAGGGTGAAACCTGACACCCTAATTATACCGTTAGGAGTTAAAGAATTCTTAGGCACTTTCTTTAGGCTTTAAACATGGCGGCAGGTCAACAAACAAAAGCAAACAGTACTATGTACATATATGTAAAAAGTGTTATAAATAGGTTTTTTTTAAACCATAGATACTATATACATCTTCAATAAACACAGTAACCCTTCTTTCAGTTTGGTTTCTTTCCTTCCTTACTTCCTCATTGGGTTTTGGGTACATGTATATGTAAGTGTGGGTGTGGGTAAGTGTGTGGGTGGCTGAATGGATGGATTTGTTGGGTTTTGGTGAGGTGGGGTTTTTTTTGTTTGTTTTTGTTCTTTTTTTGGTTAACTTCCTTCTTGTTTTTCCTTCCACTTTCTATCTTGTCAGTGCCCCCTTGTCCCAAATGCCGCTGGTTTCAGTGGCTTCAACCCAACATTTCATTCACGCTTCCTCAAGATGACATAGATCACCCCACTAATGAGAGCCAGCGGAAAGGCCACCCAGGACAGGAAGTATGTGAAGCCATAGGAAAGGTTCTCTGCGTGGGGATGCCATTCTGGATGTCTCACTGTGAAGATGGCAGCACCACTCATCACACATAGACCTGAGAAGAGAAGACAGACAAAGTAAGTCATGCCATCATCACCATCACCACCGCCCATGACCAAGGTGAGAGATCCAACAAAGTGGTGCCACTTTTAGACACTTCCATCTCACTCACAGGCATATATCTCAAGAAATTATATCAATGTATCAGCTATTTTTGAGCAGAACTTAGAAATGTTTCTTTTTTTGGACAACAATTCCCTCTATTTCACTTGCTTATATGGCAAGTCATTACGCTGGCTGGGGGATTTTAGATTTTCACTCCCAAAAAGTAGGACCATTTTTAAATTGTCTTCTTAACTTCTGATTGAGCCTTGCATATATATGTATTTATTTATCTATCTATCTATCTATCTATCTATTTATTTATTCATGCATGCAGTCTAAGGATTTTGGTTCAAAAAATCAGCCACGTAGAGGGCAAAATTTCCATCAGAGCCAACCCAGCCCATCTTTCCCAGAAACCTCTGACTTGTTTCTGCCATAGATATCATCCCCACTCTCACTTCTACACAGTAAGCTAGTAGCTATCCCTTTAAAAATTCTTCTCAAATGGGAAGAAAATGGCCACCAGTTTGCATGAAGAAGGAAGAATTTATAGTGCTTACCAACAGAGGAAGCCAGATAAGCATTCTCTTCATTACTGAAGCACACTAAGATAATTACATTTCAGCAGGGAATCCAATTTGTCTGGAATCCTCCTCTGTAATGTACTCAACATAATAATTAAAACAAAGTCTGTCTTCTGTCTTCTCCCTCTCTGTCTTTTTCACATCCTGATACACCCTGCGTCCTATAACCCTGAGATCAACATGTAAGCAGGTCAAACCAGCACTCCCCCTTTGCATTAATGCCACTAAGTTCAGCTTTCTTTCTGTATCGCTGTATCAGCAATACCAGTTTCTAAAACTATACCCACACATGCGCACACAAGCATCAGGGACTGCCAGGATTACACAATGACTCTTCTATTCACTGCCCAGAACAAGGCCTTTTCGTTGATCCCAGCATATTCCACAACCTGCTCAAATGCGCCACCAGAGTCGTCTGTGTTCCAAATCCCTGCGACGTGCCTCAGGACCACCTACACCTAACCACAGTGATATTTGAGCTGTTCTTTTCCCCTTGACACTGCCCCCTTTGTTTGCCGAAAAGTGCAGGAGTGGGAATGTGTTGAATTCACCAAGCTGCTGATACAGCTCTCATTCTCTGGGCCACGGAGAGGGCACCCACAGCAACAGCAGGATTTCAACGGTAACTGCAAGCCAAAACAACTGTCTCTTGATTTCAGTGCTTTTTTAAAAAATTTGGAGAAGGGGGACAGAAGAGTGTTCCTACAGTCACTATACAGGAAGGCATGGGAGGTATATGTGAAGATTGCTGGGCAAAAGCTGGGAGACTGGAGCAATTCTATTTCTACTTGTAGTTCCAGAACTGTTTTTATAGGCCTCAACATGAGAAGACAGGCAGGAAAAATGCTTCACAGAGCAGGTTAAGGAATTAATATTCGTTCCTCTCATATTCCCTTCTTGCACAAAAAATCCAAAAACAAAAAACCCCAGAGGCAGTTCCTAGCACAAGTTATGTGCTGTACTTCCCAAGGGAGTAGCACTGCAGTAGCAACAGGCCACTCAGTTCAACTTCTAGCCCACAATATGTGCTGCAATTCATTTCCTGTGTGTACTTACACTTCTAATTAAAGAAGATGCTGCAAAACTGGCAGTGCTATCCTAAGGGCACATATATCAATCAGTTCCAGTCTGAATGAGGTTGCTGAGACATCTTGACTCCCAACATTTTGACCTTCATTGCTGTCCTCCTTCATGGGACTCATCTAATATCTCTGCGATCAACTCAGGTCCTAGCTGTGCATGTATGGAAGCAACTAAAAAAGTTGCTGACTTAGGCAAGTGTGTGCGCGCCACAGCCTGGGATATTTTGGCAGGGGGGTGGCATGAAGCCTCCCAGAATCTCCTGGTCAAGTGGCCATGCTGGCCAGGAGATGCCCTCCAAAACAGTAAATTTTCCAGTCGCTAGGGTGATTCAACCTGGGGTGAATCTAAGGCATGCATCGTGACTCAAATGTCTCAAGAATTCCAACTCACTTGTTGCATATACTTGTCATGTTTTCTTGTGTGGGTTTCCAGAACACAAGGAAAATTAATGTGATGAAAAGATGCCATGCCACATTGATGTCAGTCTTGTTTAAAATAATACCACCAGAGGACTGGAACCAGCTTCAAAGAGATATATGGCTGTGCATCAACAGCACAGGTTATCTACACACAATTCATACTGAAATCTAATAACATCTTAATCCAGGGTTCATGGCATTTGATCCAAAATACTGGTAAAGTTTTGAAAATCAATAGCCAATCTGTCATCTGATCTCTTTCATCCCACAACTGATAATGATTGAAATAAAATGATTGAAATGAGTTTTAACACATTTTTAAATGTGCATTTTCAAGTGATGAAAGACTTGTCAAACTCATTATTTTCCTCACCTACATATCTTGCATTTGATTTTTTAAAACACACACAGAGAGAGAGAGAGAGAGAGAGAATGTAGATGGAATTTTTATATGTTTTAAAAACACAGACCCACGTATGAACATGTTCAAAATGAGGTGTTTTTTTCTGTTCTGAAATTTATCTACCTACCATCTATTTATCTAGACAGGGAATCATTTGTGGCCCTTCAGATGCTGAAACCATCTCACTCTTCCAGAACTGTTTACACTGAATTTCCAGACTATCTCCCATCCAGGAACAGACCAAACTTACTTGAGCTATAATAATTCATAAAGACCTGGCATTCTCAGGCTTTCAGGTAAGGAGATTTTCCTGCTCATGGGAAACATCCCTTCCACAGAGAGAGAGAGAGAGCAACAGAGAGAGAGAGAGACAAAGAGACCACAGAAAGAAGAATAACTTCCAGAGACATCCTGTTCCTCTCAGTGTTGTGGGCAGATGATGCAGCAAAAACTGCACTGTTTATGCTACATCTCTTCTTAGATGAGGCCAGGCTGAGTCACGCAGGACAGAAGGTTGCCTTGGGGGCAAGGAGTATCTTCCAAAGATAGATAACCAAAGTGCTCTCGCCTGCAGAGGTGGGTGCCTGTGGGCTCCACCCAGCAGAAAAATGATATTCCATTTGCTCACCTCCCCCCCCCGCCAGCTTCCCACAGGTAAGGCATGAACAAGGGCCATCCTTATCTGAATCTCCAGTGCTTCCAGATATGGATCCATATCCTCAAAAGCCCCAGGAATGTGATGAGGAAATGCAACACTGACTTTTTAAAAAAGGAAACCTTCACACACACCACCTTCAGGAATGCATAGTGATTTGAGCAGGCGCCAAGACAGCTCCCACTCTGGAGGCTGTTAAACAGAGTCTCCTCTCTTTAGGAGTTGGGGCGGGGGAAGACTGGTGGGCAGGGACAGGTAACGAGAAGGAACTTAAGACACAAGGACTATTCAGGACTGCATGGAAGTTCCCTTCACAGCTACAACAGGCAAGAGTTGTGTATTGGCCAGTGAATGGTAGTTGAAGGTGCTCCAGTCCTGGGAGGAGGTTTGGCCAGTCACTGATAAGCGTGCCACAGGTAGAGGTCCAATTATAAGTCCAGCTGCTTTTCTGGGATATGTTCCAGTACCTTAATACCAAACTGCTTGGGGATGGTCTACTGAGCTGGTGAAAGACAAGAGAACAAGCCTGATTCTGCCAGATCCACAGAGCCCTTTCTCCTCCAAGTATGCCACAGACCTCATTGCCATCTGGTACAGGTGATCCATTCAGGTCTTTGGAGCAATTCCCTCAACGTTTATTTACTGCTCAGTAAATGAAACCTTTCCCATGTTAAACTCTGTGGTCCAGATCTTTCATCTGTGCCAGCCATAGCCCAGCTTATCCTGTATGATTTCCTCTAGCATTCTGTTCAACATTGATATGAGAAGCCAGGACTGATGGCAAACTAAGCTCTTGCTAGATCTGGAAGGCAAATAAGAATTCAGTTGCGGGGGGAAATGATCATCCCCTGGTTTGGCAGATTCACAACAGAAAGTGGTGGGAGGGGGAAAACTTCATCTGCTAAATTGCTGTACACCACTCAGGCCTAAAAAAGGGTATGGAACATACACAGCACACTGCAGGGGCAAGAGAGGCCTTTGGGTAACATCAACAATTCTAGTTCAGGGTAATCCACTGAATTTGTATTTGGTGCTTCAATTCTGCCCGTCTCAGTACCTCATGTATGTGTCCCTCAGAGTTTGGACAGGTTTTTTTTTTAAGAAACTTCATTATATTTGTCACTTTCCTGCTATTTTTCTTTTTAAAAACCCTGAACTGAGATAAAGTGAAGGACTAGTTGGAATAAAAATCCTAATGATTCAGAACTATCCTGAATTTGCGGATTACCAGATACTATATACATACATAGGTTAATATGTAAATACGTGGGCTTGGAAAATAACTAATCATAGGTCCCATTGTCTATAACTGGTTGTCTTGTTCTTATTGTTGATGTTGATGTTATATTTCAGAAATAAGATAATGAGTGGATATAATGAATTTGGGGATTTTTGGTGCCACAAACAACATTTTCTAGTTATTTTCTAATTACTTTGAAAGGAAATTTTGACAGGCATCTTGAGTTGATTTTATCAGTTTTGGTACTATTTTCTCCCTTCCTCCCTCTGCACCAGGTGTGGGATAGGTAGCCATTCTTTAATTATCTTGCACCAAAATGGGAGCCAGATTTCTTCTAGAACTTTCCACAGAAAACTGACTCCTGGCCCCGGAGGTGAGTGTTTAACAGAGTAGCTGGCCTCTTGGGCTTAGACCAAGAATATTAGTCTGTTTTGACCAGCACCACCCTGTACCAGGATCAAAAACATTCAAATTTCAAGAACAATAGCATTTGTGGAACGATCCATGCCTATTACCTATACCCTGCTGAAGAGTGAAGCACTAACCCTATACAGCTACCCAAGGGTAAGCCAGCATGGTGTAGTGGTCTGAGCGCTTGACTGTGGAGACCCAGGTTTGATTCCCCGCTTGGCCATGGAAACCCACTGCGTGACCTTGAGCATATTATATACTCTCAGCCCAAGAAAACCCCATGATAAGTTCTCCTCAGGGTCAGCATAAATTAGAAATGACTTGAAGATACACAATAACAAGCCCCACATAGCAAGTGGGATTTTCTTCTCAGTGAACCCGCATAATATTGTGCTGTTAGACAAGACTCAGCAGGGCTGTCCAAAGTTAATCCTTTCTAAAGAGATCTGCAAGAAGAGCTTGGTTTTAAACCTATGCCCATCTAAATGGTAGGCTCCTTGCTATTTGGCTTTCATCTGCATTTCATCATTAGCCCTTGCTCTGCCTTGGAAGATTTCTCTCTGCAATGTTCCAAGATGTATATTTCCACTTACCAGCAAGGATCTGGAAAATGCCAGTAAGGTAGAACCGTCCACCTTTAGTGAGAGTGAACAACTGACAGAAGAACAGGAACAGAGACAAAACACTGAAGACGATGGAAAGAATCATCAGAGCTTGGACAGACTGCAGCCATTCTGGAAAGAGAAACACAGCACAAAACAGTCATTAAGTGTTGACCAAAAAAAAATCACACTTCTCTCCCCACCGCCTCTCTATCTATATATAATCTATAAAATACACACATGGGCTATGGCACTGATATCCATCTTCTTCTGAACGTGATCTGACAAAGCAGTCCTCAACCAAAAATCGTTTGCTATGAACGGTCCAACTTCCTTAAACTGTTTGGTATGAACACTACAGGAGGTACCTGTATTATTGTTATGGCCTGCATTAATAATGGTCAGGTACATAAGATGGATAAATTGGGAGTAACCCCTTTAAATATAACTTTAGCTACAGGCATATGCATTTGTCCCAGAGTCAGAAAAGTTATTTCTGAACTATACACAGTTGGGAGATTTTAAGAGCTGCAATCCAGAAAAAGTAACCTTTCCATGTTTCACTCCCTTTCTAATGAAGTAACCAAACATTTCTATTGATAACTGTTGAAAGATTTTCTTGAGAATCTATCGTCAAATATATAACAAGGAACTCGCTTCATGGTGCAAGTGCCATTTCTGAAACAGAAAAGCTTTTTTTTTTATGTCTTACATTTGAAAACATGCAAACCATGCAAACTGATTTAATTGCAAACCGCCTAGAGCATTTATAAAATAGGGCATGACATACCTATAGTAAATAAACAAGTAAATAAAAGCAAAGTCCATTCATTAAAAGCCAAATGAATTAACCACTTGACCAACCTATCAACATATAATACAAGAGGCCTTCGAAATCTATTAAATGCTACTTTCTTTGAGAGATTACCACTGTTAATCCATTAGCACTGCATTTCCTATGCAAAAGGATACACCCATCCCATAAAGCAGATGACACTAATCTTGCTGCGGATTTTCAGAACTACCGGAACCTCAACTCCAGCAAAGAGGTAAGGGAAAGCATGGCATTCATGTAAGAAAATAAAAAATGGAGAGAAACAATCAACAAGAGGAACACCATATGAAAGGCCAGAGAATTTGAAATGGAGCACCAAGCAGAAGAAGTGGCTTGTAAATTGCCCAGCTGTGAGGCAATAGGCATCATCCATTTAGATGCCCATGGCACCAGTGCAACCACCATCACCACCACAGCGTTTTCTCAACAAGCGATGCATTTGCTGAGACAAGAATGCCAGTTTCCAAGAAAACAATGCTTTGGTTGACCTGCTTGGGGGGGGGGTGGATCTCTTGAATAATAAGCTAGATCTAAATGTTTAGAGTAGAACCATTGAAATCTGTAATACTTAAATCAGTCATGGCTACACTTAGTCCAAATGTATTCAATGGTTCTGCCAGAAGCATTTATGGATCCATCCTCATGGCAGCATGTGATGATAGGTGACTTTTGGAAAAACTGGCCAGTCCCTAGTGGGAGAACAACAGTGTCTAAGAAGGCCTTTATCCACTACTATGGAAACTGGTTCCATGAATCTGAAATATCCAGACATGCTAAGCAACACTCTGGTTCCTATTTGGAACCTTAGGAAATTCACTTGACCACAGCTGTCAGAAGTCAGGAGACTCATGATGTGAGCTCAGCCAAAGCCATCCTTGATGTCTGAGTCAGTGGCTGAGCTATTTGCATACCTTGTGGGTGGCTAAGTGCCCTTGCAAACACAACAATGAACACTCAAAATACCACAACACCATTGCCTCAATGCAGGAATTTTTAAAGAGTCTGTTTCTATATGGGCATAGTTCATTCTTGCTGGTAGAAAAGGTTATAAAGGAATTAGCCTAACCCAATGGGTTGCCTCTACCTATTTATGTCTACAAGAAAGCTAGCAGACGATGAGAGGAGATGACTTGACCTGCACACACTGACAACCTTTCAGTCATTACAAGTACAAAGCTACTATAATTGTTACTTTCAGTTACCAAACAATGTCCTGGAAGTGCTGAAACTTGCAAAGTGGTAATGAGACCCCCATCAGTCTCAGCTTTGTTTTGTTCATTTCACCCCTCAGAAAAGGGACGGGAAAGAACCCTGGATGAGTTGAGCGCACAGTATTCTTCTGTAAACAAAGGGCCATAGCTGTGGGGTTGAGTATTATACCTTCTCTACCACCTGATGTCTCTCACTAGGGCACCCATGCTCTCATTCATTCTCTCTGACTTAGTAATTCAACTCCAACCCCATATCCGGTAGTACAGCTCTTTTTAACAAAACACTGGAAATTTGGAGTGGAGCAGAATGGAGTCGGAATACAGTCTTACCTAATATTGTACAACCTTTTTTAAAAAACAAAACAAAAAACCCTTCTTAGAAAATAATTTAGCAGTAACATTTCTTTCTTAGTAGAAAATTAAGATCTTCCAGTTATATCTGAATAAAATTTCAATCATCTATAAATTTCTAATTTTAAATTTTCTGTAGCCAAGCTAGACATGAACCTAAGTTTCCATTGAGCAAAATTTCCACATCTCCTAATGCATAATCACTCTAAGGACTGCCTTTTCCTCTTGCTCTTTTACATGTGTTTTGTTTACAAAGTAAGAACGCAGCTAATATTTAGGAGGTAATGCTACACACATTTGCTTGGAGGCCAATACCATTGAAGGTCATATGCCCTGTTTATTACAGTGAAATGGAATGAAATTGGTTGATTTGGCCAAAAGCCATACTGTAAATGTGCGGTAAAAGAAAAAGTATAGTGGTTTGGGCAGTTGTACCCACAAAGTTCCACAAATGAGAGTTGTTTCTATTATATCACAGCACACAATGGCATAAAATGTTCACTAGATATGTGATGTTTCATCAAAATCAGCTTCCACAGCAGCTGATAAGTAGAGTCATAGGATCAGGATGATCCCAACTGTAGTGACCTTATTGTACTTGGTGGTCATTCCTTGATCATACTGACAAGGCCTATGCATATAACTACTTGATTTCAACGAAGGATTTCCAGCCAAGGATTTCAACCCACATCTGGTTACACAATTTGCAGAAAGCAAAGAGCTACTGTTATTCCAGTGTCCTGACTGGAACAGCAGCATATATCAATACAGCCTGTGTCTCTACTGGAAATTCTCTTGGATTGTCTATCAGGAACCAAATGTCTATCAAAGGGGGACTGAAATCAACAGAAGGTGAATCAGAACCCCTCAAAAAACAAAGTGCAGTTCAGCCTTCTAGCCTTCTGCCCTCTTCTGAAATCAGACCAAAGAGACATGCAAGAATGTAAGCAGGTTTAAGCACATTTCAAATATGAAAGTTGTATCTGAGATTTACGACACCTGTGTAGTTATTTCAGTATATTTGGGAGGACAGAAATTATTTTAGTTGCTCCCACAGAGGGTATTTTGGGGCAGAGTGCTATAATGGAATTCCTTCAAACGAATCCAAATCTTCCTTTAAAAAAAAAAAAACTAATCAGGAAATGTTTGCTTTCAGTCACATGCTGGTCAGAGGAGGTTTCATTATAAGATCAAAAAAGACTGAATGATTGTGCTTTCAGTGAGGGCTGCGAGAGGGTAGTTTCACACAAAAATGAAAATGGAAGTCATTTTTCCATGAACTTAAACCCACAAGAGGTAGGAGCAGGCTCTGCGTGAATGATGCAACAGTGTGGGTGGGATAGGTTACATGGGGGTTTCTTAAGCATTTCCCCTCCTCAACACATGCATACAATCTCCAGTTGCATGGGAAAGGCTGATGTGATCTACTCTACTTACAAGTCTGCAGGTGAACCTCATAGCAGGCAAGTTGAGCAATTAAAAAAAAAAACCTTACAGATTTTACCATTACTCAGCATCACTCACACAAGCTTTTTTGCCCCCAAAAATCCAAGTAGAAGCTAATGTTTTTCAGATTACTATGAGGTCTTACGAGGAACTTAGTGAAACACATGTGAAGGCTTTTAAATACCTCACTATCTCAGGGAACTCAGTGAAAGAGACACAGAGAGAAATGAACTAGGTATGTTCCTTCAGGCCTTTCCTCACAATCTGAGCTTTTAAGAATGCAGCCCCAGGCAGATAAGAGCTGTTAAAGTGTCACTAATGTAAGCAGCTAACAAATGAAGCATTACTCTCCAGAATGCCAGCTGTCAGGACAGGAGCATGGCAGCTGGAGGACTTCATAGGCAGCTACAATTAGTTCAACAGGAGTTCTTCATGCGTTAATCAGAATGGAAATTGAAGTCAAGAAATCAGAAGAACGCTAGGACTTGGAAAGGCAGCTATGAAGGAACTAGACAAGATCCTGAAGTGTAAACATGTTTATTATTGAATACTAAAGTCAGGATTGTCCATGCCATCATATTTCCAATTTCTATATATGGTTGCAGAGCTGGGCAGTGAAGAAAGCTGATAGGAAGAAAAACAACTCATCCTAAGGCCCTTTCTGCATGTGGGGGGGGGGAGAACACCCAAAAACACCCGAAAATGGAGCATACCAGTGGCTGGGCAAGTCCGTCGCCACGTGGAGCAGCACGAGTCCGCTGCTCCGCAGTCCTCCGGCATCCCAAATGGTGGCTTCCGGTGGGTGGAGGCTCTCCACCAACCGGAGAAGATTGCCAGCTGGAAGCCCGCCCCCGGCAGATCTGCAGGCACGCACTTGCACGTGCCTGCAAATCTGCTTTGGAGCCGGGCGATGGAACGGCACGGGGTTGCGCGCTCCGTGCTTTTTAAAAACCTCTAAAAAGAGGTTTTTAAAAAACACGCTGCACAACCAGTTCCGGTCGCTCCTGCATGGATTGATGTGTGGAACTATAAAAAGTAGTCCACCCCAGTCCACTCTATGGACCGTTGGAGGTCACTCTGCACCATTTTAAAATACTAATGCGGAAATGGCCGAAATGTGATGCTGGAGAAGAGTTCTATGGATACCCTGGACTGCTAAAAAGACAAATGAATGGATCCTAGAGCAAATCAAGCCTGAACTCTCCCTAGAAGCCAAGATGACTAAACTGAAGCTATCATACTTTGGACATATCATGAGAAGATATAACTCAGCAAAAAAGACAATAATGTTTGTTAGGCTAGAAAGCGGTAGGAAAAGAGGAAGACTTGCATTACAAATTGATAGACTCAATCAAAGAAGACACATCCTTGAATCTGCAAGACATGAGCAGGGTGGTTAATTATAGGGTGATGGAAGTCTCTCATCCTTAAGGTCACCATAAGTCAAAGCTGACGTAACAGCAGACAACAACTCCATGCAGTAAGGGCAAACATGGAGGAAAGCAAATATAGCCTCCTAAGTGAATCAATGCAGACACTTTACATGCATGAGGCCTTCATTGTATTTTGTACTGCAACCTTCTCCAATCTGTTTTCCCTCCTGATTTTTTCAGCTTTGGCACCCATAATTCCTGACTTTTGGCATTGCTGGCTGGGACTTGTAAGGGAACTGAAGTTCAAAATATCTGGAGGACAGATGGTATCAGACAATGAAGCTGGAGAAAATCTCTCACTGAGACCTCAAGAAGACTCAGGAAAAGCAATACTGAACTAGATGGACCAGAGGTCTGGCTCTGTATAATGCAACCTGACGTCTGATAACCCTTTGCAAAGAAAGTGCACAATAAAGGAGATCTGAATAAGAGCTGAAATTGTGTCCATGTTAATAAACATTATAAATCCCATCTGAATTAAGAAACAGTGAACATGGCATTACCTGAACTGAACCAGTCATTACAACAAAGGGGAGCACAGAGCTTGGTAAAGTTACCTTTTGGGATTAGAATACCTAGAATTCCCCAGCTATCATATCCATTGGCACTGACTCAACACTGAAATTAAAAACATCTACGTCCAAGCTACTGCAGATCAGGAATTCTAACACAAAACTCCCCAAAATGTGCCAAATCACACTGTGTACAATAAGCTGAAATAAAGATTTTCTCCAAATACTGAGAGGCAGAGATGACTGCCAGAGAAAAAGAAGTGGCCTCAAAATATATGTGACATGTTGATAAGATAAAAGAAAATACAGCAATGGAATAGAAGGTGGAAAGAATGTAGCACTGCTTAGATGGGTGCCCACGTCAGAGGGTTCAGTTAACAATGGAAATAATGCTACACATGGGATGAAAATAAGTAGTAATAGAACTGGCATAAGCCACCTTTAGTAGCATAAACAGAGGAGTTTTTTGGGAGGGGGAGGGAATTCTCACTTTAAAATGTCATAGAATCTCACCAGGTGAACTTGGACAAGTTCCACTCTCTCAGCCTTAGATGAAGGCAATGGCAAACCTCCTCTGAAGAAATGTTGCCCGGAAAAAGAATGCAGGACCAGAATGTCATAAATCTGAGCCAAACTGAGGGCACACAGAGCCAACAACAACAGGTGGGAATGGTGTAACCCTCAGGCATGGTGTTTTTGATCTGCATAGAATTTCTCATCACTAGCTGTGACTCTTAGGATTTGCTGAAAACTGTAGATCAAACACATCTGGAAGCACTCCTACTCCTAACAAGGTTAACCTGAACTGTTTCTTAACCATTCCTTTAGCAAGACTAGAACTCCACCTCTTGACATCTTCTCTGCATTCACTCAACACCGTCATCTTAAGGATGCAGTCCTCATTATGCTTCCCAAGGCGCAACTAGTAAAATATATTTTCTTTTCTCACTCTTGTTTTTCTTTAACGTTTGACTAACAGACTCAGTTCCTAGACATGGGGATAATTCTGATGAGTAATTCCCAAGAGGGATGCGAATGGACATTCACTGTACAAATCACTCATACTTGTGGTATGTCTCTCAACTTTGAGGGCAACCTGTTCAAGATCAGAAGGCAGCCAATCAATAAAAATCATACCTGCAAATTCTTTATTTGTAACACACACTAGATTATCAAATCCTGGCTTAACAAGTTAGGCTATGTATGGGCACCATGCAACTGTATAAAGAGTTTTCAACACAGCCCCTCTCTGTAGCTTATATAGACTGTTGGGTCCCATCTGGATGAGCAAATTAAACAAGCCAAAAGAAGACCAGAGTTGCCCATTCTGTGCACAGGCAATGTGGGGAAAGGCTACCAAAGATGCCAGGACGCAGATGCCATTTTTAAACTTGGAAGCTGTCTTCTGCCTCACTTGGACGTAATTAATCATAGTTCTTAGCCATCATGGAATAGAAAGGTACAATTCACTGCTGCTTCTTGGCTTCTTCATCCATGTGCAAGGAGGAGTCAGCCAGCAGAAAGGGGGTTAAAGCAGGATTTGATCATCCAAATCAGGTCATTATGTCCCTGAATCCCTATGTGTGACTCCAATTAAGGGTAAAGATAGATAATTGAAATAATACTACTTGATTTCTCATTTCCCCTGCTTTTACTTCTCTTTCCTGCCTCTGTTGTCTCTCCTATGTATGCTGAATGATAGACTGTGAGCCTTCTGAGACCAGTGCTCTAGAAAATCAATCAGTCTATGAAGTCAAGCCACAGAAATTAGAAGTATCTATCTCTGTAACTCAGTGTTCTCAACTCACACATGGTGATGCCCCATAGCTACCCTTACACAACACAGAATCTGGTTGTGGGTGGGTTAGTTCACAATGAACCAGAGGAAGTGAGTAAATAAATAGAGACACTACCACCATCAGCCACCATTAAAAAGCATTCTATGATGTAGAGGGATGAATCCTCCAGTGCCCCAATCAGCCATAATCAATTGCCTTGTGCTGCACAATCACACAGTGAAGTTTTTCCTCTAGACTTTACCATTCTTGTAGGAGAGCATATATTTTGGAGGTATACTCACAGATCCCACACAGAGAATATTGGTATACTAAGGGGAGACACAATTAACTTCAAAGACTGTATTACTGATATATTACGTGGCCTATAGAAAACTTTACCACTTATATACCAAGTACCACTACAGTTTTGCAAAGGTAACAACAGCACATGGCTATTTTCTGCCTTGAACTTCCATCATAGGCAAGTCTGCTTCTAGTAAGCTTACTGCAATAGTAATCCAAAACTTCTGTTATTTAAAGAGGCAAAGATAACAGGTGTGAGTGATATTTCAGGTGCCAGTTTTTGGCCCACATTTTTAACATATGCTAAAATGGGCATGGTATTTGATATGTGTGTTTGGGGCAGGGGGATCATATGAAATGAATGTTCTGTCTTCTTGTATCATGTCCTATCATGCAGTACCAGTCGGTCTAGCAGGCTTCACATTAATCCTTTAACTCTAAACATGCTCACCACCTACTGGCAATTCCCAGACCAAAATTCTTCATGAGTGCAGGAGAAAGCAGCTATAAATTGTGATTCTTCTAATAAAAGAATGTCAAGAATGCACTCTGGATGCCCTTCTTCATTTAATGTGTGCATATCTCTAAGTACCAGCAAAAATCTCTACAAGACTTCAAAGAGACTTTAGCTGGATGGGGTCTATACAGCTCAGTCATCCTCATGGGTGCTTCCCATCTGGTTTCTTCTCCAGCAAGCATTCTGAAGAGAATGCCCCAAGAAGATGCCTGACATGCTCAAGACTTTCCAACAAAGTCTAATGACTCTTAGATCCCTTTTGCAACACTACAAGGTATTTCCTAAACACTTCTTGGGATGGGGAGGAGGCACAACAATCCCTTTTAAAGGAATCTGGCTGAGAAAGTTCCCACCTCACCAGTTTATTGCCAACTTTTCTTAACTGGTCCTATCAGGCAGCAATAAGCAGCTGAAGCACTCTCTGGCATGTAAGGTTCATGCTGGAAAAGTTCTATCATACTTCTGTTAAAGGAATGGATTGTGGGGTTCTTTAAATGAAAAGGCATAGCAATAGAACCTTAAGGGCATTCAAGTTATTCCACAGCTGTTGCCAACCTAATGCCATCCAAATACTCAATCCAGCAGACTGAAGAGTCAGGCAGGATGGGTGTTGTCACCTATAACATCTGCAGAACACCCATTGGTGGAGGGGGAGGTTCTGCAACACAGAGAATTCTTTGCTAGAGAGTGCTAGTGCTGGAGTTCAGGGAAGCGTGTGAGAGCCCTGAAGTCTAGGTACCTTACCAAACTGCAGATCCCACTATCCTGGGATTTGCAGGATTCCCTGAAAAGTCCAGAGTACAGCTATTGCTTCAATACTGTGCAGCACAGAAACACCACAGAAGCTAAACTCATCCAGAGATATTCTTTTAATGCACTGTATGCTTGAATACAGGATATTTTCTGACCTTCAGAAACATTCCAATGTATTCTATTGCATAAACATGTCCCATGTCCACTGGAGTGGCAGAATCCACAACATACAAAGACCCAGAGCCAGTACAGACATGTTCATGTGGGGTGAAGTACTTGTTCTGAGAAGCTGTCAGTCCTCTTTCACTGTAAAAAAAATTAGAACCAGCACAAATGTACAACATTTGTTAGAAGATTTTTTTTTTTTTTGTCTACAAAAAATTAAACCTGACTTGACAGGTGGCTGAAACTTACAAGACAGTGGCCAAGATCCTGCATCAGAGCTACAACACATAACTTTATGACGACAGAGCTACATCACTGACACAATATACAACCATGCCAGGGAACTGCAATGATGGGTAATAGGGCACCACACAGGATATCCAGTGACACAGTGGGGGCTGTCATTATTCAATGGCAGTTGCTGCACATCATGACACATTGCACAATGTCTCTGCTGCTGGCTTTGCGTGTGCAATGGACCTGATGGTGCAGCTACATCTCTGCTCCCCTTCTGAGACTATCAACGTTGCACAACAACTCAGTTCAACTTCATGTAATCTTCAGTCAGTTTAGAATGATCTAACCTCCCAAAAGGGAATCCAGGCTTTATTTATAATTGTTTCTGTGACAATGTCATAACACTTTCCCCTGGTAGGTCTGGTTCCATGTGAATTCTGCAATGAAATAAGCCACTGAGAGGCTAAAGCTACTTGGGTGGTGCTCAATTGTGAAAATAGTTACTTCATGCAAGAATATGTTGAGGTCATAAAAGACTTCTGCAAAAGAGGTCATGAAACAGCATTTCCAGATGGGTTTTCCTGTCACCAAACTTATGTGATCTTCTCAGCTCCAGGTAAAACGTAAAATTCACCCAGGCTTTTAAATAACTCTATTAGCCTATGCCTATCACTTTTAACCAAACTGTGCTTTAATTCTGGATGTTGCTGCTTATTTGCATTTCCTGTTGTATTTGTGCTGCCTCCCCGCTCCCCTTTTATGGCATATGAATTTTTATGCTTATTTATGATAATCCACCTCAAGAATTTTGTTATGAGAACAGCAAAGAAATATCATAAATAAGTAAATAATCAAGAAAATACAGCTGCCACAGTTCAGCAACAAGAAGACCCAGAGAGCCCTGCTTCTTTGAGAGCATCAAGAAACATCTAAAAACATCTCTCAGACTACACACAAGGAGAGTTCTAGTGTACTAAAGAACTTTGCTTCTCCCACAGGCCAACCAGATTCCTCTCAGAAGACCACAGCAGGACATGAAGGACATAATCAGGAACACCACCACCTCAAGGTATTGTTTCAGATGTTGGCTTTAAACTGATGACAATAGCAATAACAAGACAACTGGTATTCTAAGAGGAAGGAACTGCCAAAGCCACCTCTGAGCATTTCTTGCCTAAGGAAACCCTATGAAATTTATGGCATCACCATAAGTCCATGGGTGATTTGAAGGCACATGACTTGCAGCCACTGACAGCCTAGGCTTCCCCCAATCTGTAACCCTTTTAGAGATTTCTAAACTAGGTTGTCACCCATTCTTTGGGCAACAGATTCCATAATCTGATTGTGCATTATGTGAAGAAGTATTTCCTATGGTCTGTTCACATTAAACTCTAAAAGCAGATGACTACTCTCTTTTACCCCACCCTCTTCCCTGTAAAATATCTGCTTGCCAGCCAAAGCATTATGGTAAAATGTTTAATAACAGCAAAATAGTTCACTAGTCTTGGAACTCCACCATATGGATTGGAACCTGAATTCAGATTATTTCCTGTATCCCCACCTCAACCCCTGAATAACATCTTTGTTGGAAGGCAGATGCAGCAAATCATCTTATCTCAAGTTGAAATCTATACAACTGGAGTTCCAACTCTAGTCTATTCCCATTTGATCACATTGGCATTTACAGGTAATTTAGAATGAATGTACAACCATAGAAGAATTATCTGATAGCACAGATGCACGCATACTTATACACATAAATATTCCTAGTACTGATAAGTTTAGCATCCTCTACTAGGAGACACAAAGAGCTCTGAAATGGTTTGTCTCAACACATGACTACAATGAGCTTATTACCAATAGAAAATGTGAACACACAAGAATAAACTCTTGTTTTTCTCCAAAAAAGTGAATTTTCAACTCCTGGAAGGAATCGAAAGTCACATGTTTTTAATAGTAGCAGGAGTGTCAGATCTTCAGGCAAGGCCCTTCCTAGCACTGAACTGTCAAAGAAGACTTAACTCTTATTTCTTCCTACTGGGCATCTGCTAAAGACGCAGGAGCCCTAAGCCCTCTTCCCCACAAAAAATTCTTGCACAGAGCTTGCATCAGTGTTGCAACTTCTTTTACAGGCCTAGTTTCCTATCCTAGACTTCTAACACAGTTCAATCCATGGAAAATTACTAAGTGAAGGTTTTCTACCACTGATCTCCTAGCCAGGAAATATTTCATCCTCTGCATCAGGGCTGAGAATCAGGTGGCCTTTCAGATGATGCCAGACACCAAGTTCCAGCAACCTAGCCAATGGAGAGGAATGTTGGGAGCTGCAGTCCAACAGCATCTGGAGATCCACAAATTGCCCAGTGCTGCATTAAAAGAACAGGAGCAATGAGATAAGGCAAGAACCCTAGTTCTAGGCATTTTAAGTATATGTAGGACTCTGCAGCTCTGAGACTTCAGGCTGATGATTTTCTGAACACATGCATGTTAGGACATCAAATATGTGAAGAAGAGGGAGAGAAGGCATACATTTCAGTCTCCAGCAATGTCATTCGAAGAATGTTATCTAGTCCTGATCAAGAGCTTGTAATTCCATGGGGTCTCTGGCTCCCCTTCACTGGCTCTTCCGTGGTGCTGCTTCCATGGGGAATCTGACCAATAACCTTTTGATGCACAAGTGGGATTCAGTCCTGAATTCCAGAGATAAGTCTGCACAAGGAATGTCTGGCAGCACAAACCAAACTATGAGAACAGCATTTGTACTTGTAATTGTGGCATTCTGATCAGTTAATTGAGGAGTGATTCTAACTGGTAAGAATGTACTCAGTCCAAACAAACATGTTCCAGACGTGAAGCCTGAGGGAGAAAAGCATTTCACCTTTGTGTCATTTTTTGATGCTACAATACAACAGCAGCATCTGGAAGGCTACACATTTCCCTAGCCCACCACTGTTTACAGAAATCAAGAACCCCCAAGAATGCTAAATTGAGGGGGGGAATCAGCATTATTTTTAAGGTAGGCAGGGCCATACCTCAGGCTCACAAGACTTGACTTCGTGCTTTTTCACTAAGACCCACCGACCTGAATCAGGTGTAAGACACTGGCTTGGAGGTCAAAACAAGTACAAAGTGGCGAATCAGGAGGCAGACCCAGTTTCTCACTGCATGGTATGAGCTAAACACTGAGACAAACTACGCACACATCCACCCATGTCAGATGTACTACACAACAGAGATTTAAATGGCTGATTCAGGCAGCAGAGTCAGAAGGAGCCTTATTGTTAATTTGTGCAACAAGTGGGAGTTGGAAACCACTGCTGATCAACTGTAGATAGTGAAACTATGTATCAGTAGATCATAAGCTGTCTGCTACCCACCAGTCAGATGACAGTTAATTTATAATTAAATTACAACCATAACTTTGTAGCACAGTTCTAAGTGCTAGTTTGAAACACTGTATAAAGTCCTAAAAGGTTTGAGATGGAGCCTTCTTCCCATATTACCTGTCAATCCAAGTAAAGTCACCTATGAATGCTTACCTAAATTCAAGAGGACTTATATCTAGGTAGGTTCAATCAGGGTGCAGCCTCAGGTCTGCACCAAAATCTTCAAAACCAGACAACATTCTCCTTACAATATTGAAGAAGCTTCTTGTTGCTATTGTGTGTCTTCAAGTTGTTTCCAACGTATGGCAACCCTAAAGTGAACCTATTATGGGGTCTTCTTAGCAAGGTCTGCTCAGAGGGGGCTTGCCATCATGTTCCTCTGAGACTGAGAAAGCGTGACTTATCCCAGGTCACTCAGTGGGTGTCCATGGCTGAGTGGGGACTTAAACCCTGGTCTCCCAGTATCCCAGTCTAATACTCAAACCACTGCACCCCTCTGGCTGGCTGTGCTGCCTTAATTCAAATCATAAAGATTCACAGACCTGCCAAACTCCACCAAAAGAGCTCAAAGATTCTAAAATCTCTTCTTACACAAAACAAAAAAACTGTTTTGATTTAAGTCTACTTGAGATGTATATATGTTACAGAGAGCTTTGACAAATTACTGGAACATATGCCTGGCTTTTGTCAGAGAAAGAAAGAGTATTTATTTCAAATATGCATTTGTCTCCCTCAGACATTCAGATTTCAACATGTTTATATAGTGCACAAATTTAACAAATTATGTGTTAAGTGGCACTAAGCATTTGGTGTCTAGGAGTTTAAGCAAAGTTTAACCCACTATACTTCAATTTATTCTTCTGAGTATGTTGTTACCTATTATCTAACCTGCAATAGGAATGGGGGAAAAAACTCCAATGAAATAAATGTACTTATTTGTTTTATATCCCTCTTTTCTCCCAATATGGTACCTAAAGTTAGAGGAGGGGGATTTGTTATTGGGCCCAATCCAAATTTAAAATGAGCTGGTTTGAGATACAACAGCCTTATATGACTGGAAATTCTGGAAAGATTAGATTTTTTTTAATTATTTTCTGTAAGGTTCTTTATGGGAACACTGAAAATGGGTTTCTTACTACCTGGGAAGACTTGGAACTCAGGTTGCCCAGAACTTGTGAAAACTACTTTTTAAGACTACAGCTCCCCCTGACTACAAACATGCTGGGCTAGGAAATTCTGGGAGCTGTTATCCCCCCCCAAAAAAAAAACCAAAAAAAAACCTTTCCCAAGCCTTGGTTGGCAGGGATGACCCTTTACAAATCTATTTCAATGGGCAAATTCACCAGGATTAAGCTCTGTCCATATGCATTAGTAAACGCCACCCCAAATCCTTTTGTTAGCCCCAATCAGACTATGTCCACTGAATCAATGGAATTTACCTGACTTACTGATTTCCCTTTGGTCCATCTAGCTCAGTATTATTTATGCCAAATGGCACTGGCTGTCTGGCGTTTCAGACAATGCATTTCCCTGTCCTGCCAGAAAAGCCAGAGACAAGCCTGTCTGTATACAAAATATGTGTATTACCACTGAGATACAGCCATCCTGGTATAATGGTTTCAGTGTCAGATTAGGACTCTGGAGACCAGGGTTTGAATCCTCACTTGGCCATGGAAACCCAGTGGGTGGTGCTGGGCAAGTTACACTCTCTCAGTCTCTGAGGAAGGCAATGGCAAACCCTCTCTGAACAAATCTTGCAAAGAAAACAAAAAACAAAAAAAATGACATCAGGGTCACCATAGGTTGGAAATGACTTGAAGACACGTAACAATTGAGCTACAATTCTTGGGATAAAGCCTGAAATCAAGCTGGACACATGGAAAAGTTATAAAGCGTTCTTGTCATGTAGTCCAGCATATTCAGTAAAATATCCCATGTGCATTTACTCAAATTCATGTCCCACTCTATTCTATGGAGCTTGCTTCCCAGATAGGCCAGGCTTGACAAATGATTGGTACTAGGGCCTTTCTATAGGCTGTTCTTGGCAGCCATTTCTTATCCCAAGAATTTTGGATTGCTGCTGTGAGCCTGCTGAGTGTTGGCACTGCAAAGAGACATGTCAGCTCCTGGGTCCCCCTTGCCAAGACCAAGGGGAAAAAAATTAATCACCAGTTCTGAAAATATGTCTGCATGCACATTCTACAGCAGATGTCACCACTAAGCTCCTGGCACTTCAGTATCTCTCCCTATCTCCATTAGAAGTATGTTGTTGTTGATGTTTGTGACTTCATTTTATTTTTACATGGACAAAGTCTATGAATGAAAAACACCATTAAGGAACATCAACTCCCTATGGGAGTCTGAAGGAAAATAGGCAACCTAACCAAGGAAGAGCCGTTAATGCATTCTTACAAACTCATGCCAATGTTGCGGCTGGCTGGTGAAATCTCCACCACTTCCCAGTAGTGGCTCTTCAAACTGAAAACAGTCTCAATTTACAGCAGCTTCTTGGAAAGGGGCAGAGTACCAGAAAGTATTCAGATGCCACAGTGAATCAATTGTCCTTAGAAACTGAGCCAGCCAATATATAAGCAATATGATATATAACACACAGAATAAGTATATGATGATAAAGGATCTGGAAAGAAATAATAATGTAAGCTATTTTGTTGTAATGTTTTCTTTTTAACTTTTATGGTAATCACATGGTGTTATGTTTTGTTTTTCTTTTATAATTAATAAAAATTTAAAAAAAAATTAAAAAAAAGAAATTGAGCCAACCTTGCATTAGGAGCTTACCTTCATTTTTACGGCATCAGTCCTATCTTTGTTCACACTGAACAGGCAGAGGCATCCGTCACAGAACCTACTATATATCTACCTTGTTCTGCAGTTGGTGTCAGCTCTGTACTGGGTGCCCTGAATCATATCCAACCACCTGAGGTTCTTCTGCACCTCAGCTCATGCACATCTGGGGCTCTCTTCTGCCCAAAGTCTGCAGTGAGGGGTCAGTTCACAGCAGGAATAGTACCACATCCAGTGCTCCAAGGTACTACATTCAGAACCCTATGGCAGGGGTAGGCAACTGCTATAAGCATCAGCCAGCATTGCCAATGATTACGGGAGCACGGTCCAAAAACATACGGAAGGCCACTGTGGTGCACCCCGGCAGGTTCATGATGAGTCTTTTTTTAATTAACTCTTTAGTGCTGAATAGATTGCCAATTTCTTCTAAAGAGAATGCTCGAGTAGCAAAAATCCACATACAGCCAGCCCTCCATATTCGTGGGTTCAACTTTCACAGATTTGATTATCTGTGAGTTTCTCCATCCTCCCTCCAGGCACTTCTTTTCCAGGGAAATCTTCCCTCCCAATGGCTCCAATTGGGCCAAACAGCCCTTTAAAACCCCACCTCCAGTCCTTCTCCTCCTCTACCAGCCATTGCCTAGCCAGCTAAGGACTGCTCGCAGCCTGATTTCTCAGCACCACAAACCCTCTCCCAATGTCCCCCATAACCAAGGAAGGAGATTGGTGAGAGAGGGGAAGTATAGGGCCACCACTCTGATCTGCTCCTTAGTTATTTCCATATGGCCACGAAAGGGAGATGGCAAAGCAGAAAATAGAGGAGTCAGCAGCAGCATGAACAAGTCCTTTAAACCAGTTTCAGAAAACCCCAAAATACATCTGTATCAGGAAATAAGAAGCAACATTTAAAAGCAACAAGCCAACCAGCAATGCAAAGCATATACCTCCTAATAAAATGGGCATTGACTTACCCACCAAAAGCCTAAGCAAACTGAATGGATACATTGCACATAAAGGCTAACAACAAGAGTGTACACCAGATCTCTTGTGAGGGGGAGAGATCCCAAACTGGGATTCAACACAGCCACAGAAAATATGTTTACTTTCCAGCAAACCTCTGCAGCTAAGGGTACCTGACTGAAACATAAGACTCAAACCACACAGGCTCTCTACAGCTCAGAAGATAAAAACTCTCATTCCTTTTATAAAAGCAGGTGGTATTCAACCAGGAATACTGATCTATTTAAACAATATGAAGAAAAAAATCCTCATCCTTAGAAAAGTTACTTTTTTTCTTCTAGAATCTCTCATGTGGCCATGCTGGCTGGGGGATTCCAGGTGTGGTAATCTAAAAAGCAACTTTTCCTAGCTGTCACCAAAAGTGATCTCACAGGAAAGACAGAGTAGCTGAAAAGAAAGAAAGTCTGGGTGGGATGCTCTCAATGTATAAAATCTAGCAGGATGAAAAGGCATGACTTCTAAAGACAGGAAGATGGAAAGACCCCCAATATACATCAGTTTAATGTTTGCTTCTGCTTCAGTCAAGCCCTATTTGTAAAGAATTTATTTATCCAGAACTAAAGCTGAATATTTTATGGTGGTTTTCCTCTGGGATAAGACATGCACTTCTTTTCTATACATTTGTGAAGTCTGGATCTTGTATGTTCCACTGCTGAAAGCAACTATCCCTTGACCTTTCCCTGCTGTGCAAACAGGCTCCACAATTCACAGGATGGCAATGAAGAAGAGCATCTTTTATCTGAAACACAAGCACAGCCAAATTCTTCCATGCATGAGTGACTCTGAAATGGCTTGCCTATCCCTGCATTTACAGCTGGTACCTAGACTAATACCACCAAATGCTGATTAAGGGCATAACTACTAACACATAAATCTGCTGTACTGTTACATATGCAAGCCCTTGCATATTGAGCTGCCACCACTAGGGGCCAGCAGAGAGTCACAAGAGAGCATCATCCGCACACACCCATTTTGCTGAACGTTCCCTCTTCCTGAAATTTGGGAGCCAGGGACTTTGCAATATTCAGCACTGATGAAATTTAGCACAACAGCAGAACCTGCCCAACGTGGGGCACCCATGATTCAAATACTAAACAACTGATTAATTAAGTGCTTTTGGAACGCAAAATATTACAGATCTCAAATACACTGGATTTATTTAGTTTATCCAGTTATCTTCAACAGCTTCATAAACCATCCTTAGGAATTTTTTTTAAAGAAATACAATGCAAAAGTTGCTCTCTGCTGGCCACCTGAATATTTAGATTCTCCACCTTTGGAGCCAAAGAATCTATAAAGGCAGGATGCAGTTGAAAAATGCTCCTAGTTATGCTTTGCATGGACAATACAAAGTAGCTTTACACAGAAAATATGAGCCAAGATACACACAGATATACACGAATAAGCACTCACTGGTGGCCCTCAAACTGTTCTACATGGCAGCCTTGTCTCACTATCTCAGCCTAGTTCCCAATTGTTATCTTGAATGGGGGCACCAACTGGTTCCAAGGGAACCAAGCCCCACTATGATCAGAGATATTTTCTCACTCCCTGAGAGCCCAGTGAGAGGAAGAATGAGATGGCATCCTCTTTCCACTCCACATCCAAAAGCTGATTGAACTGGTCATTTGATCTTTCTTCTACAGTAGCAACAAGAAAGCATCCTTTAAGACACCTGACAGCAGAAGCTAGCTTCAGGAACATGCAGTAGGCATCGTGCCCTACAGTAACCTCCTCCAACTCCTTGCTACCACCTCTTAGCATCTGACACCTGAAGTGGCCATTTGACTCTGCCTAATGGTTGGGCAAGTATTGTCTCTCCCCCACATATGGCACTGTGACTAAACTCCAACTGCAAAGCCACTTTGGGTGTCATGCTGGGAGAAAGGCAGGATATAAAATAAATAAGTGACCAAGCAGAGTTTCCAGGCTTTAGTTTACAATTGATGCTGAATAGGAAATCCCACTGATTTTGCAACAAGTGTTCATTTAATGGATAAGGGGAAGATATTATTCCCAGTTCCCACAGTAAACCTCTGCTACAGAAAGTTATGCCCGCAGTACGTTATTCTACAAAACTATAATGTAAATAGGAACCAGAAAGACAGCACATCACTGTATGATCACAACCCTCTGACAACGCATTAACTTTCAAAATCTTATAAATGGTATTCAGTATATGAAAATGCAAAGTCTGACTGCTGTCCCATCCCAGTATGCTTTGGTGCAACTCAGCATTTTTTACTATGCTAAGAACAGACTGATTGAGGATCACATTGCACACTGTTTCAGTTGCAAGAATGATTTCCCTGAGGGAGTGAGAAGGGCTGCTTTGTTTTGAAGCACAGCTACAGCAACCTATAATGGACACACTGGAAGTGTAAAGGGCAGGACATTTATGTCTTACTCAGAGACCGTTTCTCGGATAAAACAACCTCTTCCAAGCCATTTTTCACCTTCACAGAGGAAAGATCCCGATGCTCATCTCTTTCCATGGAGCAAAACATAGCTCAGAGGAGCAGTTTTAAGAAGGCACTGATCCAAGTTTTAAGAAGGCACTGTAGTGAGACTGATCCAAATACTCTTTGCTGCCTTTGGTGAAGGACTAAATGGCACCCAGAGGACCAAAGTGGCAGCAGAATCTTACACTACACTGGTTGATGAAACAGCATCCTCCACTACTGCTGAGAGCTCAGAGAAGGGGCTTTGCAGGGCAGACTGCTTTCGGAAACAGTGGCAGATCAGGTTTTGATCCTAGTCTGGCAGTAAATCCACTATGACACCTGAACCATAGCTCCCAAATATGTTCTGCACCTTGGATAGCCCCTTTAAAGTTCAGACTAAAACTCAAGTGGATTCATTGTCCCACTGACATAGAAGACAACACTGCACTGGAACATACGTCTGCCTTCCTAGAGGGAGGAGGGGGCTGCCATTGCCCCCTTCACACCACCCAGCACCACCTCCACCTCACTATGATATATAGTAACACCTACACATCCCACACACACCTCTACTGAAAAAAACTGCTTTGGATAAAACTAGAAAATGTTACCTAGCCAGCCCATCCAGGCAACAACTCAGGAGAAATGCACGTGTGAGTGGGCATCACACCTAGTCTGACCTTCAAATTCTCCCATGAGGTTTCAGGTCCTATCTGCAGATTCCACTGTGTCTCTTTCTCCACATTCTAAACAGCCAGCTGAAAGAAGAGTTCTATGACACCTGAAAGCTAACTCACTGCTTTGCCACCTTTCCAGCACAATCATGTCAATCCCTACCATGTCCCCTGTTAAGTGTACTTCCTAGTACAGTCCTATTTGGTCAACATAAGAGACGAGGCTATATTTGTTGTTTGGCTCCCCCACTCCTGTGGACCTGTGTCACCACCTGCAGTATTTTACTTCCTGATCATTCTATAATCCAAAGCTTTCCAGCCATTATTCATTGTTCAAGCGGTGTGCGAATTGTAGCAAGGGTTTCTTGAGTCCACAAAATAAATTCCCAAATTTTTAAATACTGAACAGAATTATTTTAAGGACATTAATTTCACATTGCACATTTTAGTGGAGCTGTTGGAAATATGAAGCACCCTAAGGGCACAGAGCCTTTAACTCTAGTCTCAGCATTAATTTTGAATGAATCTTAAGGGCATAGAGAAGTGAGCCAAATCATCCTGTGCAACATATCAAAGGAAATGCCTTAGGGCTTAATCTCATGGTGACTCAATGTGAAGTTATTTGGTCAGAGTGCTAGTTTAGTTATAACTGGTGGGACTCCATTTTCAGGGTAGTTACGATAGAGAAAGAAATGTTAAAATCAAGTGAAAGCCTTAGACAAATGATCTTAGAAACATGAGCAAGAAGAAGCAACAATACCTATATCAATGTGAGCTTGGCTTTATTTCTTTAATGACATCCTGAAGGCAGCAACTAAGGTGGAAAAGATGGGTGACAGCGACAGAAGGCTTATAATACTGATATGTCACGTGTTTTAGTTATGCTCTTGTTATCTACCAACAACAGCTAGTAAGGGTCATCCCCTCACAACAATTTTGCCCTCTGTCCCTTTCTGTGGCTCTGGATAAAGCTTAGCCCCCACCTCCACCCCTGGACAACTGTAAAGTCTAGATATCCCCCTCTGTAACTCCACTGCCAAAAATCTGCATCTTCTTTGGTACACGCGAGGAACAAATCTGAAGAACTCTCTCTGAAACATTTTCTCCCTGAACAACCAAAACATTCATCTAAACCAGTTGTCACAGCTACCAAGAAAGGCAAGAATTTGAGTTGGGTGGGGCATATGACTGTTGACAGAAGAACCACCTGAAGTTAGTGTGGGTTTGTAAAGAGCAGATTGAAAAGAGTTCAGCGTGGGTCATTGCTCGAATGTTTCTCTCTCTTCCTCCTTTCATGAACAATACATTGCTTTCAACTACAAGCCTGTCTCACCTTGATGTAAGGCTGTAACGATGTTTTCACCTTGTCCTGTGCAATTTTAAGTTACATAAGTGCATAGGAACAGTCTGCCAAAATCAGACCAAATACTTGTCTAGTCCTCTTGCCAACATAAGCCAGCCAGATACCTTCAGTAAACTTATAGCCATGACTTGGATGGAGACAGTTATCCCCTGCTGCCTGTCCCAAGCACTCGGTACCCAGAAGTATACTACCCACAAACTAAAGAGTTCCATTCTTAGCCATTGTGACTAAAATAGCACTGAACTCAGGTGCTCCCATGCCAATCAGATTGGCAACAAAAAGGAAAGAATACTGAAAGAAACTAAAGTAGTTCCAAATTGGGAAAATTTATTCCTGTTCAACACGTTTCAGAAGAGCACAATCTTTTCTTCCAGGGGTAATCATATACAGAGAGATTATGAAAACATATAGAATCAGTTTAGGAAAAAATGATCAACTTTCTTACATTTTGAGGGAAATAAGACTACTCAAAAATGAGGTAATGCTGTCTACACATTCAGAAATCTCTTGCGAATAACAAAAATATGGAATCATAAATGAAACTTACATTTTATAATTCACAAACAAATAAATGGTCTGACAAGGTTCTGTAAGTTTTCAGGGAGTATACACTACAGTGGCAGACAACAGGGAAAAAGAAGAACGAAGAAAGAGCCCAATAATCTGTCATAAATATTTTATCAGAAGGATTAGTTGGTTATTTTTATTTTTTAATTTGGTTTATAGTATTTTTGTCCTGATCTATACCATACGACCTCCGGCCAACTTATAATAAAATCATTTGGAACAATTTAAAACGTTAGAGAATAAAAATATTAAAACAATATTGGTTAAACATTATAGCGCTTAAACAGAATAACTTTTTAAACCTGTTTTAAAAGAGCAAGTTAAATTAAGAAGTCCCTTTCCTGTACTACGTGGAGATATGTCAGATGGAAACAAAATGGAGGACATCTTTTTTTCCTTTCCCACTTTCCAGAATCATCTGGCATAACATAGCCACAACATGCTTAAATTTAGCATTTCTCTTGTTTCCTCCATCATAACCTTCCTATTCCCAAAACTACTATCAAACACCAATACAAGGGGCCTGAATCACTTCAGCATTTGGGTTCAAGAGTCCTATTACCTGGAGCTTTGAATACAAGCTTCAAGTTAGTATGAATATGTTGTAACAATTTGTGGCAGGACATGGTTCACAGGGATTAATAAAATTATCCTCCATTAATTTGCACAGTCCAGATATCTATACCAGAAGGTATCAACCAGCACTCTGTGGCTAAGGATACAGTAAGTTAAATTGGAGGAATCCATGTTTTAGTGAAGCTTGTCTACTGGAAAGGCATTTCTGCCAGGGCTGGCCCCATTGTTAGGCAAGGTAAGGTGGCTGCCTGAGGCAGAAGAGCCTATGGAGTAGAGAGATACTAGAACACAGGGCTGTGTGCATGCCATGTGGCTTGTCTGATGCCATTAGGTGCAGCAGATGGTGTTGACCCACTACCAATGCTGAACTGCCAGTTCACAGAGTTTCTGAATTTAGAAATGAGAAGGAGTGTCATTTGTTCAAGGAAGCAAATCTTCCACTGGTTTCTATGTTATCTCTTTCCACACCTTCCATGACCTATAAATCAGGTTCTATCCATAGGCTGGTTAGAAATCTAACCACATCCTCATCTGGAAATCTTCTCAATATGGATTAACCCCTCTCAGAATTGTAGTCGTTCTTTTCTGTACTTGATCTAGCTTTATGTGATTTCTGAAATGGATTGACTAAACCAATATTGACACAAAATGTCATACTGAATCCAAGTTGCCATTGTTTTTGTTTTTCTTCGTCCTGTCAACTAGTTTTAACAGATTCCTTTGGACTTCACCCTTTTTGATGAATTTTGCCATCATGTACTGTTACAGTCTTCTAAAGACTGTATCTATTGTCACCAAACAGAATAGACCAGTTTCGTAATGATCCATTTCTTAAGGTGTTAAAACAAGATGCTGGCAGCATTTTCCAGCCTCTAGCTACCCTCTAGATGTTGGTGGCAATAAATAAAGTTGTGAGTAAATATACACAGGACTAGAATCTTTATGTGTCCAGTACTACAATTTTCATTCATTCTTCTGAAAACACCAGCTATGATCCATCCTATAGACTATTCTGGTCCAAGGAAATCACTTGTCCTGTGTATCACTAGAAATATCTTGCCCGTAAAGATACTACATTCCTTGTTCTGCTTTCAAGACTCAACACAGTAACCAAGTACAGAATGTCCTAATAGTTAAAGAAATATCAAGCATATGTCAAAGCAGTGGGCAGCTGGCTAGGTAAGGCAGAAGAAGGCAGCCAGAGTATACCAGATACAAATTTAGTATTTCAAGCAGTCATCTTTGAATTAACCACTCTTTTCATGCATAACATTTTCTTCCATCAGCAGGCCACATACCAGAGGTTTCTGTGGTCTTAAACAGATGTCATACAACCATTTTTTTTGACAAGTGGGAAGAGAGCACGCCTAATAATGCCTTCAAAGAGAAAAGCCCCTAGGCCCCCATAGTGCTAATCAGGTCACTAGGTCGGCTGAAAAGTTGGTCATGTATTGAAAAATGCAGATGGCCCCTGAGCAGCATGTTTAGCAGTATGTTTAACAGTGAGGAGAATACTACCAGGAACACACAGATAGGACAAAGTTGTAGGATTATCTGCAAATTGTTTTAAGCCAGCATGATATAGTGGTTTGCGTTCTGGACAAGGATTCTGGGAGACCAGAGTTGAAACCCCTGCTCAGTCACTGAGTGACCTTAGGCAAGTCACACTCCCTCAACCTCAGAGGAAGAAAACAGAAAACATCTTCTGAATAAATCTTCACTAGAAAACTCCATGATAAGTTTGCCTTAGGGTTTTCGTAAGTTGGAAAAAGACTTGAAAGGATACAGCAACAGCAAATGCAAACTATACTTAGCCAGTAGGACTAGCTTATTATCACGATAGCCTCCAGGTATCATAGTGAAAGAAAGAAAGGTGGTGAGAAGGGTTTTCCACTGAAGGGTGGGGGGAAAAATAATAAGATAAGACAGAATCACTACAACCAGAATTCTCACCGTTTGTGGATGACGTGGAACAATGAAATGAACTCGGAGATCCCAGAGTGGTGCAGTTCTGCCAAAGGTCTGCCATGTGCTCATTCCCAATGAGCCATTGCTGAAAGAAAAGGACAGTATCATGAGAAGAAGAAAGGCCCAGCGCCTCACAGAAACTAAGCACCAACAGAAACTTATCACTACATAGATCCATCTGTCCCCTAGGGCAAGTTCTTATGCAAGTTCATCTTGACTTAATTCCAAAATCCTTTAAGGAACGAAATGGTTCAATCAACAGCTTAAAAAAACCCAAAACTTTTTAAGTATCTATATGAATAGATAAGTCTTCTTTCCCATATATTCCTCCTTACACTGACTGCAAGGAAGATTATCTGTTTTGTTCCTTCATTCCTTTGACCCCCACTAAAGAAAAGAAAGAAAGAAAAAGAACCTGCCAAAGACAACCATCACCATCTCTTTTGTTGAGCTTTTGCCAAATCCTGTTTCCCTCAAGCCTCCCTTTCTAGAAACACAGTTTTGAGAACTCTTTTAAAGAGATGCTCCTAACACATCCGTCAGGGAGTCTATACGGTATCCATGTGTAAGGCATATTTCTGAAAAGCTCGCAAATGAAGCATGCCAGAGCAGCTGTCCACACAAAATACATTTTGATATGGGTTTGGACATCGACACATCTATACCTAAAACAATAGAGTGATTATTTCTAACATACAAATGGAGCATGGGTAAAGAATATCCAGCAGTCTGGATGTTAGGAGACACTGTTTTGTTTTCATTGTTGTTTAAAAGAGCCTTTTATCTTTTAAATTGTACTGTATTCTTTTACTTAGGCGGTGTTATTTTAACACTGTAAATTGTTTAATTCTATTTTAATATCCACTTCTGTATGTATTTAATTGTATTGTGCTTTTAAATTGTGATCCACTTTTGAGTCCCCATTTTGAGAAAAAAGCAGGACATAAATAAATATCATTATTATCATCATCATCATTATCAGGGAACCTTCCTCCCTGATGCTAGATATGCAGCAGCTGAGAGTAGTAACTGAGTTAAGGAAGAAAACCCTCTGCACATTCTCAAAGGTACTGTGTCCTCTAGCACTCAAGAACCAAAACACTAACTCAAATTAATCAAATGTTTATGCCAAAAATTACAGTTTCATCATTTTATTTGCAACTAGGAAAAGAGAAAAAACATCTGGAAAAACAAAACCATCTTTGGCCAACCACATAGCTGACAATAAAGCTATCTGGATTGCAACTTCCCCATTCTTAAAAAAATAAAAGGGGGTTATAGCTAATCAATCCCTTCCTAAGCAATATAGTCCAACCCTAAGCTTGTGAAACAAGATTTCAATTGAAATCAATGAGATTTAAACACAAAACAGTAGGAATAGTACCGCCTGAGAACATTTACTTGGGAGCCAGCTCTTATACCTGAACATAATTTCCACTGGAATCCAGAGAGCAGTAGAGCCAGCCACCTATGATTCCTAAGCCCTTGGAGCAGTTTGGGAGAAGTGAAAACCACCAGAGAATGCCATTTGTACTTACGCTGACAATTGTAGAAACGAAGAGCAGGACAAGCACTGCAACATGGAGCACAATGATTACCAACAACAAGAGGAGCATTTTGGCACAAGTGTTGGGTTGATCTAGAAGGAGAAAGAAGAGGAAAACACCTTTAAGTAAATGGAGAGCAGTCTGTTACCTGTGGCAAGCCATCCGATGTGAACGCAGACAAGCCTATTCTTCAGAACTGAACAGTAGAGGGTGCCTTTGAGACAGGAAAACTAAACCAAACAGTTTAGTTTAAAGATACTAAAGAAATTCACCAAATATACCTTCTTTCACTTTATGAACAGGTGGAAGCTTAAGATCATGTGTGGAAGGAGATGGACTTTTTTTCTTTCCTTAACAGGAAACAGTTAGGTGATTAATAGGAGGGGAAATTTTGAAAGATTCCAACCAATTTGGCCGATTTGAATGGAAAGAAGGAGGTTTGAAATAAACAGAGCTCAGAAGATGTGACACACTCAAGGCTCCATCAACCAGGGTGTACCAGGTTGCAAGAAATCAATGCAAAATTCCACACCCACCCATTTCCTAAAATATTGCACCTTTGTTCATTTCCTTTCCCAGAATTGGATACTATTCCTCCATCCTCTACCCACCCGCCCACTCAAATTTGGAAAGTTTATGATGATTCCTGGAATACAGAGGAAACTCCCACCATTACATTCTTCAACCTTTCCTTATGAGGAAGGGGAAGGCTTTCTCCTCTGAAATAAGTAAGGGGTAAAAATATTTTTAAAAAATAGTAATTCAGAGGTGTGCTCAGGAAAGGAATTTTGAGTCAAAAGCTAGCCAGACATAAAGTAGAAAAACAGAGCCACCAGCTCGGACCAGCCCTCCAGGGGCTCAGGGGACCCAGGAGGCGGGGAGTGGAAACCGTTATGCCACAAAGCCACCATTCTCCTCCCGTGAATATCATCAAAATTTGGAGTCCATTAAACTACCCGCCCCGCCGGCTCGCCCAGACCAACTCTTCCCCATTAAGGCTAGAGGAAAAGATTAATCCCTTTGGACAAATACAGAGAAATACTGTATACACACACAAATGGGGTCTCCTGGGGGAGGGAAGGAATCGTTTTCTATAACGGCAGCAGTTTGGAGAGGGGCGCACACAAATAAGTGACAGAAATACAGAACTACCAGACAGGTAGATGTTTGCCGTACCATGGGAAAATAATAAGACAACAACAACAACAACAACAACAAAAAGAAAGAAAGAAAGAAATTAATTAATTAATTAATTAATTAATTAATTGAGGGAAGGGGGTGTCTTTATAACAAGGTGGGAAAGCTCCAAGGAGAAAAGCTGTCGATTAAAAAATAAACTAAACACACACACACCACTTATATTGCGCCGTGGCTACGATCCCATCCCATCCGGCACAGGCGCGCTTCAAAATCGGCCAAGCGACTGCTACGAGGCATTGAACTCCAGGGCGGGAGAAAAGGAGGCGAGGGGCGGGCGGGGGAAGAGATCTACGTGCTAAAATGTTTCAAGCCGTTTCTAATTATATCAGCGCCAGCACCGCCTGGAGTAAGTTGACTTTCCTCCACCGAGGGAAGCCTTAGCAAACCGCACAGACTCCCTTTCGACCGACTGGGCTTCACCCGATCCGAGGTCCGCTGTTTCCCGCCCGCCGTCCCCCGAAGGAGAGGGTCCCCTAAACTCTTCCCGGTTCCAGACAGGAGAGAAGCGCGCAAAGTTGAACGGAAGCTCCTACGCGCCCCAAAGTGAAGGCAGAGGAGTCGTCAAGGCAAAGGAGCGGGTTGCTGCCGGGTGCCCCGAAGCGAGTTGGGGTGAAAATGATACCCCCCACCCCCACTCTCCAAGAAAGATCGAGCCGGGAGCGGATTCGTCTACTTACTGCTCTGCAAAAAAAATGTTCGCTGGCTCCTAGGCTCCGTCCTCGCCCTCGCGGCGCGCTCCCCGCCTCGCAGAACAGCCGAGCGCTTTCTCTCGGAATTCCAGACAGGACTGAGCCGAGGAACCCGCGTGCGCCTCCGTCCCCAGACCGAATGAGAGCCCGGCAGGGGGCGGGAACCGAAAAAGTTTCGCCTTTAAGCCGGAGCGACGCCCCAGCCGCGGCCGAGCGCCAAGCGGGGTGTGTCTAGCACGCCGGCGCAGACAGGCGGGCAGGCCCGGGGGCCCTGCCCCGCGGTCTATAAATACTTTCACGGAGGCAGGGGCGGGAAGAACGTGTTCGGAGAGGCTCGGTGTGGCGCGGGGGCGCGCCTCGGGGAGAGTGAGCGCGGCCAGGAACACCCAAACCTTTCTGAGGGGACTTCTCTACCACCTCTGCGTCTCAGCAACGGGGGGAAGGGGGGACCCTAGGGAACGGGGGCTGCGGCTCCCTACAGGCAGGGCAAAAGCTACTCCTTGAAAGGAGGAAGACCTCGCCTCTACCTCCCCGCACACCGTTTGCTCGGTGGGACTCCCTCCTCCCTGTTCTGTCGAGGGACAGCTATGCTCTCCGCTGCCGAAAGACGAGGGGTGCTCACGAGGCGGCGGGGGCCCTAAACTGTGGTTCCACAGCAATCCTCGGGTGGCTCCAGCTGACAAACTCTGGGTGCCGAGGAACGGGAGGAGAAGGAACCGTCCCCCCAGGGCAGAGGCTGCGCCCTGGCCTCCGGACGCCCGAGGGGGGGGTAGACGGGCGCCCGTGAGAAGGCGGAATCGCCGCAGCCCGAAGGAGAGCGACCGACCTCCGCGCGCCTTTTCCCCGCGCGCTCTCTGGGGCGGTAGCTCGCGGTTGCGCTCGCACGCGCGCATGGCGGGCAGCCCACGACAGAAGCCTCAACCCCCCACCTTCACCCCAGAGGTGGGCTCGATCTCGAGCCGCTCTCTTGGGCGCTGCCGGCCATTCCCGTGACTCCCCCGGCCGCTCTTTCCCCTCCCCTTACGTCGGGCAATGGAAAAGCGGTGCCTCCCCACCCCCCAACAACAACTCCCGAACCAGGAAAGTTTGGCGGCTGCTGCTGCTGCTTTCCCCGCTCAGCCCCAGAGCCTTGAAACAGCTCCCGCCCTCTCGACCGCTGCGCCAGTTATTTAAAACAACGGCCATTTCCGCACTAGCCTGTTCTAGCGCGATGATTCCACTTTCAACCTCCTCTGGAATCCTGGGGTTTGCAGTTTCGGGAGGGGCCGGCCGGCCCCTCCCGAAACTGCAAACCCCAGGATTCCAGAGGAGGTTGAAAGTGGAATCATCGCGCTAGAACAGGCTAGTGCGGAAATGGTCAGCCCTGACCCCGTCACTTTTCTCCCTCCTTCGATTTCTGATTTATTTTATTTTTTAAACGAGGAGGTTCCGATCGGGGGGGGGGAGAGAAGTGCGCCTCCTTCGCATCATCACGCGCAGGTGGGGTGGCCGGAGTGATCCTCCCCAAACTCCATTTCCAAATGGGAGCATCACTCCTCGGGCTGCAATGGGGATGGTCCGAAGGCGGGCGGGCAGGCAGGGCCCGCGACGGGGGGACCAAGGGCTCCAGCAGTCCCGATCTCTGCGTACTAGAGCTGGAAACGCGCCGTGCCAAGGAAGCGGGACTTACCAGGGGCCAACGGTGTGAGCTGCCTTCTCGGTAGCGGCGTTCCCTAGACAGCCAGGCGGGCTTCAGATCCCCCAAGGAGCAGATCCGGAGCCGAAGGAGCGCTGCTGGCCGTCCAAACTCCTCCTCCTCCTCCTCCCGCTCCTCCTCCTCCTCCCGCGCGGCTGGCTCCCTGCGGGTGGCGTGGAGAAGCCCGCCTGATCCCAGACCCTTCACTGCGACCGCGGGTCTCGTGCTCGCCGGGTTTATTCAAGCCCCCGCTCCGCCGCCCAGAGATGTCATGGTGGCCTGAGAGCGGACAGCCTCGGCTATTTAAAGGGCCAGCGGCTCTATCTTTATACCCGGACACGGAACGCGGGCGGCACCCAAGGCCGATTGAGGGGGGCGAAGGGATGGCTCCGCGAGGGGGTGGGTTGCTGGGTCTTTGGCTGGCCGCGGGGTTCCCGGAAAGCCTCTCAGGCCAGGCAGCCCCGGCGATCAAGAGGACTTGCTTGTCTCCTCATTGACAGCTGTCCGTCAAAGGAGGGCGTGGCGGCGAGGAGAGCTGAGATCGGGCCGGGGGAACTCAGCGCTACGGGGGAAGGAGGCTCGATTTTCCCGTGGAATATCCGTGGCTTCCCTTGGACTTCAGTTTCGCTTACCTGGGTGAAAGAAAGGAAGTCACCGTTTGCACACACACACTATGTTGTATTTTGGCCACGCGGGGATGCTCAGCCCTGCAGGTTGGGGGCTCAGTGTCTTCGCTGGATGTGTATGTTATTAAAAGAGACACGCCAAGCAAAAACAAGGGGAAAGGGAAAGTCTGTGATTTTTGCGTGGACCACCCCTGCCACACTCGCGGTTTCACTGCTGAGTGAAAACTCCAGTCCGTGTATCTACAGAGTACACTGAAAAGAGACATGAATGCCAAATTTTCTGGTGGATGTCCTGATGCAAAAGTACAAACCAAGGGGCAGAGTTTGAGGAAATATACTTTAAAAAAAAATAGAGCTTCCAAACTGACTTTGCTGTCCGTAGAATTCTAGGAATTGTCCACAAGGATAACCTCTCTAAGCACTGTCCATGATACACAGTTCCTTATGGATCCTCTTTGGTTTTAGATAGACTTCCCTCCCATCCACACCTGACCTCTATGTCCATGGACAGGAAAAACTACAAATTCACCATTTCATCAATAATCCTTCTCCTCCTCCCGCCAGTGTATCAGTAAATCACTTCCATCTACAGGGTTACTACACTACATAAATCACAGCTCTGTCAGTGCCTAGTAATAATGTGAATCAAAAACATAAGCCCTCTTGGATTCTTTGGGTATGATCTGATGCTGGAACTGAGAGATCTCTGTGGGATTTTGCTTGTGACTTAAAAGATACAGGCTTCCAGAAAGCCATGGAGCCTGTTGCCTCACTATAATGCAGTTGTTGATCTGTGACTGTATCCATTCAATTTATCAGTCCTATCTCATGACTTAAAACAACTTTGTCAAACCAAAGCTTCCCAATAGATATGAGCTAGGATTTGAACCCAGATCACAGTCTGTTGTTCTGATGTATATAGGCTTACAATTCTCTATACATCTAAGGCCCTTTCCGCATGTGGGAAAGGAACTGCGCAAAAACGGGACTCACCGAACTTCTTCAGCATCCGGGTGAGTCCATCGGGACAAGGAGCAGTGCGAGCTCATCGCTCTGCACTGCTCTGGTGTCCAAAATGGCGGCTTTTGGTTGGTGGAGGCTCTCCAACTGGAGAAGCTCACCAGCCTAAAGCCCGCCCCAGCAGATCTGCAGGCACGCACTAGTGCGCACCTGCAAATCTGCACCAGAGCGCGGCGATGGAGCGACACGGGGTCGCATGCTCCGTGTTTTTTAAAAACCTCTTAAAAGAGGTTTTTAAAAAGCACACTGTGCAACCAGTTCTGTTCGCTCCGGAGTAGACTGAGGTGCGGAACTACGAAAAGTAGTCTGCCCCAGTCCATTCCATGGTGCAGAAGACCTCCATCAGAGGTCACTCTGAACTGTTTTAATAGGCCGGTGTGGAAAGAGCCTATATTACGTATTTGTTTTGACTAGATAGCTGGTTTGTTTAGCTTTATATCTGAAACCTAGTTGGATAACTATGTTTCTCTTATGGAAATGATCCCTGAAGCTCATCCACCCCAAATGTTATTGGACTACAAATCCCAGAATACATTTAATCTGGCCGGGCATAGACCACAGAATGAGGGAGGCTCAAGTCCCCCATGACTAGGCTAGGATGACTGAGTTCTAACCACTCCAAAATGATCAGGAAAAATATAATCACCAAGACTCCTATGTAGCTGAGCATTCTCAGTCATCATAAATCAGAAGAGTATTCGCTCAGGCTATCTGATGTGCAGAATTGGCAATTTCCCGCCAACTCCCATGTGCCAGAGACTGGTACAATTTGTCTACATTGGCTCCGAGTGTTTCTTTCTTTACCGCTAACTTGCCATGGACTGGCACCACAAGCCACCACTTTGAGTAGCGCTGTACTCAAGCACAGAAAACCACACACATACAAGGAAGACAGCAATTGTTGTTAAGACCACCCAGGAATAATAATGTCTGCCTGCAATCTATTGTATCCACACTAATTTGAGATTAAGCTACACTGAAGACCCTGAGTTTCTAAAAGTCTTGTTATTTAAGGGTATTTGAACATTACTGGGCAGGGAAAGTAATTTGCCCTCCATTCACAAGTAGGCAAAATTAGTAATAACTTGCCCACCAGTGTTGAGGTCCCTCCCCTCTTCTCTTAAAAACAGTTCTGGTGTCCCTCTGGCTGTGGATTTGAGGAACTGAAACCAGCCAGTGTATTGTAATTGTTTGAGCATTGGACTATTACACCTCTGGACAACAGGGTTCAAATCTCCACTCAGTCATGGAAACCCAGTGGGTGACCTGAGCAAATCACTCTCAGCCTCAGAGGAAGGCAAAGGCAAAACTCCATCTGACCAAACCTTGTCAAGAAAACCCCATGATAGGTTCACTTTAGTGTCACCAGAAGTTGAAAATAACTTGAAGGAACACAACAATTGTAGTGGCTTTTACATTTGCTTTCAGTCTGTTATTTTACAGTACTGTGGAACAGACTCTAAGACTGTAGTGCCAGGCACACTTACTTAAGAGCAAGCCCCATCTAACCTAGTGAGACTTTCACCTCAGTAAACATCCATAGAAGTAGACTTGATGTCATATAGTGAAGGTATGGCAATGACTGATAGTGGAAAAGTGGCTGTGGTTGGCATCCCGTGCTCCCGTTCAGCGTCCAGCTTGGAATTTTTATGAATGGAAGCCATCCATTATGTTATCTCATGTTCTCTCTGATTATATGTTTCATTCACTGTATTTGTGAATTCCACTTTTGTCAGTCATTTTGGTTTAAGTGCCAGAGACAAATGAAAAGAAACTCAAATGCCAAGACAAATTGAACACTCCCAGTGTTGTTTAAGTGCAATATTATTAATTAGAGTTCTCTTAGGAGGTACAGTTGAATCAAGTGTTCATCAGGGAAGAAGTGGGTTCAGATTTGATTAATGAACCTGAAAAGTCCCTGATAACTTATGTGCATTGAAATAAACAGGAAATGTAAATAAATTTGAAGCTGATTCTCCCCCTACCTTTTCCCAAACATATTTGTGTGTGTCCCTGTGCACATGTGCATGCACACTCACGTGCTTTTCACTTAAAGTATTCCAGAAGACATTCCAGTCATGGGCATTTGTTTTCAAGGGGAAAAGAGCTCAGGTCCTCTTCAGCTCTGATGATCTGCAGATAAAAGTGCAGTTTGTTTCAGCGACTGAGTGGGCACTTTGTTCCTTGTACACAATACTCACTTTCTTGGAGCTAGTATTGGACAGAGTCATTGCCTTCTAACTAAGAGTCCAGAGCAGCTGCCTATCAGACAAGGGATAGCATCTGTGTAGGGAGGTGAGCAGGGAGCAGCCTCTGTCATGGAGGCTTAATTGAGATGCACGTGGCCACTCATGACCACTGAACATGTGGCTCCCTCATGCAGGGGCAGCCACACCAACATTCAGATCCCAGCTGAGATGCCAGTGTTTTGCTCTCCAGTTAAGTGTTTTCACTCAGTGCCCTTGTTAGGCTTTAAAATTATTTGCATAACAGCTTGGTTAAGCTTTATGAGACAGGAAACCCTTCTGTGCTATGGTAGTGTAGGATCATGTTTGGTGAGTTTTGCTTTATTTTTACATTATTGTTGATTTGTTTTTTTAAAAAATCTGGTGTTTTCCAGACTGTAGTTATACTTCATTGTCTCTACAAAGTTCTTGTCCTGCAATCTAGGCTTCTGAAATCATTTCAAGTGACTAAGAATAAAAAGGAAGAAGTGAAGCCCACTTCACTTGTCTGTAACTCCAAACTGTGTTGATCATCTTTCATCACATTTGGATTCAGGACTTTCACCAAGAACTGTCTTTCTAATCAGATACTAAGAAAACCTCAAAGCTCAGAATCCTTCTTCTGATTACTTAAAGCAGGGGTGGGAGTTGTGTAGCCCTCGCAATGTTGGACTACAACTCTCAGCATTCTTTACCATGGGATATGCTGGCTAGGGCTGCTGAGACTTGCAGTCCAACAACGTCTGGAGGGCTGCCTCATTCCCACCCAGAAAGAAAAAACAAGTCTGAGGGCTGAAATTCAGTTTCAGGGATGTTCTCAGGGGCTACTTTTTGGTGCCAATTAACAGGATTTTTAGCTCCATGCACAGGGAAGGTGCAATAACTTAGAACTTGATCATTTAGAGATGCAGTTCAGGTATTCAAAGAAAAGGAGCAGGAAAAGGGAATGTAAACACAGGTACCAAGGGAATGTGAACATGGCAAATATGAGGGTTTTAGGTGAGAATGATTTTCAGTGTCCCACTCACTGGGCAATGCTTGAAATGTCTGGACTGAAGGAAAATTTTGTGGAGGGGGGCAGAATTCTTATTTGAAAGGCTATGCTTCAGAGAAAGACAGAAAATGAGGCTCAGTGGCATACTTAACTTATTAAATCTAATGCATTAAATGTATTTAATGTAATTATTTAATTTAAATTTAATGTAGTAAATGTATTTTACTTCGTGTCTAATGCTGGCTGGTACAGTTCAACTAAAGCAAAAGGAACATTGTTTGCAAAGTCACTAACAGAGGGCTTGATGTAGTTCAGTCCCAGATCAGAGAAAATCTAGAATTACCCAGCTATTCAGGACCCAAGTTAGACATTTGACAGATGTGATGCAAGAAGAGAATTAAAAAAAAAACATTTAAAAAATCTACTTACAGCCTTCTAAAATGATCTGTGTTGCAGCAAGTTGGCTTTGGAACACATTGAGCCTGCTAGCATTTGCATTCCTTCACCTCCCACTTCAGGCGCTCCATGAACCAGGAAGAGCTGCTCCAGTGATTTGCAGAGTGGGAAATCATATTGGTTAACATATTGCAGATGTCCTTAAAGCAAATATGTTAAATTTGGCCAATTTTTTCTCTCTCCTTTCTCCATTTATACAAGTTTTTAAGTCACGTAGGTTGTTTAACGTGCCCCATTTCCTGTGGCCTCAAACGTGATTGGTTTTACCATGAGTTAAAACAAAACCCTCATCTCAGGCTGGCTAATTGAGAATATAATTTAAAGACAGAAAAAATTGGGCAGTAGTCATCTCTGTTTCAGGGTGGTAAGGTTTGCCCTAAGTTAAAGAAGTGCCAAAATGTGCTACACATTATTTATAAAAGTTATGTGAGTCACTGGTCGTTTATATATTGGCAGTGCAATCCCAGGAAAATTTAGACAAAAGTAAATCTTTTTATGTTTAGCAGACCTTGTTCCCTGAAATATAGTAGCGGTGGGTAGCTTCCATATGGATGGGAAAGTGAATCTGCTCTGGGGTTTAGTTCAAAATTTAAAGGAGCTGTTCATGGTACTGAATCTATTGTGGAAACAGGGTTTGGCACCTTGGATAGCTGAAGGAGCCATCCAAGAACCCTGTTGCCGGTGTGGTTTGGACAAAAACCCAAGCAGATTCACCACTTTGTTCTAACTGAAGCCTTTCGCTGACAGTGCAGGAATACATATTTTAGGACTGCCTGATTTCCATTATGACAAAGCTTCACTTTTTGACCTTTGAGTCTTAATGAATACTTGGTACTCAGACAAATGGCAGTCATGGATGATAATGTCTTGATTGTGGGAATATTGGGATCCTGATGTGAACACTTGGGAAGAAGGTTGTGGAGGGAGATTGCTACATCTTCTCCTCTGTCCATCAGCATTAGGCCTGGATGAATCTCTTTGTTTCACAGATGCCAAACATAGCTTTCAAAGTGCAAACTATGCAAAATGCAAACACAGGGTCAGAGTAGCCTACGGCTAAGGAAGACTCTTTTGGCATGATCTTCCAGATTAGGAAATGGGCAGGAAGCACATACGTGAGATTTCATCCTGCCAGTAATCCTGTCTCCGAAAGGGTTTTGTCTCATTCTTGGAAAGAAAAATGGTCCAAGTAGACTGCGGCCCCTGGACATATTTATTGAGCATGTGGTTTCCATTATAGCTCCAGGGATTTATTTATTTATTTTTAAGTGCTGCTTCCAAGTATTTTTAATCATGTGAATAAGCCACAAGGAAAACTATTGTGTCTGCCTTCTGCAAAGAGAATTCATAATGGATATGACATAGTTGGATTTTTCATGGGCAATAGAGGGAAAGAGACTTTGCGTAGATACGTAAAAAGAAGTGATTTTCTTCTTTATACTTTCTTTATTTCTTTGCTGAGGTAGACTTCTTTACATTTTAATCTCTTTCTCACACATACAGTTGCCTATTGGCATTGACCAAAAATGAAAAACCTAAGCATACTTACTAGTCACCCCTTTGAACAGAGTGAGACTTGCTTCAGAGTTTAATACAGAGTCAAACAGAGAATTTCTGAAGACAGGTTTTGTGTTGCACTAGAGGAACAGGTAGATTAATATGGATCTTGGCAAAGATTTGTTACGCTTTTAAGAACAGTAAGAGCTATTTCACTGTGGGTCAGATGGCTGCAAGCAATGGTAGGTTCTTCTTTACTGGACCAATATAAGCAGAGGCTATAGACCTATCTCTCAGGGATCCTGTAGTCGTAAGACTGCTGCATTTAAGAAAATGGATATGCAATCAAATCAGGGTGTCATTTTTATTTTTCTCAAATTATATTTTCCCCTAGCATATCCTCAATATGGAGTCTGCTCCAGAATGTTATAATGCTTCCTTCCAATCTAATTATCCACTGCATTTACAGGCGTAATCATAATGTATCTGCACAAGATATTAGAGAGTGGGGTGAAAATCTAAACTGGAACATCTGCTTCCATCAAAAATACATGGAAGCTGAGCTTGTACAGATCCTTTTCACTGATTCATCTATACTACACAATTCAGAAGCAAATTTGCTGGCAAGCACCAGGCAACCAAATGTTCACATGGATCTTTCACGGAACCTGTATAAGGACATTTTTACTGTGAATGCCATGTCACTTCATAGTTTCACTGTTCGTAGCAACAGTCCTGGTCATGCTTTGGAATATGGTCAGATGGGGAAAATAATACATGAACTAAGTGATCACTGATACTGTTCCATAGCATTTCCAAGGATTACCACTTTGGTTCTTTCACCCACCTGAATCCTGGGAAGAATTGCCATTGATTGCTATGTGGTCATTCACTTTTATTTTTTTATTGTGAAAGCCTATGTCTCAGGAAAGCATGGAAAAGATAGAAAGATACAAATATTACTGTGAGAGCTAGAGTCCCCAGATCTCAGAACCTGACTTCTCTTTTCTGGTCTTCAGGCAAGAGGGAGGAATCTCAGGGTGAGAGAAGTGTCTTCAAAAGTGTGTGTTTATGCATTTTTCTTGATTGTTAGTCCTGGTGTTTCTTTTTTGAACATCTTATTCTGGGAAACTGTGGTTAACGCTTATGATATCAAACTTAATGACAGTATGAGATGCCAATCCTTGTAATATCACCAGGACGTACCCTCCAAAATTTAAAAGAAGAAAACAGGACATGTGTGGCCACATAAAAATCAGGATGTGGTCAAGATGGCAACACAGCTGTACCTCTATTAACAAACCCTCCGACAAAGCAGCTCCTTTTCACAAAGGCTTTTTATATACACCCAGCCACCGCCTTTTCCTCTTCATCCTCTGTTTAGATGACAGGTTTTTAGCAGAATCAGCACTGGGAGGATAGTGGAAGAGGGCTGCAGAAACATAGACAATCAGTATCAGGCTGTTGCAGCATTGTTTAGGGCAAACACTGCAATAAAGTTTCAGCTGAGAAAGAATGGGATTCTACTTTGTCCTACTGTAGCCATGCGTGCCTCCTTGAAACAGGAAAGGTAGGCAGGAGCTGCCTTCAGCATGCATAAACAGCAAAGCAGCGAAAAGCAAAAGCAGATATCCTTGCCTCCCCAGCATGTTAAAAAAGTATAAATCTATGAGTTCCACCAAAATAAAAAACATATGAAAGGGGAAGCTGCTGACATCCCTAGATGTACTTCAAAAGAAGCCTTCAAGTAGTCTCTAAAAGAGTTGAAATATTTATTTTTCCTTATGCAAGGCTTACCTGAGCCAGTTGTTTCATTTCACATGTACAAATTGTTTGCTTTGGATAAAAACTTTGCTGAAAATTTTTGAACTGTTTTTCTTTTTTGTGCTGTAGGAATCTTCCCCGATTCTTCCCATATTATTTCTCCCATATTATTTTTCTGTTAAAAAAATAGGAGCCAGGAACACATCTACCTTGTTAACTGAGATATACCTGTAGGTATTACTGAAGAAGAACACACAAGCTAGGAGAGACCGCAGCAGTTTGCTTTTGCCTGGACCTACTGGGAAGGGCAAGATTCTACTCCCTCTTCTTCTCTCTGCTGATTTAATTAAGTGCAAAATACATTTGCACTTTGAACTCAGAGCCCTATCACATTACACACTTGTGGCGGTATAGTTTCACTTTAACTATGATGGTTCTATCCTGTGGAATCCTGGGATTTGCAGTTTAAGGAGGAACATTTAGAATTTTCAGCCAGAGAACGTGAGTGCCTCTTCCAGCTACAAATTCAAGATCCCACAGAATGCAGACACAGCAGTTAAAGTGGAATCAAAGCCCTGTAACTGCAGTATAAAAGGGCTCTTAGTCTGTGGTAGTTGAAGTAAGCTGAGGACAAAGGGGATGAGCTGGGAGAAACTGGGACATTTAAAAAACAGCTAGAAAATGGGGCAATAGAGGTTTAAGCAGGACTGTCCCTGTCAAATCAGGACATTTAGATAGTATGCCAGAACTCACCTTCCACAAGGCTAAGTTTTGGCCCCAAAATCTCATCACCTAGGATAGATCTGACCTTGCAGACCTGTGCATGGGACCACTTTCAGTTTGAGTGCAAGTATGACATTGTAGAATGAGGCCTATGAGGAGTGTCTGTGTGGAAACCCTCTTAAAAGTCTTCAAGTTGTGCAGATGACCCATCTCGTCCTAGAAGACTGGCCTGCAAGATTGGGTTCTGTGTCTTCAGTGGAAAAAGTTTTAACTTAACAGCCTTGTTCTGCCACCAGAATCTTTGGAATGGTTTTCCTATTTCCTCTGTTGAGGATTAAAACCCTATAAAGGGGGAGGGGGAGGATGGAATGTGCTTGAGGAAGGAGGGAGGGAAGTCAGAAGTTAACACTGAGGTCAGAAAACATGGAATTCATAAAGGGCTTGGAAGAAAAGGGTGTAGGAATGGAGATAGAGAGAGACTGCAAGAGTAGTATTTGTTTAGATAGCTGGACAGGCAGGAATGTATACACAGCAGTGTGCACTTTCAAATGCAAAATACAAATGCTGATAAGGCTTTAGATTATTTCTAGTCTGTTTAGAAACTGGCCCAGAATCACTGTCAGAGTCCCAGGGTCATTTGTCCAAACTGGTATGGCATCTCAGAGACTGAAAAGTTGTTTTTTTAAAGTAATTAGTTACAGTCATAGCGTTAAGGCCCCCAAAATAGCAAATTGCTGTTGATGTTACGTTTTAAAAATAACTCTTTGTTTCCATGTTTTTTGAAAGTAATTAAATTTGTCACTTCAAGTTATTGCTTTTTATTTTTCAAATGAATCCTAGTGCTTGCCTACAGTACAGTTTAGTCTTCTCCCTTCCAATTGTTACCTCAAAAACCATGAAGGAACATGAGGTAGTATCATAAGGCATACAGCACGAGCCAGCACTTCAACCATATGAGCTTCCTCCTCTATCATTTAGTAAGGCCAAACTGCTGAAAAAGTTACTATAACACTGCAAAATGAGTCCCTCATTAAGTCACAATCATAATGTAAGTTGGTCCTAGCTTTCTTACAGGGAAAAGGAGCTCAGTGCAAGTAATTCATTATTGTTTAACAAATTTTTCCAAAGTCAGATTCCACTGGCACAGCAAAAGATAATCACTTGCCCAGCCTTATAGTGAAATCCGCATACACTTTGTATATTTGGTGTCAATTAACACAACTATCATTAAATCTGCACATTCATTTACAGTGAGGATGTCAAATTGTGGCTAGTGGACATACTGCAACTATTAATTCAAAATGTTAAAAAATTATTCCTCTCAAATATTAATGTACTTAGTTTTAAACTTTTTAATCTTTTAAATCTGTCTTAATATGTTAAGTTTAATTTATTTTTAGCCTCTTTAAATTATTTTTCTTGTTTTAACCTGTTTGTTTTTGATGTTATTTGTAAGCTGCTCTGAGATTTTTTTGATATAGGGTATGGTAGAACTATTTTAATAAACAAATGAACCTTTGGGTAAAGATTTTTAAATAACAGCCTTCTAGAAATAATTTATTGTCATTTTTTCACCCCATTATTCTACAAGGAGATCCATCCCATCCATATATTCATTTTGTATTATATCCATTTTTTCCCCACAACTACCATGTGAGGTAGTTTATGCTGAGAAACAGCATCATAGCCTCATAGAGTGCAAGCTGCATGAAAAAGGTCAAGATCTGAACCTGTGTCTTCTCTAGCCACTATGCTGCAGGTATTTTGAAAAGCATATTGCATGTAGACTCATTGGTTATAAATCTTTCCTTTATGGGATCCTGGTAGGGCCCAATATTTACTTGTTTATTCTGAGAAATCCTAACAAGATTGCTCAAATGAGGTGCCTGAGGTCATTTTCCAATCCCCAAGAGAACCATACCGCTTTAGACAAAGGAACCTTGTAATCTCACCATGATACTGGGCCGATTCCAAAATCTTCCACCTCTGCCTCACTGGATCATCTTACAGAAGCCATGACGAGCTCATGGGATCCTTTGTCTAATCTGAATCACACCTTCCCATCTGTATAAGATTCATGCAGCTTCTCTTTCTTGTAGATATAAGCTGATGGAGTTCCCTTTTTGACTGTCAGTTCACCTGTATTTCTGTGCCTTTTCTCAATATAACCAGAAGAGGCAAATCCTGGCTTTCCAGATGTTGCTGGACTAGCACTCCCCTGAACCCCAGCTAATGAGACCAGCGGTGAGGGATAATAGGAGGTGCATCCAAGCAACATCTGGGAGACCACAAATTGGCCACTCAGATTTCGTCCATGCCCACTTTCCCTTTCTTCTCTGCCATGGCTTTCTATTTGCTAGTGACCAATATTCCTGTCCTGTGCATTGATGGCAGCCTAGAGCCAAGCATAGTTCTGTACCGATGTTAATACAGGTCCCTTACAGTGCAGCAAATATAAGAATATACCAAATGTCAGTTGCCTCTTGTGTTTGATCCACAAAGTCCAAGACAATCACCTAATTTAGTTAATCTCTGTTGTGTTCTTTAGCAACATTTCTGTGCAGAGGAAGGCATACATGTTTGCTAGAGAGATACTTCATGCCCTACACCCTTTCAAAAGGTGAAGAAAACCTCTTTCAGTTTAGACAATTTGTTTTATAGAGAAGTCTCATCCATTCATGTGTTCTTGATTACAGCTTTGAAAAATAAGAACTACTGTGAAGATGTAAGAGGGTGTGACCATTGCAACCTGGTTACCTAATTGCTGGAAGAAACCTAGAGCTTTAGTAAGAAGGCAATGAGGTAACATGAATATTTAGGCTGGGATTCCAAAAAATACTGCATAAGGACACTCAAAAACCAATCTGAAACAGTTTCTAAGGATTTGGTTTTAAAATTAAGAGATTTTTGGGAATGTCATTTCCTCCCATCATAAGTACCAGGTTTATCAAGAAGAACAAGTTACTCTTTGCCTTGGCAAAGAAAGCTTCACACATTTGTTCAGTTCAAAACATTTCAAGGATTGACTGAAGCCTTAGACTGAACTCAAACTCCACCCCTTCCTTGAGGAATGCAAGGCCTTAAAGGGCCAACCTCTGACTTGGATTTAAGTACTCCTCCTCTCTGACAAGTCTCTCCAGGCATGTTGTTTATGTTGATGGGCGTACTGGAGTAGCCATGTCTTTTGGGAAGAAGTGGCTTAGAGGCATGGGCATTGAGGACATTGGCTCTGGAGACATAGAATTTGGGGTGACTGATTGAAGACACCCTAATCTCATGGAGCAAGGCTTTAGCTCTGGCTGAATCTTGATCCTAATCCTAGGGCTCAAATGGTTTCCAGCACTCCTGTCTCTGGTACTACTAGTCTGTCAGGTCCTGTTGGCAACCTTTCCTGTTCAAATTGGGGCCAGAACCTGGGTTACTGGTTATGGTGGAGCTCCTATTATCATGGGTTTTATTTTTTCCATCTTATGCCTGGCCAGCAAAAAAGTGATTAAAATTTATTTATTCTTCTTCTAGGGTTAAAAAACAACAACAAAAAACTAGAGATGTTCTTGTTAGGGGAGATCTTTCCCTCTTCTTTTCTTTCTCTAGCATCTTTGATCCCTGTTTAGTTTTCCAAGTAGTATCAACTTATTCTCATTGAACAGGAAATTTTGTGCAGTGTGAAAATACATGGAAATATACTGTGGCAAGATTATCTATTGTTGGTATGAAAGTGGGCTGGGTATTTTGGTAGCAGCTGCGATAATGAGGGTGATAATGAATCAGAATAATTTCTGATGTAGGTAGTCTTGCTATACATAGATTTAGTGGGCTGCTTATCAAAGTAGGGTTGCTATAGCAGGAGTCAAATGGCTTCAGATTTGCTTGGTCTTTTAAAGACAACACAGCAGTCCACCACGTGTCCACTTCTGTGTATTAAGTTTTCAAAACAAAAGTCCTGAGGATTTGCAAGCACTTAAGCCATACCTCCTTTGGGGTGTGCATGCTGGCACAATATGTTGCTTGCTTGTTCAGCCCAGTCCAGCTTTCACTACAGGAGAAAGAACAACATCAGCAGCCATCCCAGCTTCTCACAGCAATAAATGGTCCACCAGGAATTAACTGATGATCTTCCAGAGGACCATGGCCTACCATCTGCTCACTCCTATGGTTTAGAATCATGGTCCCCAGAATCCCCTGGTCCTGGTGATCTTCAGCTCCCAGAAGTACCAGCCATTATGACCAATAGTGAGGGATTCTGGGAATCAGAGACAAAGGAGAGTTGCGCTTCCAAGACTGGGAATAACTGTTTGAGAAGAAGGCTAGTTTGTACTGATGAGATGCCCCATAGAAACAGTTGTTGATCACAACTAAAGTAATCTTGGACTGTTGTATTGAAAGATGAGTCATATATATACAGAGTAGAATCCCTCAAGTATTCTGCTACTTCAGGTGAGTAATAAGTGGATCATTATCAGTTTTGGACTAGCCAGGCATGAGATAAAAGGAAAATCTTCAGCAAACATCTGTATTGGGAATCTGGAAAATTTTTAACGTAATTTTTTGATCCTTATTGGTAGCAATTGTACAGTCTTTAATTGTAGCGATAAAAACTTTCATTTTAGTTTGGGGTTGATGAGCTTTTGAATCCATATCTCGTCTCTTAAGGCTTGATGGCTCCCCACCCCACATTTCAAGGTTTTGAACTTCCATGCTCCAGTGCTTTCTTTTATTGACATTGAGGCAGGTGAAATAATTCCTCATTGTGTTCAACTGAGGAAACTTTGAACACTGGCTTCAGCATTGTTTGGATAACTTGGGTGATCACCAGAAGTCATTATGGCTGCTGTTTTGGAGTGGTACTATATATGTACAACTTTCTGCAGTCGGTGTGATGCAAGCACTTTCCACCAAGGCAATAGTAATAACCTTTATCAAGAGTGTTCAGGTCAGTCTATCAAACTTTGATGTCATCACTGTCATCATAACAAATGGGTGGTTGGTGGCTTCCATATCAGTGGGGCAGTAGATCCACTCTAGATTTTACTCTGACCCTTAAGGAAACTATCCAAGGGGCTGAACCCTATCCCCAAAATATATTCATTACCTTAAACGGTTCCTTTCAAGTTCAAGCTAAATCCAACAGGGGAATCATTGATTCACTGACATGTGAACTGGCAGCTGATGTTTACTGTGACAACACCAAATCCTGGACTTCATTAAGACTATGCATACAACAACAACAACAACAAAAATGTCAGTGGAGAGAGGAGGATAGAAAGACAATATAGAGTAATGGTCAAAATGTTGGACCCAGTTCAAATCTCCATTCAGATATAAAGCTCATTGGATGACATTCAGTCAGTTTAAATTACCTCACAGGATTGTTGTGAAAATAAAATAGCTAAGCAGGAGAGGAAACTGTATGTTGCCTAGACTTCCTGAGAGGAAAGGTATCACAAATGCTGTTTATCACAATTAAAGCAAAAGCTGTGATTTAATCATGGTGAATTTTAACTGTTTAATCAATTTAAAATAAGAGAAACTGAAGCAGGGTAACTTCGAGAGTAACACTGGTGCATCACATACTCTCAGCCCCCAGAAACCCCTGTGATAGGTTTGCCTTGGGGTTGCCATAAGTTGGAAACAAGTTGAAGACACACAACAGCAACAAAAAATCATGACCACTTTAAAAAACAACAGAATCCAAAATGTTTCTCTTTGATACCAAAGGACACTGGCATTCAACAGCAGATACATAATGCTAATGGTTACAGAATACACTTCAACTACTGATGGCAAAAGATAATAAAACCATTTATATAGAACAGCAAGCAGCAACCAATAAACTTCCACCAAAAAAAATAAAAAGAATGTAAAGTTAATCCTTATTATAATGGATCTGGAGGTTTTCTGCTGCAAGGAAGCCTCAAATGCCAAGTCCTCAAATAGAAGAGTGGGTGCCTATGAATGTGTTTTGAGGGAGAGAGCCCAGTAGTCCAACTGGGCACTCCAGAAAGGAAGAGGAGACAGGGATTACTGAAAAGTCAGAGAAGATAATAAAATCAGGAAATAAGGGAAACAGACATTTAAAGATGGGGAAGGATTAAGAAAGCACATTTGTTGGGCAACGAGGGGAGAGGAAATAGAGGAGAAAGAGCGTGCAATAAGGGGGAGGAACAAATATTTCTAGCCCCTGTGGGAGATGCATGGGAATTAAGAAGAAAAGGGCTGTGTCTATGTAGCCTTCACTCCTTAACAATTATCTAAGGCAAACACCTGCTGAATAAGTAGCAGCAACAAACATGGAGTTTATTTTGACAACTTGATCTCCACTAGATTTCAGTGAAGACTTATTGTTGTTATTATTTAATTCAGCCCCAACTTATGATGACCCTATCCTAAGGGTTTCTTGGCAAGATTTATTCAGATGAAAACTCTTGCCAGGAAATCTCTGGGATGGGGTCACCATAAGACAAAGCTGACTTGAATTCCCCCCAGAGAACAGCAACAAACCCCATGCATTTTGGTCAAGGGAAATTTTGTAAATTTATATGCTGCTTTTATGCTCAAAAGTGCCTTTGAAACAGCTAAGTAATACTAACATTCAAATAAAATTAAATGCTATTAAAAGTAAAAGCAGATTATAAGCAGTTTAGAATACATTTGTTAAAAAAGAGAGCAGGAACCAAACAACTTTTCTAAAAGCATACTATTCTTCAGCAACCCAGCTCAGTTGTCAAAGACCTGTGCGGATAAAAAGTCCTTCCAATGGAAGGAAAAGAGGATGCAGTGGTCAGCATAGCTTCCCTTGGAAAGGAGTACAGGAGCCCAAGAGCAGCCACTGAGAAAGCACTTTTATTGGGCACCCATCACATTTACCTCTAAGTATGGCAGAAAAAACAGAAGAGCCTCCTGTGACAAGCTGAAAACTTTGCAAAGCTCACCAGGGCAAGATGAGAATGAGGGCAGCAAAGCGTACCATTGGCCACTAATGAAATTTGGCTGCACATGTTCAGGGCCAAATCCAATTCACTCCACAAACCTGAGAATCCTTGAATATATTTGTCTTGTTTGGATGAAGCTTCTGTTTGTTTATGCTCACCCAGTTTGTTGCCAAAATTCTTTTCTCAGGTTACTATGAACAATGCCACAAGAATACACCAGAATGACATGCAAGCCATGTATCAGCAGGAAGGGTGGGGACAGGGTTCTAGGATGAAAAGGAATTTCCATAAACTAATTATATCAACCTGGCCAGCTGCTGAGCATGTTTGCTGTCCCAGTGGCAATCAAAACAGCCTGGTAATTCCAGTAATTGTGACCAGAAAGAGAACAGGAAAGGTTAAGGAAAACAATTTTTCTTTGAGAGGGAAACCCCAAGGTTTGGGAAAACTGACTAGGAGTACCAAAGGAAGTATGAGTCAAATGAGCATTTCGTGGGGTTATTTGTGGACTAATCAAAAGGGAGAGGGGCACTGATGGAATGAATACATTACTACTGAGAGGGTAGCAACTCAGATCTATTGCTGGACTCTAATTCCAGAAAAGAAAATATAGGCTTAAATCTCACTACTAGTACCAGCTAGAGTAGAGCCATCAAATCAACAGAACTTGTTGAATGTTGAGATGCTGAATCACCACCTCCCCAATGATTCAACACGTCTGCTCTAGTTATGACTAACAACTGGATTTCAGCCCTAATCTTCTTACACTCTTGCCACTAGAGCTTGATAAAGTTACTTTTTTCAATACAGTATCTAGAATTCCTCAGCCAAGATGTCGAGGTTATAGAGTTATACTGTGTCCCTGCAAATTGTTGGTATATGGATTTTTTCATGATGTTTCAAGGCTGTTAATCAATAAAGTAAAATAAAAAAGGAAACTGAAAATAGTTACAATCTCGCGTTAAAACTTTGAAAGACTAGTATTTGACTTTGTGTGCACGTGCAGACATATGTTCTTCTAGCATCACAATGGAAGGTGGAGTTTTGGGATTACTGTGTGGGAAAAGGATGGGATGACCTGTTTTTACTTGTACTTGAGAAAAATGTAAAACCTTCAATGAAGACTAAATAAAAAAAGAGGAAGAAGTTATGTAGATCAGTACACATGCCTTAGATGGGAGCATAAGGAAACAATATGGGTCATAGGAAGAAACACGTCCCTTCCCTTTTCCTGTATGGATTTTCTCAAATGTATTGTTACACCCAAAGAACTTCTCCAAGTAGTGAAAAGTTTCAGGAGTCTTATAGTTATTCAGGTCAATGTAACATCCTGGTTAATATGGAGGGTCAGCAACAAGGGTTTGAGGAAGCCTTTGTTAGTTTTCATTATTGTTTTCTTTGGAGGTAAGGAATCTGCCACCTCTTCAGCTAACAGCTAGAGAGTCCTATAGGCAGGAAATGTTCAAAGGATCAGGCAATTTGTGCCAAACTGCCAAAATGTACTTTGGGTACGGTGCCAACTGGTATGGAAGAGACTATTCATTTCATCTCAGACTGTTGTTGTTGTTGTTGTTGTTATAGGCCTCAAAGTGAACCTAACATGGAGTTTTCTGGGGCTGAGTGTATGTGACACCCCCAAAGTCATCCAATAGGTTTTCATGGCCAAGTGGGGAACTGAACCCTGCTCTCCAGGGTCATAATCCAATGCTCGAACCACTACACCGGGCAGGCTCTCAAACTGTCATTTACAGGGTGAAAAGAGACAGGATAGTTTCCTCCAAATGTTTCAGCCACTATAGAGAAAGTGGAAATGATAGCTTGGTCAGATTGTGACACCATTTAACTAGTGTCTTGGCACATCACATGAAGGTGCATGAAGCTCAGTTGCAAAGGAAAGGAAAGATAGGGGTGATTGTGAGGTTTTTTTATACATGTGTTGTTGTTATAAGAGAATGGCTTATGCTAACAAATATAAGAGATACTACTCGTAGCTTGGAAAGAATGTGAAATGCCCTAAGGAATATGGGAATTTTATATGGACTGAGACATCTGCTGGAGAAAAGAAACAGGAAATATTTGATGGAAAGTGTCTGAGAGGATTGCAAAAAAGAGTGAAAGTGACTTTGAGAGTCATACAATACAAAATGCTTAAACAGGTGTGAAAAACAAGCACTGCCATTTTGAAAGCTTCAAATAGGCTGACAATTCAATCTGAGAACAACTGGGGCATTTAGATTCTGGTGGAAAGGCCATCAGATTTGAAGAATATCTTGTCTATTTCAGAGAAAATGTCCAGATACCTGTTAGATTTGTATCATGAAACAATCAAATGAAAAACATAGTGCAAAACAATGAAAAGCACACTTTCAATACATCAATAAGCAAAATTATACACTCATATCACATGAGAAAAGGGCCCTTCTTCAGCAACTGGTTATTTGTCAAAGGCTTGCTTGAATAAAAAGGCAGGAGCCTGCAAAGAGGAGGCCAGTAAGTAGGAGGCCAGCTTAATGAGTTTTACTGTCTGGGGGCCACCACTGAGAAGACTATCTCTTGCATCCACACCATACATGCCTGTGATGGGTCAAAGAGAACTTCTCCCCAAAATCCCAAGAGCTAAAACAAAAACAAAAACAAAAAGGCCTGTATGAGAGAAACAAATACAGTGCTTGAAACAGATAAGTACAATTCTTTATTTGAGTTTAACAGTGGCAAAAGCTACTTTATATTAGGATGCTGCCTTATATAAAGTCAGTTCATTGGGCAGTTTAGTATTCTCTCTGTAGTGACTAGCTCTGGCTTTTTAGAATTTTCCAGAGGATTCGTTTCCAACCTCACTGGATATCCCAAGCATTGGTCCTGAGGCTTTCTGCGTGCAAAGTCTGTCCATCACTAAGCTATAAGATCCCTCACTAGAATATGTTTACCAGGGGCTGCCATTTAATTCTTCACTTAGAATGGAAGGGAGACCAATATGTCAAATATAGTGTTTTATTCCCCCTTTATTGTTTTGGTGGATTTTTTGTGGTGAGGTCCCTTTGAAAACTCAGTATTTGGTTGGGTTGGTGATGAAACATTTACATTTTAAACAAGTATATGGTGCTGTTTAAAAAAAGAAATAAGCAGCAATTCTAAATTAGCTCCACAGATAAACATTGTGAAGTCTCTGAATAAAAAACTGACTTCTGCTATCTGTTTAGGTTGTAACTACTCAGTCAGACTAGATTGCTGTTTTTTGGCACACATCCTCTCATACACAGACACATACATCGACACTGCCACAAGTTCCCCAGCGTGTGAGGGACAGTGATACTGGGGAAGTTCTGTGCATTTCAGATAGCCAATTATTAAGTGTGTCCTACAGAAAAGAAATCTTATTTTCTTAACTCTGATTGTCCACATTGGATGGTTTCCTCTTTCTCTTGGGACTGAAAACTGTGGTGATGGCCCCCATGAAAGGCACTCTAGCACCTAAAGCCAGCCCAAGATCACATTTTGCTGCCTGAGGTGGAGCAGCAAAAACCCTTACTTGTGTAGTCAACATGCAGAGTAGTCAAATCCTGGCAGGTTGTTGGCAAATGAAGCAGAAAATCCCACAAGCTCCTTTTCCCCTCCTTGGCAGAAAAATAATACCATCAGCATACATTAAGTAAGTAACCATTCATCACCCTTTCATGGAACCCCAAAGCTGTTGCTTACATTGGTTGCCTCACTTGGCCTGCTGATCCCTACTAAGATTGGGAGGCTTCATTCCAAAGCAATAACAACCTCTGAAATTCCTGAGGTATGGAAACTTCATTCAAAATAACCCCGACTAAAAGAAACAAACACCAGTGCTGGCGTATAGAGTTGAGCTACCAGAGAAGTTAAAAGTCGAAGTGAGTTCAGCATATCTTTCTATTTATTTCTAGAAGGTAAGATATTTTAGAAGATGGGGGGAGTGGGGGTGGGGAACCACGAGTGGTAGGAGGAACATAATCCAAAAGAACCACTGGTGTGGTGGAACAGACATGCTGCTGTTTTCTTTATTCCCAAAGGTCCATGCCTTCTTAAAGAGAATCTGCCTTCTGTACACACAATCCTCACAGTTACATATAAAATAGAAGCAGCCTATTTTTAGTCTCCAGGAGCCTCAACTGCTGGTGCAAAAGGTTGTTAAGAATAATGACTTCCTGTTTGGACCTGATAGGATCTTCTGCCAAGATGCAAAGTTTGTGGTACAGGAGACTCTTGCCAAGAGTAGTGCTCCACATCTTGTCAGAGGAACAACAATAAACAATAAACAACGGAGGTCTCCTTATAGGCTAGACAACTAAATAAACATTTGTGGCAGCTGCTACTCCCATTGAAAGAAAAACTACTGAGGTTTCAGCCAAGAAAGAAGTAGGACAACAGACAGTTCTCTATGGGAATACGTTTACTCAGTGGATATAGGCTGGTGAGATCCCACCATCATGGGTCCAACCCATGTGTTTGACAGGTAGGTGAGGCCCATAAGTAGACCCAAGTACATGGAGGCGTAACAATGTAGAGCTCATTAAAAGCTTTTCCTTGCACTTAATATGGCTGTTGTTACCCTGATTTCTGGGGGTCCCATGAGAGACACCTAAGTGCAGTCCAAATTATACAAGTTGGGGAAATTAGCAAAGAGCACAAGCTAGCAATACGAGAGGCAGGGCAATGGAGCAAGATCTTTTACCCAATGTCTACGGGGTCAGGCCAAGTCAAGGAGCAAACAGAATTGAAATAATAATTGTTTTATTAAAATACAATCAAACAGTGTATGCAGCACACTCACTCAGATAACTATAGAAATAAAGTTTGGAGTGGGATAGAGAGATTTTTGGAGGACGTTTTTGGCATGGGTAATACTACACCTGTCCTGAAGCCCGGGTAGTCTGAAGATGGAGTTTGTAGATATGGAGTTTCTCAGTACGTGGGACTGAGGGGAAGGCTCGCCAAGCAAAGCGGCAGCAGGGCGGGAGCAATCCAAGGAAGCTCTCAAAGTCAGGGGTTCTTATAGGGGAAAATGTGGCTGTAGGCTAGTACGTACTTGGAGAAAACTATGAGTTTTGGGCTGGAAACAAAGCCTCCAAAAGGTCAGAATTTTACATGATTGGGTTAAGTCCGAATTGTCAATAGAGTAGCCAGTATGCAAATGCAGAGTGCTTGACAGATGAGTATTCATCTAATCAAGCTGCCTGCTCGGGGCAGGGAGTTCTTTGTAAGTAGCATGCATACATAAATGTGGTACTTGCCTTGAGGTCTCCTGAAGTGGCGGGTCGGCTATTTCTGGCCTGCCTGTATTTGTGTGGAATATTACAGCAATTAGTGGCCGTGCCTGTCTGCGAGCTTGTCCGGGAGCCCTGCAAGCACATGGAGAACAGAGGGTTATAGTAGGCCAAATTATTGATATCAAAATGATATCTAATATCCCACAAGCTCGGGCTAGCAACTGCGGTAACACTGTACAATACTATATCTTCCCTGTAGGTTGAGCTTTGTGTTGTGTGCCTTCAAGTTGTGACTTATGGTGACCCTAAGTTGCACCTATCATGGAGTTTTCCTGGCAATATTTGCTCACCCTATAGGTTCCCATGGTCAAGCGAGGATTGATACCCTGATCTCCCAGACTCATAGACCAACACTCAGACTGCCACACCATCCTGGCTCATACATGTAGCTGGTGTACATGTATTAGATCTGATGCATGTATGTAGAAAGAAGTAAAGCTGGTCATATCAAGCTGGGACCAAAACTTGGATGTAGGCCAACTCTTTCCTCTCTTTCTTTTTTTCCCCTCTCTATATGTCCTCTAAATCCCCTCCCATACCAATCTTGCAGCCATGATGTTATACTCCAAAAAAGTCAAATTTCCAGATTTTGATTTAAAGAGGGCTAACAGAATTGGGAAGGGCCTAAATACCCAAAAGGTACCAGATCCTATCTGCTCTTGGTAGCTAAGAAAGGTCAGTGCTGTTTAGTACTTCATGGGAGACTCCCAACAAGCACCTGCTATGGTAGGCTATGTTTCAGCAGAAGGAAGTGGCAAAACCACCTCTAGGTATTTCTTGCCCAAGAAAACCCTATGAAATTCATGGGGTCACCATAAGTCAACAGGTGCCTTGAAGGCACATACGCACATACACAAAATAAATGGGTCCAACAAGGACTATTTTAAGAGATCAGAGCTCTAGGTGTTTGCAGTAATTGCAGTACAGATTCTTCAGATAGAACTATGGGACCACAGGATTAACTAGGTAAGTGTTCATATAGACCTGGACAAATGAGAGCAATAAATCAATATATATGTTACTTCTAACACAGGAAGTACCTTGTGGTTCTCAAGATGTTACTGAACTACAATTTTTGCTCTAGAAAACACAGACAATAGTGACAGATGATGGAAGTTTTAGTGTAACAGCATCTGGAGGGCAACAACTCGCCTTTGCGTTTATGTAAGGATATGCTGCCTCTGCCTTGATCTAACTATACCATGGCTCTAGAAGTTCAAGTCAGGAGACACCAACTGACCCATGCAAAGGTGCAGAACAGATGAGGGAATGCCACGGAATATCAATGCTCTGCTTCCAGACATGTACAACTGGTGCCCTTTAAGTAAACTTTTGAAGCATTCACCAGCTGTTGAGACATTTAGCTCTTATGCTGTTTGAAAATTCAGAATGAACAGATTACGGGGGCGAGGTGAATCACACCAGAACTTCTTTTCTTTCAGAACAGTCTGCTCACCCCCATTCTCTTCCCCACCCACATTGCCCTTCCCATTCCAACTGTTGAGGCTCCATAGTGTATAATCTGTAACCGCAAGAGGAGATGGAAGGAGAATATCCATGCCTTAATATAGATGAGTGGTGGAGATAATTTGAGCTGTTCCATATACAACCCAGTTTCCAGTTACGAATCTTGCCGCCCCAGAGTTCTTAGATTCCAACTTTTCTTCCTCCACAGCATTAGATATGACAAGTTTCCTTTCCCTCAGATAATGGTTTTGGTTATAAATTGTAGTTTGCAGGTGGCCATAATACTTTTATGTAAAAAAGAAATAATCAGTATTTTTCACTTTGCCAGATTCATAGATACCCAGTTTAGGGACAGGGAAGATAGAGTGATTTCACTATATAGGTCTTCCGTGAATAACATTCATGGAACATAGCAGAGAGACCTTTTACATGTTTAAAATAATTGAGAAAGCTGAGTGTCTTCATTTTTGTCAGCAGCTCTGTTGGGGCTGAAGTTTTGTGATGCCAGAGAAGACGGTGGAGGGAGATAACTGGGCTTGGAAGCAGTGTTGACACCCAGGATGGGCAGCCACACAAAGAGACTGACTCGTGTAGCCTTAAAGCCTTCCCCTTTCTTCTCCCTTTTAAATATTTACTCGAGCAGACACAGGGTGCAGCAAAGTAGCAGTTTCCACCATCTTCTTTTCTAAGAAGGTCTCTGGACCCTGCCTCATAGCGCTCTGGGAAAATGAGGATGACTGGAGCCTTGGCAATAAGTGTTTTGTTAAACAGTGTTGTCCACCTAAATAAATACTACAAGACAGGAGGGGAAAAACCCCACTTTCTTCCTGCTGCCACCTGGGGCCTGCTCCAGACATTTTGCTGCCTGAACTTTTTCACTTACCTTGCTTAGTTATTGTGACTCCTCTGGCAGACAATTGCACAAACTTCTCTCACCATGCTTGGCAGTCAAAATATAATTATAGCAAATTAAATAACAAGCCCTACTGAGAGTCTTAGGAGAGTGGAGTGACCTGGCCATCAGAGGATAAAGAGAGGATGCTGATTCCGGAGGGAAATGGGGCAATAGCTACAAAGCAGACAGTGCTGGGTGGGAAACACTTTACAAAACCCATTTGTGTGAGGCACAGAGACCACAAAGAAGAAAGTAATGTCTTCTTCCATGGAGGAAAAACAAACCAATCCTGGATTCACTGTTCAAGGACCTCTCTCTAATATGCAAGATTGATTTGTCCATTCTCAGCATCAATCTTGTGTATTAGAGAGGGATAAGGATAAAAGCAAGATAATTCTATTAGCTAAGGCCCTTTCCACTCTTTACCCTGATGGTGCAATGCTCTGTTCATATCCCAGCATCCAGTTGTAGGACGGGAGTGCTTTCCACTGCTTCCTCCTGCACGTGTTGCTCAGCAGTGGAGGAGTAGCAGCATTAATGCCACTGCTCTTTCCACATTCAGGCATCAATGGTGTTACCTTCTCCCTGTCCTTTGCCCACCTCACAGTGCCTGATTGCTTGTCTTTTTCTGGGGCCTTTTTTCTGATTGGCTAGTGTCAGGCATGTGTATGCATCCATGCATTAGGCTCCCGGATTGACCACGGGAGCTGGTGCAATTGGGGAACTGCACACAAACAAGTAAGGGGACGGTCTCGTTATTGGGAGTCATGGACGGGGAAAACCTGTCAATGATTTATGCCGTTATCACACCAGCTGGTGATGCAAGAAGGACGGGACAATGGTGACATCTTGCAGAAGTGTCCTTGTCATCCCATTCCTCTCACGTCCCCATGCCAGGATGCAGGCCTCCTGCAGAAAGGGCCTAAGAGTGAGGAGAATCTGGACACAAATCTCAGGTTCATCTCAGTCTGTGAGCACATTGCCAAAAAGGAGTAATATATTACCCCAAAATAGCACATGCTAATTTATGTGTATAGATGCAAATTTAGAAATGATTCCAATAATTTAAAATAAAAAATACCATTCATTAGCACATAGTGGGGAAGATACCAGGTTAGGGACCATACAACTCCCCTACCCCAACTGTCTGCCAGGGCACAATTCAAAGTGCTGGCTGTGACCTATAAAGCTCTAGAAGGTTCAGACCCAGGTTATTTGGCAGACTTGGAGGCCTCAGGCCCTGAGATGATCAGGAGAGACCTTCTTCTCAGTTCCACTACCATCACAGTCATGGTTGGTGAGGATGAGAGATAGGACCTTCTTGGTAGCTGCCCCTAGACTCTGAAATTCCCTTCCGAGAGAGGCCACAATGGCCCCCTCCTTGCTGTCCTTCCGTTGGCAGTCAAAACCCTTTTTATTATGGCAGACTTTAAAACAAAAAGTTTTAAAAGAACAGACGATGGGTGCTGTGTTTAAAATGACTGGACAGGTTTTTTAAAGCAGCTTTTTATCTTTCTAATTGCTTTGTATCTTTTAAAGTTAGGTTTTGATTGCTTTAACAACGGGAGTAGTTTAAACCTATTTTAATGTTCAATTTTTGGATGTTTTTAGCTAAATTATTCCTTTTTAAATTGTAAGGAGAAAGGCAAAATCATCATTGTCATCACCACAAATACCACAAATGTCTGTTCTGTAAGCTCCAGGACCCCCACATGCCCTTTAGATGGTCCTTCTCTGCAAACAAAATGTGGGCTAGAGGACAAAGGACTCTTCTGACACTCCTTCAAATAACCTTCAAATATGGGACTGTTTGGTGACACACCTTCAAATATGGGTGGGTTCTCTGTAATGTAGGGCACGTGGCCGTCATTGGCACTTCCACGGCTGTCCTGCTCCAGATTGTATCTTAGACAGTAGCTAGATTAGCTTCTTATACAGAAAAGGCCAAATGAGAGCACTGAGTCCCATCCAAAAAGAGAATTCTGCCTCTCCAAATGAGATTTCCTTCTTCCCTCAGTTTTCTAAAACAGCAGTAACACAAAACTTTGCTGTGCGTTTGTAAATACAGTTGTGGCAGCCAAAGAAAAAGGGCAGGCTAAGTTACTAGGAGAATGCAAGCACAACAAATATAAGAGCTCAAGGTGTGAATGAGTTCCAGTTTCTCACTCTCTGGAATGCTAGAAATCTGAGGACTGAAGTGAAATTTCATGGCAGGGGTGGGGGCAATGTCCTCTTTATGCCACCCTTTATGCCACCCTGTGGAGTGGAACCTTCTCTGTGGTACCCCTGCAAAGACATGTTTTATTGTTCAGTCTCCTTCTTACTGTCTCCCCTCACCCTTTGGAGACAGCTGAAGGCATTCTTTTTCAGAATAACTTTGATTTTCAATATTTCTCCTTGGTCCTTGTTCTGCTCGCTGTCCTAACGCTGCTGCTATTCACTATGCCCCTTTTTCAACTTACTGATTTATCTGTTTTATTAATCATTGGTTTTATTCTTTTACTTTGTATACAACCATGAAAGTTAAAGTATAACAGTATTTTAAACATGCTAATACCTTTTTATATTAAAAAAAAAACTTTAAAAAAATCCAGTGAAACGTCAAGGCATACATAAAATTTTTGCATTAATCTATCTGGGGCCATGGAATGATCGCACTGGAACTTAGCTGTGCTCATGACACCACTCTTCAGAGATGAGGAGTGATACACTAATTATAGACCAATTTGGGAATCTTGGAGATTTGCTGGCAATTATATGTATTTCTAATTACAGAAGGTGGTTTTATAAGTGGAAGCTTTCAAGTTTCAAATTTATCTGTCCAAACCCACCAAAATATCTTTGGCTGTGCTCTCGATGCAATTTGTTCTTGCACGCCTTTATAGAAAGGGCTTATTTAAAGGCTGGCCAGTTTGTTATATCTTCAGCTCCCTTCTGAGGTGCCTCATCGTTTATACCAACATATGAAGAGGAGAATGTTTCCATGAGAAATCACGTTGATGTTTTGCTAAATTTACCTCGGCACCTCTGTTGATGAGCCAATGGGTATAATCTACAAACTGAACATGGAAATACATGTTCTCTTCTTACTGTGTTGTAGTACGCCACCAAATATTCCATAAAAGTACACCATGAAACATGCAGAAATTAACATATTTCTCCCAGAGAGGAAGGAAAATAATATAGAAACAAGGTCTGATCTCTTAAAGTATGATCTTTGGGGAAATTTTCAAAGTAGTAGTCATGTCAGGTCACTTGCAGCATAAAAAAGGAGGAAGGAAGAGGGGGAAGAAAAGTGGCAGCACTTTTAAGACTAATTAGTTTTTATTTTTGCACAAACTTTCATGGATATCGAAACTGTACTCCAGTCAGTACTACATCTGAAGAAGTGAGTTTATTTTTACATAAGCTTATGCAAAATAAATAAATACACAAATAAATAAATAAGTATAAAAGCTAGGTAATCTTAAAGGTGCTGCCGCTTTTCTTTTTTCCATCTCCCGCTTTCTTACTCCTTTGAAGAAGTTTTTTTTCAATTGCTTATCAGATGATACATATTTATTGTTCCATGTGCCTAAAATATACAAGGAATTTCAGTTCCTTGTTGCACCAATTATCAAATATTTTAAGACTTTTTTGCACCATCTCTTATTCATTAATGCAATAGAAGTCTCTCCAGTTGTGATCCTTAAAATTATAAGGCTGGAAGGGTAAAATAAATTATTACTTTAAGAGTCCAGTCTTGGCACTGAGGTTATACACATAGCATCATAATAGAAATGTGTTAGAACCAATCATTCACTAGGGTAAAAGGAAAAGAAGGCAAGATTCAGTCTGCCTTTCTCCCAGTCCATGAACAAGTGATTTCTCCAATGCAACCAGTGCACAAGGTGCTGTTCTATCCATATTTACCCTGAGAAATTTTTATTCAAGAATAAGCAAAATACAGCCCTCTAGATGTTGATGGACTGCAACTTCCAGAATTCCTCAGAACTGGCTATGCAGACAAGGGGTGGTGGGAGTTGCAGTTCAGCAAGATCTGGAGGATGCACTTTGCCTACCCCTGGTCTCACTGAGATCAGTGAAATCTACTTCCAAGTAAATGTGAGTCGGATTGGGGTTGCATGCCAACCGGTCACTCAGAACAAACTTTGGTGTTTGTAGATCCCAGAAAGGAAAACATTCACCTAGAAGAGAGGGGAACCCACTGAACACACCAAACAGGAGATCAGTGAATTCCTGTGCATCACATTCTTTAATAAATGAAATAGAAACATATCATCAAAAATAAAAATCCTCACGAAAGTGCAACAGAACAAACCTCCCTTAAACACACTTTTTATTACTTAGGCAGGTCCTAACCTCCCTTCTATGTCTTTGTGGTCAGCTCCTTCCTATGTATACCCCACCAGCCGCAGTGTGTTGGGGAAGGTCTTCCGCATCCCCATGCATTTCTCCTGGTCAATGAAGAGGGAATTTGCTTTGACAGCAAGGTCATGCTCCAGGTTGGCTTTGGTGTGAACCAGAGCCTGGAGGGTATCTTCTGCATCTCTCAGCCTCTGCTGAAGTCCCTGGATTGTGTCATCAATTTCATACACTTCGTTAACAAGGCTGGGCAGAACACAGAAGGAAAAGGTGTTAACGCATTCAGATCAGCAAAGAGAGTTATTAGTGTTTATATTTCTAACTAATCTCCTGCATGCATCTCAGTGGCATCACACACACACACAAATGATGAATGTTCATAGCTCATCATAATCACTGTCATTTCATTTCCCACTAACCTCACTGGTTATCCCAACCCACTCATCTGTGTCTATAACCGCAGCCCCATGCATCTGACCAGGCAACTTTAGTCCACAAAAGTTTATGACAAATTTATTTGTCATTCAAGAGCCACTAGATTCTGCTGCTGTTCCCAAACACAGAGCAAACTCTTTGGAATACCAATGATCTTGCTCAGACTGATGTTCGACAGAGTTCTACATTGGGTCTCCGTGTAGTTTTCCATAAGAAAACTAGCCCAATCATTTACTTTACTTCTTCAAGTAGAAAGAATGAACTTTCCCCACGAAACTAATGGGACAAAATTTGTAGACTGGATTATGGAAAAATGCTTCTGAGACAGGCAGCAGCACTGGGAGGTGGGGGGAGAATGGAAAATTGTGGTTTCCTGTTCACATTTTAGTATTCTGGTTTGTCAGTTTGTTTTTTATGGGCTTCACATTCCTCTGTCAACTACTGTGAGCAGGAAAAAGCCAGCAGAATCCACATGTTAAAGAGTAGGCAAAAGGTGGATGAAAAGCAACCAAGGTGCCAGCGAGGCACTGTGAGCTAAAGCTCATTTGCTACCAGTTAGTGAACTGAGTTTAATGTGAACCCTACAATGCCAAAAGCTGGATTAAACAAACAAATCTACTTGGTTCCATTTCATGTTGTTCAAAAGAAATATGAAAACAGAAAACGCCATTCTTTGCTGTTGTGACAGAAGATGAAGCTAATTATCCCATCAAGGTAAACCCTTATCTGCATACAAGAATGAAATGTTTTTAAAAAATTCTTCCTTTTAGGTGAGATTAGAAGAAATCTTGTGTCTTTTTCATTTTTGATTATGGTGATGATGATGATGCATTTTGGAAGCTTTTTTTGAAAATTTTACAATGTGGGGGGTTTGGCACCAAATTTATTTGTGTATATCATACTATCACTGATGATGAGAGATGATGGTCATTTTCCTCTTACAGGGGGCAAAAATTCTAACAGCTGACTTTTCCCCCCCAGTGTGGTATCTCAGTCAAAACCCTTTTCTTGTTGACTACAAGAAAGTTTGTGAATATTCTTCACATTCCTACATTTTCCTATAGCTTATACATCAATCCACTTAGAATTTCATAATCTCCTAATAAAAAAAAATCCATTCCTTGCTTATGTGTTAGATGCAGACTTACAATGGTATCCTAACTGAAAAGATCTGGCAGCTGTATGAGGTTCCAATTATGCTCAAGCTTCTCCTGCAAGCAGGAATGCCCAGCTGCTGGCAAATACTTCTTCCACCAGCTGATTCCAGAAATCTGCTGGCAGAACAGCTCTGTTGGCTAAGGTCTACTAGCAGAAATTGCCCACAGAGGATCTAGAGAAGGACTCAGGTGAGAAAGGAAGTGAGTTCACCTGACCAGATCCAAACTTCCTCCAGCCACAATGTCATCATAAAGTTGAGAGATATGGATGTTGAAGTAGAATTTGGTGGGATTAAAGGCTTTGTTGTGCAGGTAGGGGACTGCTACAAAGCAGGAGAGCACATACTTAACATAAGAAAGAAGATGCAACATTCCTTCCCGGTATCTCCTGTTGAAAAATCAGGTAGCAGGTAATGGAAGAAAAACATTTCCAAGAGCTGCTTCCTGTCAGGATTGACAATACTAGGGCAGACAATTAGATAGTTTGACTCAATACAAGACAAATCTCCAAATTCCTTTTTCCAAAAGGTTCAAAGACATGGCTATCGGTCTGGAAACTGCGCAACATCACATGTCCCTCCACTCTGACCCCAAGCAATGGCAACAAACCAGTTGCTCTTCCTCACCGTAACTGGGCAGAGTCCCGACAGAGTTCTACATTGGGTCTCCGTGTGCGCTCATCCAGGCGAGTCTGGGCCACCTTCAAAGGAGGCCCTTTGTCCCTGATGGCTTTCCTAATTGCTTCTATGGTCATCTCTGTCTCAAAGATTTCTTGTAGAGTCTGCAGTTTGGAGAAAATAAAGGAGTAAGAAGAATCCAACAAGATTTCTAAAGACTGGTTTTTTTTAAAAAAAAAATCAAATAAAAGAACTTAAGATTTACACACACCATTTTTCTTGTGCATTGCATTTTTGTAATAGAACCTGAATCCATCCAGAATTGCAACCTATTCATTCCCAACCTTTTACTGTATGTCAAGTCACTCTAACTAAATCATTGTCCCTTTCAGTTCCCCTTAAATGAATTTTTCTCCTATTGAGAGCAGAATGCTAGGAACAATGAGGACTCTTAACTCTATGGTAGTTTAGTATAGCACTATCCTTTGTGAGTGTGTTGGCTTCACTTATCACTAAAACAATCATTATGGAAGGAGTGGCTGCATCTTTGCTGGACCATTTAGGTACCATCTCCATTACCTGTTCAACACAAACAGGAGAAGATGGAGTACCATGAACTATTTCAGTATTTCTGCAGCACAAGAGAATCTTGCAATGATGTAATCTCTACCCATATGTTGATGACATTGATCATAAGCATTCTCTTTTCATTATTATGTGTTTTGAACACTGTTGAAAGGCCAGCATAAACTCAGGACTGGTTCACTGTTGAGTCCAAATTAATATTCAGTCTACCCATCCATTTTATGCAAAACTATTTATGCAATTTTTTTTTCTGTACCTATTCTGTAGACCGTTGCAATTTTCAGTGGAATTTCCAAAGAAGAGCAAACTTTATATACTGGTGAATCTCAGCACAAAGCCAGCTTTGCACTATTGCACTGTATTGCTGAGGGGGCAGATACTAGCTAGATATGAAGCTTTTTCACACTAACACAATTATAGCATTATGATTCCACTTTAACTGCCACAACAACATCACATGGAATCCTGGGCTCTGCAATTTAGGGAAGGGTATTTAGAATATTTAGGCAGAGAACTCATCTGGTTCCTCTGAACAAACTAAGTCTCAGGATTTCATAAGGTGAAGCATAGTAGTGAAGGTAGAATCAAAGCACTATAACTGTATAGTGTGAAAAGATCCCTTGAAAAAAATTATGACTAGATATACAGATACCTGTTTGTAATATTTATATGTCACATTATAAGAACAATATCTAAGGTCCAAAAAAAACTCGATACAAAACAAGTCAAAGCCAATAATAAATAACACAGCAGAGATTCAAAAGCATCAGAAAGCTGAAACTGCAATAACATAAAGTACAAAATCTAAAATGCTTGAAAGAAGAGGTATGTCTTTACCTGGTGCTAAAAAAGATGATGATGATGATGATGATGATGATGATGATGATGATGATGATAAAATGGAATACAACTGAGAATTTTTTTCTCACCTGTAACCACATGCCTAGCTCCATTTGAGCTTGGAAAAGATACTCAAATGATATGGTGTAAGACTACAACTACTAGTGTTCCTGCTGGCTGGGGGATTCTGGAAGTTGCAGTACAAAAAGTTCTTTTCCCCATCCTATAACTTCATTATGCTGCTCACATAAGTTACTATTATCACAGAAACTTCAACTCGTAGCATAACTACATTAAAGAGTGAGTAAAAGCTGACAACCTGCTTTGTATACTCTTATGTCCATCAAAAAAAGATAAAAGAGAAGATTTATGATAATTCAAGAGTCACCTTTTAACAGTGGCCACTGGTGACTCCCATGTCAGTGAGACAGTGAACCTGCTCCAGGCTTTAGTCCCAACTTAAAAGGAGCTACACAAGGTGCTGAACCTATTTTGCAGACAGGGCTCATTCAGATTGGTTAACTGCTCCAAAGTTCAGACTAAAACCCAAAGTGAATTCACTGACTAACTGGCATGGAAGAAATAGATTTGCTTCAATTATTCCTCATATTCATGTTGCTTCATATCCTGCTCATGGCAAGCACTGTCCAATAAGCACAAACCAATGGGAGTAGAGTCCTATGAGATCTACATCTATGACATCATTTAGGAAACTTGGTGAGGTGAAGGAAGGTTAAGAGGCTGGTTGGGAATTTTCATGGTCCAATCTCTTACCAACACCAAACTACAACTAGTGCTATACTATGGTTTTGAATCAGAGTCTGGAAAAAATACTTTTTGGGCTACCCCCCAGCCAGAATGGGTTTATACTCTAAAAGTACAAAAACAAGGTCAGAGTTTGAATAAATTTCTTTTTTGGACAACAGCTCCCTAAATCCCTCAAGCAGGATTCTTACAGTGAAAGTTGTAAAGATGATTACAGTAAGGTACAGTATATGAAGGCCTTTAAATACTTTGAACCTCTGTTTTAATAAGTAAAATCAGTTGGCTATAAAGCCACTGGTGGGGGAGGGAGGAGGACAATACTACCATATGCTTGTATACACCCTGGGAACTGTCTGTTTTATAGCAAATAATTAAACTATTTAAATCAGAGGAACACAATCTCATGCACGTCCACTCCGAAGCTAGTTATGCTCAGTGGAATGGGGCTTATGCCCAGATAAATGTCCATAAGATTGCACCATAAAGGCCACACGTCCACAAAACAGCGCAAACTATAAATCATTTGACAAACAATCTTGTAAAATAAACTGCAGCCATGCTGATAAACTATTCAGGACAGGATAAGTGGGCTCGGGAAAATTTGGGTTTTTGTTCCCATCCTTACTACCTACACTCTGTGTTAACTTACTGCTCAGAGGTATACCTGTGCACAATATCTTTAATGCTGGATTCACAAACTCAAGGATTTGTGGGAGATGAAAGGCTCAGTTTATGTGTGTGTGTATGTGTGTGTGTGTGCATATGTGTGTACACACATGTGCCAGTGCCATCTGTTGATTTATTTAGCTGGAACAGTCAGTTATCTGGGGGTAGGGGAGAGAATTTGGATATTTACACAGTGCACCTCAAACATATCTAACTCAGAACTAATCAGCTTAATGGGACTTACTCTCAAGCATATGCGCATCTTCAAGTTGCTTGTCAATTTATGGTGACCCCTATGAATTTCATAGGGTGTTCTTGGGCAAGGAATACACAGAGTGCGGTTTGCCAGTTCCTTCCTCTGAAATATAGCCTATAGCATCTGGTATTCATCGGTGGTCTCTCATCCAAGTACAAACCAAGTACAAACCTGCTTAACTTGCAAGGTCAGACAAGATCTGGTATGCCTTTGGGGCATTTAGGCCAATGAAAGCCTCATCGTCTAGTCTAAGGCCATTTCCGCCTTACCCTGTTATAGTGCTATTACTCCACTTTCAATCTCCTGTGGAATTCTGGGGTTCGTAGTTTCCTGAGGCCAAAGAGCTCTCTGGCTGAGAATTCTAAAGGCCCCTCCCTAAACTGCAAACCCCAGGATTCCAGAGGATGTGGAAAGGGGAATAATAGCACTAACAGTGAAGAGCAGAAAATGGCCTAAAGGTCAAAGGCAGGACCACTACCCGACTTAACAATCCATCCTCCAGGGGATCTCTTGCCCAATCTACACTTCACTATGACAAAGTCAAGGCAGCAGGCACACTGCAGAGCTCCTCACAACTCCTGCAACAGAGCGACATCCTGCAGGGAGAAAACAGTTAACCCCAATCAAGGAGCTGAGCAATTGGTTCCACCTTAGCCAGATGGGCCTGGATCTTGTTTTTGGCATCAGCTGTTTCTGAAATGCGGTTGGTAAAGGCGACGTTTGCTTTGTTAAATTGGTTCCACATCTCGTTGGCAGTCACCACAAGCAGCGTCTCAATATCATCCCTGAGTTTGGCAGAGGCAGCTCGCTCGCTCTGGGAGCGGAGAATGTTATCGTCTGTAAACTTGGCCCAGGATTCTGGCACAGAAATCCTGGGAAAGCACAAGAAGAGACAAACAGGGGAGTCTGTACACAGTTTGTGTGGATCTTTCTGGAACAATACAGAGGGAATACTAGCTGCGTTTGCAGCATATTACACATTTAGCAATTGTATATATACTCTTTTGAGGCATGCCAGCCAGTTTTTATGCACATTTTCTGCATGTTAATCTTGGAGGAACTTCCTAGATTATAGAGAGAGATCAGGATGGGAAGGAAGAAAAGGAAAGAGGGGAAAATTATCAATACAAGATATGTAAATAAAACAGCAGCCAAAAATTTGGAATTGTTTTCAAGCTGGTCATGTTCATTCATACACTGTTACTGCCTTAAAAAAAAGGGGAGGGGATTCCTAGTTCACATTGTGCACTGAAAATCTTAAATCATACTTTTTTTTCTTTTTTTTTTACAGAGAGAAGGAATAGCTGCAATCACACAACTGTATAATTTGTTCTCCTTTTGAGATCAAAGCCTGAGTGATGAAATATAAAACAGGAGTGGAAGTATGGGCTAAGAAGAGGCATAACTCAATAACCACCTCATGTATGTCCGGATGTATTCTGGCTGCTTATAAATGAGGAGGAACAAGCTCTTCATAACAATGAGCTGTTCTGCATCACTGCTCCGGCTTTCCAGTTGTGGGTAAACTTTAAGCTTTATGAGCACTGCCATTACAAGTCGGATAGTCTGTTTCTTCTGTGAAATCTCAGGCAGTAAACAACTGTTGATTTATGGTTGACATAGATACATGCATGATCATCACTCACTGAATGAAATGTCAGGTGATGATTTGCATATGTGGATGAGCCATCAAACATTAGCTACTATGCTATTTGATATCAGTAGAAAACTCAAGGTATTTTCCATAGATACATTTCAGCCAATGTCCGTATTTTAAAGACATATCATGTTTCCTCCCCACTCAACCTGGAGTGGCAGTTGCAAATTCAGATGCAGTGGCAGAGATCACAAAATTAGGCCAGTGGTGGTATACATCATGCTTGTGATCTGGATGCATGGGAAGATACTGAAATTTCAGCTTTATGTCAGCTGAGTCACTGAGCTGATGTAGTGCAGAAACCTATATGTCTGTTTACACAACAGCTTCCCATAACAAGCCCAAGGGGATGATGTTTATGAGCCATTACTTGATTAGCATTAGCCTGACTTATCATGCTATAAGATCAGCAACCCTTTTCTCCAAGTGAGCTTGTGTACAAGGCTCCGGACAACTCACGTAGCATCCATCCGCTCCACGCCCCGATAATAAGCAATGCCATCGGATGTATTCCTCAGATGGTGACATTTGTCGTCAATTCGGTGAGCTGTTTGCTTGTCACTCAGATCTTTCTCCAGCTCATGCTGGGCTGCCCTATCAGCTCTGTAGGGGAAAAAATATGTTAAAAAGTGAGCTGAAATTATAACTTTTATACACTCATGCATGCATGTATGCATGCGCGTGCGCACGGACGCACACACACACACACCAAGCAGTTACAAAAGAATTGGCTCTCCTCCAACCCTTTATCTTTATTTTTGTGTATCTTCTCCATTGCAACAGATGAATATTCAGCTGTTTGAGACTTAAATCCTTATTTCAGTTTTATGCTTTTCATATAACTGCAGTCTTACATTTATTTATATTATTCCATTTCATATTTATATCCTGTTGTCCCTCATAAGACCTAAGGGCAGCTAATAATTATACTATTAAAACATAGCCAAGATCTCAAATGCTTAAAATCAGAAAATTACTGCCTGGCAGATAGCTCGAGCTCTAGCCTCCAGCTATATAGCTTGAGCCAACTCCAGCTCCCAAGTAGTCTGGAACCAATGGGAAATTCCACTACAGTCAGCCCTCCACATTTGTGAGTAAACTTCACCGATTTGGTTATTTGTGAGTTTCTTCAACCTCTGCCCCACTCCTGGTACTTTTTTTTTTTCTTCCAGGGGAACCTTCCTTCTTGGTAGCTCCAATTAGTTCACACAGCCCTTTAAAAACCCAATTCTGGCCCTCTTCTTTCTCCATCAACTGCTGGCTGGCCAGCTAAGGATAGCTTGCAGCCTGATTTATCAGCACCATGAATCCTCTCCTGATGCCTCACACACTCAAGGAAGAAGATGGGGGTGAGAGAGGAAGTATAGGGTTACCATACTTTTCCTCTCCTTTCCCTGACCTGGTTTGGACCCTGGGTGCTTGTTCTCCCATTATGCCCTGCCTCCTTTCCCACAGACGTATCCCCTTTCTGCAACTCACCCATTTTCGGCACTGGGGTGCGGTGCTTGCGCTAGCAGCCTCTGGAGAGAGGCTCTCGCACCTGGGGTCCTTCGGCTCCACATGAGCTTCCTGCTCACGCCCCACCTCTTCCTTTCGCAGTTCAGCCTGGGACCTTCCCAGGCTGCACTGAGACAGGATGCGTGACCAGCCCAGCTCCCGAGGCTCCACACGCAAGGTAAGTATGTGCGGGGCCCTGGAGCAATGCGCGACCTGCAGCATTTTCGGCTTAAAGCCGAAAATGAAAAAATGTGCGCGTGGTCCGTGCCAGGTCCTGAAGCGTCACGCAAATATGAGTGTGTCATGTGGACCGCTCCTCACATTTGCGCAACATTCAAGGGGCCCTTTCGCATCGAAAATGCCACGTGAAAAGGCCCCCCCACACACACACACCTTGATATCTGTGATATTTCAATTTTTGCAGGGGTCCTGTGCACCCTAACCCTAGTGAATGGGGAAGGCCGACTATACTTGTAACACATGGTTTGTTCACATGCTAAACTGAAGGGTCAGATGCTGACAAACTGCCTTCACCCCACAAGTTTATCTTAAAATGTGATGGAGAACATATTTGAAATTTGACATCATTCTAAACTTTTATTATTTTTCACATAGAAAATCTTGACATTGGACCTGGTAATGCTGGCTGTTTTGGAAGACATGGATTATCTGAATCCATTTCAGTCTTCAGGCTTGTTTTTGGTACATAATGGTTTGAAGGCCCTGGTGGTTGACTTCTCTTGGGAAAGAGACAATATGCGTGTGACTATGTTGATTCTCCTGGGTCTCTCAGTAGCTTTTGATCTCATTGACCATGGTCTCATGCTGAACCTGTACTGTGGGACAAGGGGAAGTAGATGGTTTTGCTAATTTCTGCAGGGTTGTCGTCAGAAGGGTTTCTGCATGATTCCACAGCATTTATGCATGAAGCCCCACAAAATTCCATCTTAGCTCCCATCCTGTTTAATATCTATATGAAACCACTGGGTAAGAACCCCAGATGGCTTGTAGAGAAGTGTCATCAATATGGTGGTGACACCCATCTCTATTTTTCCCTTATTATCTGAGTTAGGAGAGGCTATGCAGTGCTGAACCAGTGTCTTGGGCTCAGGAATGCCTGAGAGTCAACAGACTAAAGCTGAATTCCACTGAGATGAAGCCCTTGTGAACGGATAGGTCTTATTACCCAGGAATTGGGTGTGCGGGCTGTTTTACATTGGATTTTGTTTCCCTTCAAGGAGTGGGTATTCAGGCTGAGAGCAGTCCTGGACCTGCTACATCAACAGAGGTTCAGGTGGCTTTGACAGCTTTATGCAGTTTAATAGTTTGAGATACTTTTCCAGCTATGGCTATTTCTGGATGGGGGTAACCTGGCCACAGTGATCCATCAGAATATTGATGGTATCTCACTCCACTGGCAGTCTCATCCAGCAGCTTCATATAGATATTCATACATAGATTTGGCCATAGTAAATATTAGTTAAATATTGTTTTTGTTGTTGTGTGCCTTCAAGCTGTTTCCAACTTATGACGATCCCAAGGGAACTTATCATGGGGTTTTCTTCACAAGAATTGTTCAGAGATGGCATGGCTTTGCCTTCCTCTGAGGCTGAGAGAGCGTGACTTGCCCAAGGTCAACCAGTGGATTTCTGTGGCTGAGCAGGGATTTGAAGCTTGCCTTCCAGAGTCATAGTCTAACACTATACTGCACTGGTTCTGTACACCATACTGGCCCCCACCTGTCAGTTAGTCTGCTCTAATGAGTCTCAATGCCTTCAGAAGTGTTCAGAAGCTACAGCTAGCACCAAATGCAGTAGCCCTTGTATCTGAAGGCTGCTTACATCACCAATCCTGAAACAATTTCAAGAAAATAATGATGATGATGATGATGATGATGATGATGATGATGATGATGACAATAGTAACAGTAGTAATGGTGAGCAACTGTGGAATGTGGAATGGTAGAGGGCCGTATAAGTCCCCTAAGAGATCTTGGAGGGCTGCATTGCCTCAATGCATTCACTACCACGAAAAGAAAAGAAAATCATTGATTAATCATTAATCACAGGAAGTGATCAGAAGTCACTTCCCATTCACTTCCTGTTTTAAAAAAGGCCTCTTTGGGGCCTAAATGGGACAAGGGTGGGCCCAAAAACGTGGTGAAAATATCCTCCACACTGCCTAAAGGGCTTTTGGAGCAAAAATTGTTTATTTTATTTTATTTTACATTTTTAAACCACCGAGATGGTTAAGAATAGCCCTGGAGGCCATACAATCCATAGGCCATACTTTGCCCACCCCTGATCTACAGCTGGCACAAATGTTGTCAGGAAGATTTGTTCAAAATTATTGTCTCTGAGAAATGGTTCAAGAATTATAAAAGAGAGACAATGGCAAATAAGGACAAAAATATACCAACCAGTATACTTGAAACATTCCTGTTTTCTGAGTGGCATAAATGGTTTGACTAGCTTCTCATCTAAGAGGAATTGCTCCTAGATCCCTGAGGGCTGACTTTTGGGGTACTCTACTATTTATCTGAGCCTTTTATCAAGCACGTTCAGCAGATGAGTTTGTACTTTTCAGTGACAGCTGGTTTCTTTCTGGTCTTGCTGAACAAGGAAGCAAAGGAGGATTTTTGGAAATATTTCTCCCCCTCAGGCTGTACTATGGGAAAAACTGATGTGATGCTCACACCAGAATTTATTTTTAAAATCCATTTGAGGAAAGTGGAGGTTAAATGTTTCCTTACGCAAGCTGGGCCATCGCTTTGTCCAAGTGTCTTCTCATTCTCTCTTGACACGAGTGGATGACATCAACCTCCTGGTCAAGTCATTAAAGCAAAAAAACAACAACAACAGAATAGCAAAAACCGTGTTAACATTTCTGTGTTAACATTAACATGAAGGCAATGTGTGTCACGTTATTTGAAAGAAAGAACAAACTAATCCCTATCCTGTGACCTCTTTAAACACATACCCTCCAACTATGGCCCTTTCTGCAGGACAGCAATGTTGTGGCTTGGAGATGCAAGAGGAACAGAACCACGGTGATGCTTCTGCATGCCATTGTCACAGTCCCACCTTTCTCGTGTTGCCAGCTGGCATGATTGTGGGGTATATCATTAATGGAAAAACTCTTGTCAATGGCCCCCGATCGCACAAGCCTTCTGTCTCAGACAGCCATGCAGAAGGGCCAGAAGCGTGATCACGTGCTTCCTTCCCCACTGCAGCATGGGGAGAAGTCCGGCTGCAGTGTGGAAGAAAGGGGTGTGTCCCTCACATTCCCTTCTGCAGGCAGTCGACCGTCTGCAGAGAGAAACACTGAGGACCTGCTCCCATCTCAGCAGAGGCACTGTCAGGATTACAGTGGGATGAAGTCATCCTATAGAAAGGACCTATCTCTCTGTGGCATGGACAGTCCAGATTAATCCTCTGTTGCCTCACTTTTCCAATTGCTTTTGAAATGTCCCGGTCTTTCTTTCTCCCTTTATCCTACTTTCCCTCATGCCTCCATATTATTTCAGTTGTGGCAAACTGAGTTTGAAGGACAAAAGTATTTCGCACTTTATTAACTGAGCAGATAGGAAAGGAGGTGATAGAATCTTACACTTTCCTGTAGGCTCAGGCAAATGCAAACTGCTACAACCTCTCCTGGTTTGTATATTCTCCCTCATCAATAACTTTCATTATCTTGGTTATTCTCTGGAGTTGTTTGGCTACATGAGTCCTGATTTTCATCTGTGGAATGTTGGCAGGTTATGTAAGCATTGTAACCCAAAATGCAATCCAGGTGCTCTATCCAGGGGTGGGCATCATGTGGTTCTCCAGATATTGTTGCATTTCACTTCAAGTCCCAAAATCTCCTAGCCAGCATAGCCAATGCTTAACAATGTAGGGATCTAACATCAACCTCTGGAAGACCACATGATTGCCACCCATTATATAGTCTCCTCTTTTTAATGACAATATGGGAAAACCTGGCTGTAAGTTTTTTGTTTGTTAGGGAAAATTCATAGTGAGATATAACAAGGTTTCATCCTTTGGAATTCCTTTTACCTTGACACCCATCCAAAATGCCACCTGCAAACCTGAAGCTTTACCAAAATCTCTGCAGAGGGAGAAAAACTTAAATCATTAATGTTGTTTCTAGGATACTATTGTGGCTTTATTCTTTAGGATGAAAGACCCTTTCACTCCTATAATGATCAGATGAGCATCCAGACATGGCTTTGATTTTGCAATAATCTTGAGTCATTCACAGACCAGAAGTGTGTGTGTGTATGTACACATGCATTAGGGGTGTTTGAAGCTGTCCTTCCAACGAAGGCAGGAAATGAAGCAGTGGTACCCCCACACTTTGCAAAAATTGGGACAGCTGCTGGATTGTGCTGTGGGCACTCTTCACCCATCCACCAACTGCCCACTGCACTGGAGGGGGAAGCACAAGACCCCTACCTGCCAGAGGAGGAAGAGGAGGTGGAGGGTAAAAATCGCCTTGGTACCCAAATTCCTCATAAGCCATCACATTAGGCAGAGCAGAAACCAGCTCCAGTTAGAGCCGTCTACTTTTTGAATGTCTGCTGCTGCTTAAACCACAAGACTCTAGGAGAGAACAAACAGCAGCACAAGCAATTTGCCAACTCATCCCTCACGTAGTGCCTTGACTTTGAGGACCCCAGAGTGGCTGCTCTCAAAGGCAGACTAGGCAGGCAACAGCAGTGGGAGGGGGGTGCCGTGCATCTGTCAGCTCTGTGCTCCACCACCTGAGGCAGCCATCTCAGCAAGCCTCACGGTAGAGCCAATCCTAGTACATATGCAAACAACAGGCTTCAAAGGGTATCCACCTCTGTTTTCCTTCTTTCTTTTTTCTTATCACAGGAAATTTGTTAGGGAGGAAAAGAGAGAATAGCTGCATGCTGCAGCTTTAGATTGGTAGTGCTACACAGGCAGTCCATCTGGAAGCACCCTGAAAGCACTATTCTAATTTTAAATCTGGTCGTGTTGCGTTCTCTTTTCTCCCTTACATTTTACAATATTTGTCACCTGTGACTATTGCATTACTGCATATACACGCATACCCTCTGACATTTCACAGACAAAAACTGGGACACATGCAGCCAAGCAACATCAGAGGGTGATCAAGATGCCAGAAGTTATTAATGAAAGAGAACAGACAAACTAGGAGAGAGGCTACAGCAGTTTGCTTTTGCTTGAGCATCTTGGGAAGAACAAGAGTTCACCCCTCCTCCTTACTCCCTAGTTAACTGGGGCAAACTACTTTTGTACTTTGAACTCAGTCTCTAGCAGCTGGAGTGAACTGGAGGTCAAAGGGGGAAATACCAGTTACCCCAAACCAATTTTGCTGACCATCATTGCCATACCACATGCTTTTTCCCACACAACCTTATTGTGTAAGACATTTTGGAACAACTCTATTTCTGGGCTTAATAAGGTGGTCTCCTCAAGGTCCCTTGGGGATGGGGCTTCTAGGAATCTGTTTGGCTCAGGGCTGATATGCCAGCCTTAACCCATGTTAATAAGAGGGATACATGTATCAGTATATACCTTAGTGGCCTTCTAGATCCTGCTACTACATTTGTGTTCCTCAGCAAGTGTACTGAGGAGAACATCAGACAGCAGGCTAACCACCTGGTAACCGAATCCTTGCTGTATACTGTTCCATGCTCTATAAGCTGTAACCAGTAAAAGCTGTGACCACTTTATCCCATCATTGATCGTATGTGCTTGGGGTCCCTTCTCCCCAACTCCCTGCTCACTTTTATGTCCCTTTAGCCACTTTAAATCAGCTTTTAAGTGAATAACCATCACTGAATACTAATGTGTGAGTAAGGAGACAGCCAATTTGTGATTTGTTCAGCAATGTAGGCCTGGTTCTAAAAACAAGGGTCAGCAAAGTGACTCTTTTCATTCTTCACTCATTTGTCAGAGTCTGTTTCTTGACTGCACAAAGAAATCTAAGATTTAAGTAAACTGGGAGAGCTCTAGCAAAAGGTGATCTTAGATGCAAACTATAGATCCATAGCTAAACACCAGGGCTGAGCTCTGCTCATTGGAGGCGGTCAGTCTGGCCCATGTGCTTCTTCTTCTCCCATCCATTTGTCAATCAGATATCCTCGCCAAACCAGAGAGGTTTTCTTTTAACTTTGTTTTCTGAAAACTCTTTTAATGTCTGAAGCTATTCTGATGCCCACATGCCTTTCACACTGGCAAAATTACAGAAAGCACAGCTCTCTAGGACTGAATGTTTCCACGTGGCACTCCTTGTTGGAAAACACCTTGTTTCCTTTGGATGAAAGTGGGCTCCAGATAACTTCTGGCATCCAGCTTCACTGTGTGTCACTTGTCTTCATGAGCTAGTAAGCGCTCTGGAAGGAATGACAGTAAGTCTGGCACAAGACATTGCTATAGCACAGAGAACAGGATTTGTATTCTGGAATCTGAATAAAAGTGGGAAAAGCCACAAAGACTTATAAACACACCCTGATCAGTAGACTTCCTCTTGACTTCATTGAGAATTTTTCTATTGATCAGGCTATTAAAATGACATTATGCAAAGATTCTGCATTGAGCAATTGCCATTCTCACCAATCAATGTTGTAATGGGTGAACATCGTGCAGAACATCTGGACTATCACTTAATGCAACAGAGGTAAGCTGGCCCTGAACTATATTAAGAACTCTCTGATTCAAAGTTCCATTAAGAACTCTCTGATTCAAAGTTCTATTCAGCAGAACCTATTCCAGTGTATATTTCAAGGGCTCAAATCATAAAGTCTGGCATCTTGTTAATCAGTCACAACTTCCTAAGTTAGAATGAGGACATTGTAACAGCTTCATATTTGAAATTTGAGATTGTTGCACTGTTGCTATGACCACAGGTGATTCTGTAACCCACCTTAAAAGTCAGCCAGCTGTCCAGAGTGATGGAGGTCTGTGCTGCTGCCAAATGGGAAGCGACAGGATGACTTGACCAGCCCCCTTCTGGCAGTGAATGACTCTGTATGGAATCAGAAGCAGAGACCCCTCCAGGGACCTGTCATAACTCTTCATCCCAGCAACATTTGCTGGTGGGAAGGGCTGGTTATATCATCCAGCAGTGCCCCCCTCAGCAGCAGTGCAGACCTCCCTTGTTCCAGGTTGCTGTCTGGCTTTTAAGGTGTGTTTCATGGGCTTGATGGAGAGTTAAAGCTTAGCTACAACATTGTGGCTATGTGTTTGATGCAGGATCTCAGCCAAATTTCAAATTTATTAGTCCAGATCAGAGCTTTAAAGGGTTTTTTTTTTTCTTTGAGAGGAGGAGGGCTGAGTCTAAAATCTCCCACCCAGCAGGGTCACTGGCCATGTTGGCTGGGGGATTCTGGGGGATGTAGTGCCTAAAAGTTACCTTCTTAAACCACATGGGGAAAGTTTCAGTCTTCACATATAAGGAGGATTTAGAGCCATAGGCTGACAGTTCATAGAGTAAAGGGAACTGGTGGTGAAGGAGCTGGGCTGCTGAAGAAGTAAACAAATGAGAGAAGGAAGCACAAATAAGGTAGGACTAAGAGACAGGATGTACAAAGGAAAACAGGACTAGGAAGGCACGTCCAAGATAGCACCAGGATACACAAAATTATTGCTGGGATACTTCCTGCCTCCTGTGACTCTGGTGAAGTTCCCAAATACTGTCCAGGAATTACAGGAAGAACAGGAAAAAGCCAGAGGCAGAAGACAAGGGGCTACTAGACATGCAGTGTGCGTTGATTTAAAGGTAACTCTTCATAGCCAGAGAAAGGGTGCTATGCTTTATGTTATTTCTTTTAAAGACTACGCTTCCTTTGTGCCTGCTTTCCACTATGAAAAGGGGTATTTATGTCAGGGCTGTGGAGTTAGATATTGATGTACTGCAACAACTGATCAGAGTTATTGGATGTCATCAGCCCTAGTCAGCACAGCCAACTGTAGAGGATGATGGCAGTTGCAGTCCAATATAAGTCCTAGTCTTGCAGTCCAAGATCAGGGAGGCTTACAGCCTATCTGATATAGGTGATGCTTGCTAAAATGCCTCCTCACCACCATCACTACATTTCCTATTTCCAGAAAAGATGCAGAGGGGAAATGTCATGCGGAACACTTTCATTTTTGCTTCCCTGAGAATAATTCTTGGTTGAACATCAGGATACAACCAAACATCCAAACCAGATCTTAAGATGGATTCAGAGTACCTATAACATTACTACTAGCCAGGTTGAAGTTAAACATTCCTTATATAATGAAATCCCACAAAAACACATTTCGTTTTAGTTTGCTTACTTTTGCTTTTGTTATATTTTGCTTCATGACCAACACAGCTATCCCTGGATATACCACATTTCCCTATTTATGGTATCACATGAACCTACCGTCATTAGTTCTTTTTCTACATCATCATGAACAAGATCGATGCCCATCCTCTTCTCTCGGTGAAGCAAGCATTCCTGGGCTACCTATATGACGTTAGAGAAAACTCCGATGAAAGTTATCTTTTATCATTATTTTTTACAGTAGCACATTATGTAACCATGGTGTTAACATACCTCCCATACTGAAATTGATTCTTATGTCAGTACTCTTTCCAGAGAGTAATACTATCTGTTATGCTATCTGTCTACCTACTGTACCATTTGCCAAGGTTGTCCTTTTGGAACTTAGCTGCTCACAAGCTGCTCACCTGCTCTGACACAGGTGGGGTATCTTTATATCCAGGATTTGGAAAGGTTTGTTTTTTGACTACAGGTCCCAGAATTCCCTGGATGGAATGCCTGGCCATTCCAGCTGGAACATTCAGGAGAATGTAGTCCAAAAAAATAATATTTACAATCTCTGTTTATTTCTCATAGGCAAGACTGAGCATACTTAGCCCTCACAGAATGTGGAGGCTAGCATTCTAGTTATGCTAGCATGGCTGCCAGTTGCTCTAGCCAATCTGCTTTTAGCCAGCTTGCGTAAGGAGATTTTCTTATGCAAGTAGTTCCCACAGGCCCTAAACATGCAACAGCCCCCTTTTCCTGCTTCTCAGCAGGAGCCCAGCCTGTCTTTTAGATGAGGAGGAGAGAGAATGGAATGGAATGGAATGGAATGTTCTAGAAGAGGGCACGGTTGACTAGCAGGAACCCTGAAAAGGTGGTTTTCTTCAAAGAGGTGAAGATTTGCAGCAACATTTTCTTGCAGACCCCTCTTGTTTGTTTATCAAACAGGGAGGGGGATTATTTTTTGTGTACATGGGGATGGACAAAGTGGAGCCATGTATGGCACCAGGACCACTTTTGAGGCCCTGTGGTCTCCACTATTCAATTGGTACAGCCAGGGGTACAGCCCTGCAAGGTCTTCTAGGGTGCCATTGCATCCTGCTAATCTCTGAGAGTTACCTGTCCCCGGTGTAAAAGATGACGGATTTTCTACTCAGCTCCCTTTGCTGCTTAACAAAGCTAGTATTTGCTGTTGTTTGGTGCAGAATAACATTAGATGATATTTATGGATTAAATGCTGCTATCTACCTTCATGCTATCTATCTATCTATCTATCTATCTATCTATCTATCTATCTATCTATCTATCTATCTTGTCATTGCTAAAAGAGAAGGCTCAATAAACTGATTTTCTTCTCAGTGTGGAGGCATACACAGTGAGATTCATTCCTCTTGAAATAGCAGTGCTTACAGAGCCATCATGAAATGGTTTACAGCTGAAGTTAAAATGGGAGCACAGTACTGTACTTGGATTTGAATAGATAGTCCTTTCAAAGCCAGATACAGTCCTGGTGGGTTTAGTAGTAAATTGCCAGGATGGATTTCCTATATCAGAGATCTGGATTATTGCCCACTAACCTCCAATGAGCTCGGAGAAAACCTAATAAAAGAGTGGAATGAATGAATCACAGCAGGCATCTAATGCATATCAGTAGAATTAACCCCATTTACCTGGAGCGGGCCTTCCGTTTGTACCAGGGCTCTTTCTAATCGCTTCTTCATATCTGCAAGAGCATTCGTCTCCCCAATCATTCCATCTATCTCATGGTTGATTTCTGATTTCCAAAACACTATGTCATTGACGCGTTCTCCCAGATTTTTGGTTGATTCATTTTGGGTTTTCCTGGTCTGCTGGTCCTTGTCTTGAATCATCCGGGAAGTGTCCACCCTCAGCCTCTCAGCATTGTGCCGGGACGTCTCTGACTCCTTGTAGTTAGTCAGGTTTGACCTATACCAGTCATCAGGAGTGTACCTAGTAAAGAGCGCTGTTCGGTTGGAGACATAGGGGAGCCCGTGGCTTGGAGTGAGCCCCTGAGAACTCTTTGAGAAAGGGGCCAAAGTTGGCGTGATGGCTGCAACTTTGTAGTAGGCACTTGGTCTCCACGGAAGGCTCAAGCTGTGGGTCAGCCCATAGTGAGGGAATCGGTTCTTGTAACTCGAGGACATGGTGCTGATGGCTGGCAGGAAATTTGAGGGTGTTGGTCTAGGATGGGCATAGGTTGCTGTCAAGGTAGAGCCTACTAGCTCCATGATTGCAGATGTCTATCCTGTCAAGCTTCTTGTGACAAAGGAAGGCAATAAGGAGGATACACTGGAAAAAGGCCTGCTTTTACAAATAAGAGAATCAATGAGTTGGGAAGGTTGAGGAGTAATGACAGGGGAAAGGCAGCTTACCTCCAATGACAACTAGTTGTTAAAGAAGAAAATTATTTACAGTGCAATATCTTATTCATGTCTACTGTGATGTCCCATTAATTTCAACAGGCTTACTCCAACGTGCACAGGAGTAGCCTAAATGTAGTTGTTACAACAATATTGGAAATTTCTGTCTTGAGGTGTCCTTGTACAACCCATACAGCATTTAATATCCAGAGCATTCATGTAGGTTTTTTTCCTTAATAGAGTTACAACTCACTTATACCATGTGTTATTAGGATTGTACCTGAAAATAATAACAACTGAAACATATAATAAGTCTCCATAGAAACAACTGCTTGCATGAATACAATGGCCATGCACTCTTTTTTAATTAGTGGTGGCACATGTATGGCTTTTGGGTCACATATGGTCCCAAACCCTTTCATGACTCCAAAGTCCCCTGAACTCCCCACAAGCCCCTAGACCTCCAGATTTTTTAAAAAAATCCAGTTTAAAGCACCCTAAGATGGTCCAAAATGCTGCCAAAACACGGTGCAGTGCAACACCTCTGCAAATCAAATAAAACAACTGAAAATTGGTTGAAAGTTGTAGGAAATGCTAACAGGAAGTAAGTCACTTTTGTGTTAGACTTTCATCTTCTGTTTAGCTGAAAATGTGCTTGTGTGGCTCATACAGGGCTGAAAATTGACCCCTACCCTCTGGTAGTTGCCCATCCCTTTCACTGAGCATAGTTCTCTGTCTGTTATTAAATCACGGTAGTCTTTTCTAAAGGTGACCCCATACAAATTAGCATATGCACTTCTTATGAAAATCTGTATCTACTTTTGATGACTGAGGCCTTTGTGCAAAACGGTGTCCTCCCAGTATAGGAACACGAGAGGAACGGAATCTTGACGATGATGTTGTCACAGTCCCACCCTTCTCGCATTGCCAGCCAGCATGATTGCAGGGTATATCACTGACAGAAAAACTCCATCAACGACCCTCAATCACATGAACCCTCCATCACAGCTGGCCATGCAGAAGGGCCAGAAGTATTATTATGCACTTCTTTCCCTACTGCAGCATAGGAAGAAGGCCGGCTGCAGTGTGGGGAGAAGGAGCATGTCCTTTGTGCTCCCTTCTGCAGGCAGGCAATTGGATGCAGAGAGGAACACTGGGGACACACGCCCATCCCAGCAGGATTGCAATGGAACAACCCATGAGAGCATCATCCTGTGGAAAGGGCCTTAGTTTATCTGTGTGAGTGTAGTCATTCTCCATAATTATAGCAGTTTGATGCTAATTTAACTGCCATGGCTCTATCCTATGGAATCCTGGGATTTGTAGTTTTGTGAAGGATTTATTTCTGCTAAAGAGTAGGCACTAGAGAATTCTACGTCCCTCCCAAATTATAAAGCCCAGGATTCTATGGGATGTAATCATAGTAGTTAAACTAGGATTAAACTGCTATAATTATACAGTGTGGATTTACCCCCCCCCCTTTTTCTCACTGTTATGTATGTGTGGCTGCTACTGGAAACAATGCTATAGTACATAGTTTTCTTTTCAGATACAGCAGGGCAATCAAAAAATCAATAGTGGACTCACAGAACATCCCATTGATCTTGACCTACCCATATTCCAGAATCATAGTGAAGCACATGTGGAGTTGTTTGGACAATGCAAGAAGTAAGACATGTGACTTTTTATTACAAGCAATCTCCAGTGCAGGAGATCATTCTGAGTGCCCAGCTTGTACATCTAGAGTGAAAACCTTCTGTAAACACATAGAAATCATGTGATTACCAGACACATATAAGTCACATTGTCCTAGCTAATGATGATGACACAGAAAAGGAAAATCTACAAAGTTTAGCCCAGCCCACTGTCATGTTGACTAAAATGGGAAAAGGCACATTTCATTTCAGCTCACAAACAGAAAATTGCATAGATGTCACTGGTATTGGGCAAAGACAACTTATAAGGAAACATCACTCAAACTCTTTGACAATGTTTTTTCTTTAACACAATAACAGTTTTGAAGTTATCTTAAAAACTCACCTTGGAAATGTCAACCACACAGAGAGATTATTGGTTTAAGTAACCACAAGCTGACTTGCAATCCATTGTCCTTTTCATTTGGCTAATTCTATGCTGGAAACCTAATATTTGTGGCAATCTAGTGTAAATAGCCATGTGCACATAATATACAATCCAGTAACAAATGCAGAAGAGTACATTAGAAAAACCTGTACTCTGGTTGCCAGAGTAGATCACTGATATAACAGAACAACTTGGTTGCATTAAACAGAGACAGAAAAGACCGTGGATACAAGCAGGCACAGCACTTCAGTTGTACTCCAGGACCATGGAGAATAGAACTGTTGTCTCTCAAAATCACAGGCAGCTGGTAGGCCACCATATCAGTAGGCTGGTGATTCTGCCCTGGCTTTTGCCCCAGACTTTCGAAGAGCTGTCTCAAGGGCTGAGTCCCACCCCTAAAAACAGCTCAGCACCTTCATAGTTCAAACTGAACTATGGTCTGAACAGTAAAAGAGTGTAGTTCAGACTTTATAGTACTTTACAGTGCAGATTAAAACCCAGGCCATTTCCGCACTACAGTGTTAAACTGCTGCAATTCCACTTTCAATGTTCTGTGGAATTCTGGGGTTAGTAGTTTACTGAGACCAAAGAGCTCTTTGGCTGGGAATTTGAAGTGCCCTCCCTAAACTACAAACCCCAGAATTCCATAGGAGGTTGATAGTGGAATAGCTGCACTTTAACATTGTAGTGTGGAAATGGTCCCAGAGTGGACTCACCACCGCACTGATGCGAGAGCCCCCACCCCTGGCCAAAATGTTCATATAATATTTTCCTCATTACTAATTGTCATTTGCCTTTGTTGTAAGAGTGCTTTGTTATGACAATTGTTATTTTAACAATGATGTCTCTGGATTGCTGCATTCCTCTCAGCAGCACTCAGGCCTTACCACTTCCCTACTCAGACTATAATCCAAAACACAATTTAAATCCACTAAAATCAATCCATTTAATCACACTTAACTCTTAGGTCATTTCTGCATTACACTCTTACAGTGCTATTATTCCACTTTCACTATCCTATGGAATCCTGGGATTTGCAGTTGAGGGAGGGGCATTTAGAATTCTCAGCCAGAGAGCTCTTGGCCTCAGTAAACTACAAACCCCAAAATTCCACAGGGTGTTGAAAGTGGAATAATAGCACTATAACATAGTAGGGCGGAAATGGACTGGAATGCAGCTGTTACTTCAATGCATCCTGTTGTCTCTTACATGTTCTATAGTTCAGCACAATGAAAAAGAAGAACAGGGACTCCAGATCTCATGTGCATTGTCCTTCCCCTTTCCCATCTTGTTGCAGACACAAAGAAGGAGTTCAGCACCTTCTCTTTCTGGTCTCAAATAATCACAGTTTGTCATGGCATCCAAACCCTAAAATGTGCAAATGTTAGCTATGTTTTGTTCAAACAAGCAGTTTGAAGTTGGCATTTAAAAAAAAGAAGAAGACATGTTATAGCTAAAATTCACCACAATGTATCAGGTTCAGATGGTCGAACAAAATGTAGGTAACCTAAACCAGAAGTAAATGCCCCCAAACTCTCCACTGTGGTTGTGACACGAGAGGAGGAGAAAAGGAGGAAAGTCTATGAGCATGAGACTCACTGTAGCCTCCTTTTCATCATGCCAAACAAAAGGGGTAGGATATTGGAACTTATGACCCTCCACATATGGAGCCATAGGCCAACAACATCTAGAGGACAACAAGTTGCCTGCAGTGTTGCTAATTCATGGTTCAGTGTGACATCTGAAAGAGGTTAATGTGCAAAGCTTTAATAAAGTCTGTTATTTCAGTAGTTGTAGTTTATTTTAATTTTTTCCCAAATCCTCTACAGTGTCCAGAGCTTAGAAAAGTTACCTTTTTCAACTACAACACTCAAAGTTCTCTAGTTAGTATGGCTGTTGTTCATATGACTGGGGGATTCTGTGAGTTATAGTCCAAAAAAGTGACATTTTTGAGCAATGATGGTGCTATACTGAGATATGGCAAACATCTCCACAGGGCCTTCTCAGAGACATGAAAAAAAAGAATTAAACGACTTATACATTCCACCATTTCCTTCATTAATTTGCTGCATTTCTAACCATTTGTCAAACTTGTTTTCAACATTCTGTTGATAAGATGATCATTTTGTACAGAAAAGACATTTCCCATGCCTTCCTCAGTCTCGCTCAGAATCTTAATTGTCATAAAGTCAATTATCAAACATTAAAAGACAAATGAGACAATATAAATATTATTAAGTGATGAATTTCAGCATAGTAGAACACAACTGTAGGGCGTTGCATGATTACCACACATAACACACCCTCAATGATGAGCCAAAGACTACGGGACAAAGGAAGGCAGGGAGAAGGAAAGGGGAAGGAAATATATAGAAATGAGCAGCTAAATGAGCAGAGTGGACATTTCTTTAACATTTCATCCTGGATGGAGTCCAGGGGTGAGCAACATGTGACCTATAGGCTGCACACTGTCCTTAGAGCCCCAAATTGCACTCCTTGAAGCTCTTAAATCCTTCCAGAATCTCCCTCCACATTTAAAAATGTTGGTTCTCCCCCCTGCAAAAAAACCCCTCCTCCCATGGTTCAGAATTGCTGAAAAATGCAGTGGTTTTGTCTCTCATCTCCAACACTGCCAGGCCTAAATCCATCCCAAAGAGGGGAGGAGAAATATTAAATTGAAATAGGAAGTGATGTGAAGTCACTTCTGGTTAAGTTAGGTACACTGATGATGGGAGAGGCATGGGAGCAAAAAACTGGTCCAGTCCCCGCTGTAGTTGCCCACACCTGATGTATCAAATGTAGGCACTGATCAAGATCTTACTGGCCAGTCTACTGTGGCAGCAGAGGAGGGGGAGCCACAGGGAAGTTGAAGGGAGCAGTGTGTGTTGTGGGGGGAATGGCAGTAAAAGATGGTCCCATCAAGAGATAAAGCTGCTCTGTCAACTTTATCTCTTAAGAGAGATGCCTTTCGCTGCTCTCCCCCTGATGCTGCTTTTCCTTGGTCAAAACAGTGACTTGGACTGGCATCAGTGACATCATGCTAGCATAAGTCACCAAGAGGATTCCAGTAATATCTTACTGGGGATTTGCAAGAATAAGGAGTGTTCTTTAGAAATCTTTCTAAATCTAAATTATACTTTTCTTTCCCTGCCTTTTGCTTGATTCATTAACTCAACCATGAAAGACAAATAGTCCAAACTTCCTCAGAGCCAGCCCTACTGATAGGCAGGGAGAGGGGACAGCTGATAGAGACAGCAGGTTTTGAGTGTGTCATAAAGGTGCGCCAATTGTTAGTTCTTTAGGCTTTTTTTAATTATTAGGAATGGTCAATAATGCTTGTATTTTTCCTGCCTTGTATATCACAATAATGTGATTGGCTTGGGCTAGTCTGCGCCTTGGTGGGGAGAAATAGTATCTTGTTTTCTGCTTCAGGTAGCAAAGTATCTAAAGATGGCAGAAAAATCACATTTTCTTCAATGTTACCTTTTTGTTCTTTCCAGCATCAGGAAGACATCCCCTTATTGGGATTCCTTTCCTTTTCATATCTGATCTCTTTTCAACCTTTCTCTGTTTCACCCATATGCATCTCCTGTCAGGCCATAGTTTTCCAGCTCATAGTTTTCCAGAATTCCCCAACCAGTGGCCATGCTGTCAGGGGAATGCTGGGAGGTGAAGTCCCCAAAAGTATTTGCCTAAGCTCTAGAAATAAACGCAGCTCTCTGGAATTTTAAAAAGGCTGACTGCTGTATAACAGTGAGGGCATTGTGGAGACTCAAAGGAGGCTGCACTGTGAGAGGTAATATTTAACAGCACGCTTCCCTCCCTTCTGTTATGATAGCCCTCTGGAAATTGCCCCACGCAAGGAAATTCAACTTGAAAAATGTCTCCTCTTGGCACACTTTTGTGCTGTTATTGCCTTCTAGTCATTTCTGACTTATGACTATCATGGAGTTTTCTTGGTAGGATTTGGTCAGAGGGGGTTTGCCTTTGCCTTCTTCTGAGGCCAAGAGACTATCACTTGCCCAGGGTCACCCAGTGGTTTTCTGTGGCTGAGTGGGGATTTGAAACCCGTTCCCCAGGATCCTAGTCCAGTGCTCAAACCACTATACTATGCTGGCTCTCCTTCTTGGCACATTATGTGGAATTATGTGTATGTGTGTTTGTAGATGGAGTTCTGACTGGGATTTTCCTGGTTCAGGAAAAGAGGGTCCCAGCAGAAAGGGGATGCACATTACATCAGAGGTGAGTACATTGAGTGGATCTGATTTACCGCCCCCTACAGCAGACCACATTGTCACCAAAAACTGACCAAAAATCAGAAGCAGAAGTCACTTTCACTTGCAACTGCCTAGTGGTGGTGAGGAGACAGTATCGAGATGTGATCCTGAAGACCTCCAGGAGTAGTGACTGACTGATTTGGAGGCCACATAATGCCTACTGCTGCTTTACATTCTGCAGTACCTGGAAGTCCTAAGTGGTCTTCTAGCTCTTCCATTTTTGGAATGGTCACACTAGTTGGGCAATTGTAGGGCTGTGATCCAAAGGTAACTTTTCCAAGCTCTGAATGACTTGAACTGAACACACATTAGAAACACTTAATCAAGAAGACTGTTATTTCTGCATCCATGAAAAAGGAATGTTTTAACTGGGAAGCATGATATTATTGATTCCATCAGTGGCAGAGGGCAGCTTCCATGTCAGTCCAACGGTCAGTTGCGTAGGGATTGGGGGGGCCATGGAGATGGATTGTCCATGGAAGGGAGCCCTGGTGGCGCAGTGGTTAAATGCCAGTACTGCAAGCCACAAACCTCAAGGTTGTGAGTTCGATCCTGCCGGGCCCCAAGGTTGACTCAGCCTTCCATCCTTTCGCAGGTCGGTAAAATGAGTACCCAGCTTGTTGGAGGCATGTATAGAAAAATGTTTCGAAATACATGCTAAGTTGTTCGCCGCCTCGATCCATATGGAGAGGCGGGATACAAATAAATAAATAAAAAAATATAAAACATAAATTGTCCCAGGCAGCAATGTTTCTGGGGAGTCCTGGCCCGTAGCCACACCCCTGTGAGCCCCTACATACCACAGCCACACACCCTCACACAGTGGTCACACCCCATGCACCATGGCCCCTCCCCCTCCTGCCCCCCTCCACACACTCCAAGCTCCACCACTGCCAATGGTGAAACCATTCTGGATTTTAGTCCAAACTGACTAAAACCTACTCAGGTCTTAGGAGGGCTTTCTCTCATTCCCACCACTGTCCTGGTGAGGAACTGGGAGAGAGTCTTCTCAGTGGCTACTCCCAAGCTGGGAGATTCTCTCCCCCAGGAAGCTAGGCTGCCCCTTTTGTCTGCTCTCCTTTCAACAGCAAGCAAAGAGCTTTTTATTTAAACAGGGTTGGTCACAGGCTTAAGTGGTTACAGTGAGTCTTTTCACAGTGTGTGTGTGCTGTATTTTTGTCTTTAATGTTAAGTTTTTAAATGGTTGTACACCTTTTAAAATTGGCAGCGTTTTAATACAAAATCTTGTTTAATTGTGTTTTAACTTGTTTTGATCATCAGGTTTTTAGCTTGTTCTTGTTCAAGCCTTGTTTTGAGCTAAGTTTCACACATCAGGAGAAAGATGGGAAAGAAAGAAAGAAAGAAAGAAAGAAAGAAAGAAAGAAAGAAAGAAAGAAAGAAAGATCAATCCACCATCCAAGATGCTGAATACTGTTACCAAGATAGATTCAGCACCTTGCATAGCTGCTTTAAAGTTTGGACTAAAACCCCAGGGCAGGGCAGACTCATTGCTGCAGTGCTGTGGAAGCTACCAGCAGCCACTGAGTTACACAGCAGCCAGCAACTTGCCTGACAAGCCTCCAACTATAAATTATGGTAAATCAAAGCGGAAAAAATTAAAAGTGGTGATCATTATCCGCCACAATAAGGAAATTCATTTTGTAAAAAGTTCTGTCTTTGACACACCCAAGGGCTTATCTGTCTGACATTATCTCCATTATGCCCACTACCAAGAAATACATGCCAGAAGTCCCAGAAAAGAGATCCAATAACTGAATGCTAAATCTATAAACTAAACATCCACCCTTAACTCACACAGGATTGATTGTCATGTTTCTGTTGAGTTTTTACTGAACATTATTTTTTAAAGAAGTTTGTTGCTCCTTTCCTATCCTCCACCCCCACATATTTAGGCAATGTACTACAAACTGTCCATGTTTACATTCAGGGCATACTAAGGACTTGAAAATGGAAAACCTGGGGGAAAGACTGTAGTGGTGATCACAAAACATTATATCTGTTCAATTCTTTTTACTTACTTACTTTCTTTCTTTCTTTCTTTCTTTCTTTCTTTCTTTCTTTCTTTCTTTCTTTCTTTCTTCCCCCCCAGAAAGTTTGGTATACATTGAATAAATAATTAAATAATTCCCCAGCAAATGATGCTGTCCCCTCAGTAATTTCAGTTTTCTGCATTTAGCTATGAATTTGGCAAAAATATATAAATTATTTTGCAAAAAAGTTACTTTAAAAAACACACACACAAAACCCAGCAATCTTTCACAAAATTCTACATGGATATCTGGAAACAGTATTTTTAGGTTGTATTGTTTTATTTTCACACAAAATTATGTTTTTTGTGCAGAAATCCCAGATATTCATGCAGACACTCCACATGTACTGCTGCACAGAATAATCTCTTGGAACACTTTGGGATATGCAAATTTGAAAACTGCGCAAACTTTTCACCACTATGTTTTCTCCCTGACTAGGTTTTTTAATTGTCAGGAAGCCTATTTTTCAGCCAGAAAATGAATAACAGTGAATATTCTTTCACCCCTATTTGCTAGTCCCTGTCAAAAAAGTCATAAATCTCATTTCCATTTTTCTTTTCCACAAACATCTTCCCTTGTCCTCACCCTCCACCAGGTATTCCAGGTACTTCACATTTATAGTTTATTACTAAGTGACCCCTTTTGAACACGTGTAGTTGGATTATTTGGAGGAAATGAAGGATTCAGGAATATATTCTCCTGCCTGCTTGCCCTCCTTACCTACACTCACTTTTGCTTCGCCTCATTTCTCACAGGCTGTAGAGGCAAACACTTCTTTCCTCTGAGGAAGCCATCCTTTGAGAGAAGGTAATTTGTCTGGTCACTGTGTTCTAGCTGAATGCTACCTGACTTCTTATTTGCTCAGGGTGAAACATGCGCCCAGGGGGACAGTGAGGCAAAGTGCCTGCCCAGATGCTTTGTGTGTTCTGTAAAGCTGGTGGATCCTTGGTAGATTTCTGCTCCATTCCTGCCAGGAGAGGCCTCCTCAGTAGCCCCTGTGACTATAACTTACCTGTCTGCAGGTTGGTGCTGAGGAAGAGAAGAGAAAGGGGTGGAAGTAGGTTCCTGTCTCCCCTGGCTGTTGAGCATCCAATGCCCAGAAGCAACATCTTCCTGTTCTTCCCACCCACACAAGGCTTCTCTCCCGCCCTCACCCTTTGTGACATGCATCCTTCCAGTACTTGCCATTGGTCAAAATGAGTGTGGAAGGGAAAGGAGGGAGGGAGGAGGAGGAGGAGGAGGAGGGAGCGTTGTTAAGGACTCCTTAGCTGCTTAGTAACTCTATTCCCTCAGTGGTGAAAAGCAGGAAAGGGGAGGGGGAGAGAGAAAGAGCAGGGAGAGAAAAGTTCTTCCCTGAACCTGTGGCTGTGGGCATGGAGAACTGAGATATTGGAAGCTGAGCAGACCATCTCCCAGTGCCACATCCACCAGTCATCATGCTATGAGAAATCTGTTAATCTGAAAGGTGACACAGGACTGTCTGTTGTTTTGGCTGTGTCAGACTAAATAGCTGCCCGCTTGGAGATGACATACTTCACCAACAATAGTGTGTGCTCTGTGCCAACTGTGACTTCCATAGGATAGAAAATGGTACACATGGCAAGAATCAAAGGGTGCTGTGACGCAGAGGTCCCCACCAACCTTTGTGCAGCTCTTCTTTCTTCCTTCCTGGACAGATTTTTTGCAGGAAGAAGAAAAGGGGGAAAGTGGAGGGTTATACAAGGAAGGCCACAACATCTAGCATTTTGTGCTTGTTCCTTCAAGTCATTTGTTGGCTTATGGTGACTCCATGAATTTCATATGGTTTTCCTAGGCTAGGCCTTCTGTAAAATTCCAGGGTTGAGACTGGCACTCCCATGGTAAAAACTGTGTCTGGAAACCACAAATTTGTGAGTGATGTAAATATATCATTGTTTCCCCTATTGTGCTATGTACATTTTGCTTCAAGTTCACAGAAAAACTCAGCAATGGTACAAAATGTGCGCAAGCAAAGACCAACCAAAATGTGGAACTCACACTTGAATATTGTTGGTTTCCATATGTAGTTTGAGTTATTTCATAGGATTGTTCTGATTTTGTTGTGTATTGAATTTATGAAAAAGAAGTTTCACATGGAGGATTTGCCAGGTTTGAGGAGTTCTGATGTAAGAGATCTTTTGGGGGAATCCTCTATCCCACATCCTCCACCCTGACAATGCCCTGGTATCTGACTCAGCCCCCTCCTTTTAACAAGAAAAAAAACTGTTGTGTTCATTTCTTGCCCTCCCCTTGTTAAGTGCTGGAGAGGGAACAAGTCCTCTTTTCTTGCTTTTAATAAAATAAAGAAAATTAGCCTTGCTGGATTCTTTTTTATATGGGGATGGTTCCCATCCTGTCACTGGATCACCAGCAGAAGTAATCACATCTTTCCTTTGAAACACACACACACACACACAAGCACGCATGTTTTGCCTGGTGAGTGTACAGTTTACTTTAGGGCAAACCTTCAGAACCCAAAGCTTGCTGTCATTATTTCCTCCCACAGAGAAATGAAGAGGGCAGGTACATCTCTTTGAAGATTTGCACTTCAGCAAACAACCAATTTGTCCTGTTGCCTGCATGCCTCTCTCTGTCTTTCCCCCTTGTGAATGAAAGAAAAGTCATTATGGTGATTGCAGAAGAAGGGTGCTACGAGAAGGTTTGGGGGGGCCTCGAGAGCTGTACCCAGAGGTCCAGACTGTGGTAGCACTGGTTATATTGTTACCCTGTTTACTGGAAGTCCCGGGAGGGACACCTAAATAACCTTACAATTACACAAGATTGGGAAATTAGTCAAGAGCACTGATTGGCACTATGAGAGGCAGGGTAACGCAGCAGGATCTTGTAACCCAATGTTTACTGGGTCAGGCCAAGTCAAGAAGCAAACTGTATTGGAAATAATGAATTGATCTTTATTAAATATAGGCACACAATGTAAGCAGCACACGCACACAGATAACTAAGGAAAATAAAGGTGTGAGTATGATAGCGGTATTTTCAGAGGGATAGTTGATTTGGGTGATACGAAACCTGTTCCTGAAGCCTGGAAAGAAGATAGAGAGCGATGCTGGGGTTCAATGTATCTCAGCACGTGGAGCTGAGGGGAAGCTCGCCAAGCAAAGCAGCAGCAAGGCAGTCTGGAACTTGGGAGCGATCCGAGGATGGTCTCAGAATCAGGGGTTTTTATAGAGCGAAATGTGACTGCAGGCTATGCCACACTTGGGGAAAACAATGCATTTCGGGGATGGAACAAAGCTTTGGAAAGGTCAGAATTTAGCTTGATTAAGTTAAGTCCAAATTGACAAAGAGTTAGACAGTATGCAAATGCTCAGTGCTTGGCAGTTGAGCATTCAGCTCACCAGGTTGCCTGCTCGGGGCAGGGAGCCCTTTGTAAACAGCGTGCATACATAATGAGGGTGTTTGCAGAGAGGTCTCCTAAAGCAAGGATCTGGCTATTTCTGGCCTGCCTGGGTTCAGCAATTAGTGGGCGAGCCTAGTTCTGTGCTTGTCCGGGGGCCTCACAAACACATGGAGAGGGGTGGTGGAAGTGACCCAAATTATTGATATCAAAATGATATCTAGGGGTATCTCCGAGTAGGCCTAAACTTCTTTGGATGATACCAAGAGCAAAACAGCAGACTTTCTATGCTGGATTTCTGAGACAGCACAATGCGGTATGACAGCGCCAGAACCATTGGGGGTGTGTACTTATAGTCAGTTCCCAAATGGGGAAGGGACACAAGACACCACTGGGAAGCTGCCAAAAAGAAAAAAGAAAAAGCTGCCATCCTCCTAGACCTCCAACACAATGCATATAGCTTAAAGTTGCAAGTCCAGGGGGTTGATTACCTTTCCTTTTTCTCAGCTGCCCAACAACTCAGCTGGACAGTGCCTTAGCACTTTGACATCCACTCAGCCTCTAATTGCTTGTGAATGTGAATGTGATTGTGATTCTGGTGAGGAGAGTGGATACTGTATATGTGCTTCTATAGAATCCTTGAAAGTACATACGCTGATGAAAGTGAGGGTTATGCCAATGTATTTATTCATTTTGTTTCATTTTCATGACGCCAGTAGAATTCCAGCCTTTGCCTTGAGATTTCATGTTTGGTTTATATAGCAAGATATACTTTTCTAAAGAAATAAACACATGTTTTTGCCAATTACTTTCCTTTCCTCTGCTGTTGCCTTTGGCTTCCTTCCCTTCCGGCAACTCTTTATTAACTAAACCCATTAAAATCTCTCAGGGTACTTCCTTTGAAATTTACAGTTGCACATTACTCCATATGTTTTATGAAGGTTTTTATTTTGTTTTGTTATTGTAAGCTGCTTAAGTACCTGCGAAAGCGGACAAACAGAGCACCCCAAAGGCAGAGAAAATAACACTGATAACACCTAGGGACAGATGTCTTTTGAGGCATGGAATTACTGAATCATAAATTCACCTTTAACATTCCCATCCTACACTTGTTTACTCCAAAATAGGTCTCATTGTGTTCAGTGGAGTTTGTGTATATGTTACGTGCCTTCAAGTCACTTGTTGACTTATAGCAACTCCAAAATTTCATTGAGGTTTCTTAGGAAAGGAATAATCAGAGGTGGTTTTGCCAGTTCCTTCCTCTGAAATATGCCCTCTGGTATTTGTTGGCCGTCTCTCATCCAAGCACTAACCAGACCTAACCCTGTTTAACTTCCAAGATCAGAGGGGATCTGGTACCATTAAGAGTATTTAGATCAACTTGATGTTGTTGTATGCCTTCAAGTCATTTCCAACCTATGGTGACCCTATCACAGGATTTTCTGGGACTAAGGGAGCGTGACTCACCCAAGGTCTCCCAGTGGGTTTCCATGGCTGAGTAAGGGAACAGAACTCTAGTCTCCAGGGTGATTGTCCAATGCTCAAACCACTACACAATGCTGGCTCTACTAACTTTTTAGTCATTACGTTCAGATTCCATACTAACTGTATCCATATGACACCCCAGAAATAAACATGATGAATGGATTTGGGAGCTGCTCTTAAAAGGCAAACATAGGGTCTGTATTTGAGATTCTTGTCACTTCCAGAAACGTAAAGACGAAACAGAAAATAAATACATCAAAACAAAAACATCACCTAAGAGCTAGGGCTAAAACATCAAGCTTTGTCCAAAGTTTGCAGGCAACACCCCTTCTTTGCTGCCCTCTTGCTTGTGATCTTCCCCTGAAAACAGACTGAAGCAATCAATGGCATTTTGATCTCCTCCTGTTGCTACTGTGCAGGAATCTTTAGAGAGTGTGTACAGCTCCCTGTTTCAGCACTGCTCTATTATTAATAATGAGCTTCAGGGTTTTTATTTATTTATGTTATTCAGAGATGAAATCAAAGCTAGCTTTCAGGGATGAGTCAGACGTGCAGTCCCAGTGCAGAGAGAATGTCCTACCCCAGGCTTTTGACTGGCAACTCTGTAGGACTCTCTGAGGGTTCACCAGGGTTACTTAGCTGGAGTGAGGATTTATTGGTGGGTTATAAAACTCTTCAATATGTGTACTTGAGGCAAGTTTGTTCCTAAGCAAGAGACAAATGAAGTTTATATTCATAGAATGGGACACTGGAGGTGAAATACAGAGGGCCCTTATATAGTGGGCCAGTGACTCCTAGATTCTCCATCCATTTAAAAATAGTGGAGATGGATAAGGGCCACTCTACTGCATACCTCAGTGGTACACCCCCTTCATGCCTGATAGAGTATGCATTTTTTGGTTTTGTAGTACCTCTGATAAACCACTTCTCTTATTTTCTCCCTGCTTTAACTTTTGTCTTTCAGGAGGGAATAAATGTTGTTAGAGCATGCACATATGTAATAAAATGCACTGGTTTTCACCATCATTTTTATATCTGTGTTCACAGCTTGGGGGTGCTCCTGGACTCGCCACTTCAGATGACAACTCAAATAGATGCGGCGGCCAGGAGTGCCTGTTATCAGCTTTGGCTGATACGCCAGCTGCACCCTTTTCTGGAGCTGGAGCACCTAAAAACAGCGGTGCATGGGCTGGTAACTTCACTGCTCGACTTCTGCAATGCGCTCTACATAGAGCTACCCATGTGCTTAGTCCAGAAACTTCAACTAGTTCAGAATATGGCAGCCAGGTTGGTCACCGGTAGACCTAAAACTGACCATATGACACCAATTTTAAAGTTCCTTCATTGGCTGCCTATTAGTTTCCGGGCACAGTACAAGGTCTTGGTTATTACCTTTAAAGCCCTTCATGGCTTGGGACCAGCCTACCTGCGGGATCGCCTTCTCCCATATAATCCGCCCCACACATTAAAGTTCTCTGGGAGGAATTTACTGCAGCCAGTCAGTACTAGGTTGGCTGCGGTTACCCAGAGGACCTTCTCTTCTATCGCTCCCAAGCTATGGAATGGCCTGCCGGAGGAGACCCGGCATACTACCAGTCTTGACTGCTTTAAAAAAGCAGTCAAGACTGTTCTCTTCCGACAGGCCTTCGAAGACTAGCATTTCCATCGCCTCCCATCAATTGTCTTGCTGCTTTGCTAATAGTAATTGATGCACTGTCAATTGCTCTGTGTTTTAAGGGGTTGGTTTAGGTGGGTTGGTAGGTGGGGAGGACTGGGTATGTTTTTAATATATTTTAATATATTTTAATGTATAATGTATTTTATGTTGTTCGCCACCTCGATCCATGTGGAGAGACAGGATAGAAATAATTTATTATCATCATCATCATCATAATCATCATCAGTCAAAAGCAAAGTTTGGAAAAATTGCTTTTGAACACAGCGACTTGCTCAAACAATCCCAGACAGCATGGCCATTAGATGCCATAAAACAACATGATGGATTTCAGGCTCAAAGCTTTGCAGAATCCATGCAGGATCAACTCAAAGCCACAGGTCGTCCAGCATCCTGTTTCTCACAGTAGCCACGCAGATGCTTCTGAGAAGCCTTTGAACCAGGCATGAGAGCAATAGTATCCTTCTACTGGTATGGTCATGATCCTGGAAATAGCACATAGGCCCTTTCCGCACCTTACCTTTTTTCGGCACTGGGGTGTGGGGATCGCTCAAGCAGCCTCCAGTGAGAGGCTCTCACGTCCCTGCTGCTTCAGCTCCACATGAGCTGCCTGCTCACACAAGAGCTCCACCTCTTCCTTCCACAGCAGGCAGGAAGCGCGACCAGCGTGGCTCCAGAGGCTCTGCACTTCAGGTAAGTGCGCGCAGGGTCCGGGAGCAATGTGCTATCATGCACCATTTGTGGCTTTCAGCTGAAAATGAAAAAGTGTGCAATCAGCGCCTGCCAGCCCCTGGAGCATTGCGCAATTGTGAGTGCGTCATGCAGATCACTCCTCACAATTGTGCAATGCTCCAAGCACTCTTTCGCACGGCAAATGCCGTGCGGAAAGGGACACAGTTGTCTGCTTTGGATCCTGAAGATGTAATATCTCCCTACCATAAGCAGCCATTATCATCATTAGTCAGATGGCTATAGAGAAAGAATTGCAGTGAGGTGGTATTGTTCAAACACCACAGAAGAAATAACAAAATTCTAAATCTGTCTTGTGGTGATAATTTTGATTGAACTCTCTCTGAGGGTTTAACCACTCTTTTATCAGGTAAAGCAAACTAACTTGTCTTCACTTAACATTCATTCCCTATTCTGGTGCCTGAACCTGTCTCCACACCTGAGAATATAGAAACTTTCCCAAGAGATGTTGTAGGGCGGCTAAGTTGCCTATTTAAAAAAAGATACAAAATCCATCCTGTGGCTATGCCTTTATTGGGCCAACCAAAAAACAATTAATGATAACGAATATGAAATAATTACCTAACCTTAACCATAACTGTTTCATATTAACAATTAATACTTAGTCATGATTTTGACTCTATTGCCACTTTGCTTGACTTCCCTTGACTTGGAAACTACAGTTCTATTAATGCAGACTAAAATATTATTTGCCTTCTTTGCAGCAGTATCTCAGTGCTGAAGCCATGTTCAACTTTTTTTTAACAAAGACATTTTTCAATCTGAGAATGTATAACTATGAATATTCTTTCACTGCTCCTGTCCTCTCTCCCTCTCTGCATGAAAGTGGCTATGATTTTCAGGAGGGGGGAGGGGGAATCCAGTTTTTCAACCTATCATTCTGGACCATTCAGAAAACCTTTCTGTAAACAAATATTCCAATATTTGTTTACAACACCTGGCTGAACAGAATTTTCTGGCTGTGAGAATTTTGTGGAGCAAGGAGTCGCATTATACACTCACATAATGCAACACTTTCTTCCTTTGTTAATGGTCCTCTGTTTCAGAAAACCTTTCTTTCCCTTTTAAACTGAGTAGTTTTTGTTTGCCCGAATAGGTCTTTACATCCTTCAATGATTTCTCCTCAATCAAGAGAAATGATTCAGATTTTTTCTACATGGACACTGTTATATTTGCAACTACAGTTTAATGGTCTGTTAACCATTTAACAGATAGCTGCTGTGCCTCATGACAGCATTTACCTCCTGTAGCCTTCACTTGATCTGCACTCCCTGAAAGCATCCAGGTTCATCCCAAAGTTTCTTGCTCCCAGAAGTGAAGAACAAGATGGCACACCTTTCCTCCTCATTTTATGGAGATAAACAAACTAGATTGGAAGCTAAATCTGTCTTCAACACTAGCAATGGGAGAGCTTCCTCTAACACACTTGACAACCGCATGCTACACAGAGGACACAGAGAAAGCTGTGTTTGCTTTCTACCATCTCCCAGCATCTTTTGCCTGAGGTACCATCACAAGGGCCAGCCTCAATAGCAAATAATATACCTAGAAAAATCTCACTCTTGGCTAGGTGTTTTGTTGTTGTTGTTGTTATTGTTGTTTTGTATTCATCAATCTACTAGTGTCTAATGTCTTAGCTGAACCTCTGGTCCTGGAACCTTTTCCAGTTTAGTTTGTGGGATCAGTATGGATACAGCATATCTCCCTTTTACGCACACCTCTTCAGTTAAACCTCCTTTTCCACATTACTCTTCAGAACCTCCTTTCTCTGGGATGGCAGCAGAACAGCAACTCTTGCTGTACTGTATCTGAACATTGAAACTATCATCATTTCTAAATGTTAATTTGCAGCTGGACTGAGACCAGCAAACTGCTCCATTACATCCTAAGAACAGAAACCACCCAGGCAGCAGCAGCAGCAGCAGATGAAGGAAATACCTTTGCTTTATTGTTAGATTCAAACTGAGGGCTAAAAAGAACTCCACTATAGGTTTGGCCACATGTGCCATCAAATGTTATGCTCAGTCAGAGCTGTAGCCACATCAGAATATGTAGGATAGCTTTTAAATAGAATCCTTATGACTTGATATGTTTACTTCTTGAGTCCTGTCTTGCACAGGACTCATCTGTCTTGCACAGACTTTTCTCAAGCTTTTAAGGAGGAGAAGGCATCTTGGCTTTGTTCCAAGGAATCAGGGGATGGGGAAAGCATGGCTACCTGGCTCTTTTGGCTGGTTTGCACTTGAACTATCTTACCTTTCTCTCTCAGTACATTTGGGATTGTTCCCAAGTATGTGTGCATAGGTCTACAACAGGCTTAGGCCAAAACTGAAGTGAATCCTGGGAAAACACAAAGCCCCATTGACATGGTCGCACTTATTTGCTGTTCTTTGCTTTTGCACATGGAGCCATATCCATAGGGACAGGTAGCAGAATGTGGATTCACAGTGTCACAGTAATGTAGACTCAGGTTGGTTGACTTGGACTCAAGTCAGACTTAAGTCACTTCAGTGACTTGACTTGGACTCAATTCAGCAATAAATGACACACTGACTTGACTCGACTTGAGACTTGTGTACTTTCAGTGACTACCTGTTTCCCTTGGTTCAGTAACATAACACATTCATCCAGAAACCATACAACTTTGAACAATGCTTCCATCTCTGTTTGCCTGCTGGTAACATGACAATCTGTTTCAAGAACAGAGTGCAGAGTGCGTATTTCAGAGGGCAGCAGCAAATAGGTTAGGCAAGGGGCTTGAGGAGGAAAGATCCTTCCTTCTTAAGTTTTTGAAACTTCAGTAATGGGGAGTAAGAGGGATTCTATTCCTCACTTCTGAAAAATCCTTCAGCTTCGGAAATGGGAAGTAAGAAGGCTCCTGTTCCTCACTTCCAAAGCTGCAGACTCTTGCATGCCCATTGGCACAAAAGCCTCCAGCTTCAGGAAGGGGGAGTAAGAAGGATCCTATTTCCCACTTCTGAAGCTGCAGGTGGCAAAATCACAAATGTGAAGGGCCAACTCTGCTTAAATTGTTAAAACTGACTTTGACTCTGTACACAAATTGTAGAACATAGTTGGAGGTATAAAATTGTCTCCCAGACTTGAGACTTGACTTGAAAATATCATCAAGGACTTGAGAATTGACTTGGAGTAAAAGACTTAAATACATCACTGCAGTGTCATGCATGTAGACTGAGCCCTCTTGAGTATCATGATAGTTAAAAAGCTTGCCCATTTCCCTGGAAAGCAGCCACCCTGAGGCTGTTTTCTCAAGTAAGAACACTAATCTTTACTTAAAGAAACATGTGGAAGTAGAAAGGTAAGATAGAATGAGTTCCCACTAGCCGTCTAGCCAAAAGAGACAGGAAGCCATCCTTATGCCCTGCTCCTTGGAAAACTGCCAAGATGTCTTCTCCTCCTTGGAAGCCTGAGAAAAGCCCAATTAGAAGCAGGAATGATGACATCAGCATCCCAATGAGTACCAGTCCAGGAAGGAAGTAGCAGTCTAGAAAGTGAAGTCAATTTAGGGTGAGCAGACAAAAGACAGACAGGTAACCTGAAAAGGTTGAACTGGCTGCCTATTCTTTACTCATGCAAGACATGTGCATCTAGAGTGCTGACTGAGTTGCTCCTCTCTTGTTTCCAACAGGGATGCTTACCTGAGAAACAAGATCATACAAACAATAATTATTACTATTAGTATCAGCATCACACCACCACCACCACCATCACCACCACCACTTCTATGTTCATGGTGCTTTACCCAAGAAGCCTCCCATCTATTTTCTTCTTACAAAGAAGTCCTTTCCCGAATCTAAAACAGCTAATGGTGGCCCACAAAATAACAATTCCCCACTCACCTTCTAAGGGGTATGAGAACCATTTTTAGGTTTTTTTTAAATGTTTCAAAAATGAGGTGGCTGTGAGGGCCCTGAGGGGCCTCAGAAAGACACTGGGATCCTCATGTGGTCCACAGACTGCTTTATGAAGTAATCACAACCACCAGCAGTCACACACCTGGGAACTGAGAGACAAAGGCGTCTCGGTTATATAGGACAGGATTTTCTGGCAGGCTCAGATTCCAGAAGCACCTCTCACTTGACAACATGAGCAGTGCTGCAGAGCAGAGCTCACGGAGCTGAGCAGGAAACACAGCCAGAGCCTATATCAAAACCAGATGACCAGACTAGTTGCCATGTTATGTTGTGGGGGTCCAGCCTTTGCTGAGGGGCACTGTAAATCAAAGCAAGGCAACCCAAACAAAAAAATCAGTGTGTTAAAAGTTGCAAAATGTAACAATTTTTATTAAAATAAATTACACTAATAAGTGTCAATTGCCTTAGAGCTTCTCACTTGTCCAGTGGTGTTTCACTTATGCCCCAGGACACTGGAAGCCAGGAGTTTGTTTATTTCTTGCTGATCTACTGAATTGTGCTGAATTCTATCTGCACGTTTTGCTTTTAGCATGACTGAATGATATTAATTGAGAACTGTTTCCTTTTCAGAAAGTGTAGCCTGGCAATGTGCAATTGATCTCTTCCAGTATCTCTTTCACCATTCATTTATTTTTATTTATTTTGGGTATTTATACTCAAAGTATTTATTCAGCCAAAAAGGCTCAAAGGGCAGCTTACAAATTGCTGATCTGACAGTTCCTTGTTCTCAGGCTTACTATCTAAATAAGGCCATTTCCGCACTACACTGTTATAGTGCTATTATTCCACTTTCAAGATCCTTGTGGAATCCCACAGTTTGCAGTTTAGGGAGGGGCATTTACTATGCTCAGCCAGAGAACTCTTTGGCCTCAGTAAACTACAAACCTTAGAATTCCACAGGATGTTGAAAGTGGAATAATAGCACTATAATAGTGTAGTGCAGAAATGGCCTAAGACGCAAAACATAAGGAAAAGGGAACAGCAGTGGTGGAGAGGATTAAGTCTGGGAGATGGTGCCTGCTCTTTCATTCACCTCTGGGGCTGAGGCCTGATGGGACTGTGTCTTTCTGTTTTTCTCTCCCCTTGAGGCCAGACCAACGGCAGTTGAGGGGGGGGGGGGTCTTTCACCTGCTGCTGAGATTGCGGCATGATGAAGGGATGGGCAAAATAAGAGGAAGAAGAAGAGGAGGAGGAGGAATGCGTCCTGAAAGAGCTTACTCTTGAAAATTTATCTTTTATTTTATATCATTCTATTGAAAAATGTATAACCCATCCTTCTGCTCCTAACATAATACACAAGGAGAGACATTTTGATGATGGGGCAACTTTTACATGAAAAAAATGTATGCAAAATTTGAAATTACACAGGATACTTCAGTGGATATGTTGGAATAATAACAATAGCTTGCTATCCGCAGAAAAGCAGATGCAAACCCTGGCGGCCAGCTTGTGTTTCTATATTTCCAGGTTTCTCTGCTCTGATTTTTTGCCATATTTCCATCTAGCTTCAAAGGAAAACCAAAAAAAGAAAAACTGTAATGATGGTGAGGGAGCATTTATATTGACAGCAGGAAAAAATAGTTAAAAATAACTACGCCATATTTTATTCCATTTTTGCTGACACCATCTCAGCTGGAAAAAGACTGAGGTCCAAAACTGCAAGTATCTTCACAGTAATGGTGCACTGAGAGCACATAAAAAGAGCTTGAGACAAGTTATGTTTTTGGACTACAACTCCCAGAACCACCCAACCAGTGCTAGGAACTAATATATACATCTTTCTTTTGAAAAACACAAAAAATATATCATATTTATTTTTAAACTGTTAAGGAAAGCTATTTTCTTATTGGAAGTCATCTTAATTATAATGAATCTCTCGAGCTCTGCACTTGGCCACAATTCTCCTGAAGAACCAAGCATGTTGAGAAGCCAAAACAGGGCCTGATTGTGTATAGAGGTGAACAGTGGATTGTAAAAGACATGTTGCTTTGCATAAACATTCCCGTTTCTCCAACATCAGCCCCTTTGGGCTCCTGCATCTGTTTCCACTATATAAGCACTTCAAGCTCAAATGTTTGACTGGAGTTCTCCAGCAGAACATCTGCACATGCCTCAACCAGCCCTCCCATGGGATGATGACGAGTGGATTCAAAGGATATTTTCTGCCCTCGGGCCTCTTCCTTTCGACAGTCTTCTCCTCCAACAGTTCAGGGAAGTATTTGTGTGGTGGGTAGGCCAAGCCAGGCCAGCCGGCCTCCCTCAAAACCTGAGATCAACGTCTCTCGTTCTGTTTCCTGCCACTTTGAATAAGAAGGAGTCAACAGGCACACAAGACCCTAATTAGAAAAATACAGCTGCACTGCATTTCCGAACACGTATGGTAATAACACACGCTACAGAAGGCTGAGCCAACACTCTGTTAAAAGCCTTGGCTTCCACAGGACTGAATGCTATACGTGTGCTTTTATTTCACTCTTAATGAGCTCAAATCTCTTCTTTAAAGAAAACCCAGTGGTTGGGGAAAAAAACGTAGCACAAGACCTACAGCAGCCCTCTGTCAGAGTATTTCATGTTCTGTTTTATGTAGCAAGAGGGAATAAAACCTGCTACAGAACTGGGTTGCAAAACCCACCGTCTTTCAGAGGATACCATGTGCTCATACCCTGCAACTTTTCAGAGATGAAATCTGGGCCAAATTTGGCCAAGCAGCATCAGAATGTGGGCAAGATGGCAAATGTTAGTAATGAAGAAGAATGAACAAGCCACGCAAGTCAAAAAAGGCTGCAGCAGTTTGCTCTGGCCTCAGCCTATTGCGAAGGGCAAGATTCCACTCCTTCCTCCACTCCGTCTCTCCTACGACTGACTTGGCTGAGTACAAACTGCTCTAACATGTGGAATGCAGTCTGCAGCAACTGAGGTAAACTGAGCACAGAGAGGGAAAGTGGGAAGTGGTGAGAGAAACCAGGACACTTTGAAAGCAGCTGAAAAAGTGAGACAATAGAGGATTAATGAACGAGGATTAATTGGGACTGTCCCTGCCAAATTGGGATGGTTGTAGGATATGTAGGCTGTGAGGGGAGGGGGGAGATAGTGCAATCTTCAGGCTGCATGCAGGACTTAGGAGGGTTCAGTGTAGCCATTGAGACCTCTAGCAACCCCTTAAAAGCCCCAGAACACACAGACCTGAATTTGTACATCCTAAAACTCATTTCTATAAACCTTTGCTTGTTGTATTGGGGAGGAGGCTTCACTCCAAAATAGCAAACTCCCCCACAACAGCCCATGATACAATCACAAAGGATACATTATCACTTCCATTTTTGCAAAAGAGTGACTGTGAAGACATCATGAAGTCATCCAGAGCAATAAAGGAACTGAAAATCAGGTGGTGTCCAGGGGCATAACTGGGTATAACTTAGTGGGAGGCAAAATGAAGGTTTGCACCATGAATAATAACGATGCCCCTCCAATGAAAATTTTCTTCAGTTCCCCCATTTCTAGCATTACAGAGAGTGAGAGACTAAAAATCATTCACACCTGGAGCCCATATTTGCTGAATTCACATTCCCTTGGTAACTTTGCCTGGCCCTTTACTTTACCTATACAGTCGGCTGTCCACATTTGCGGGTTTAGCTTTCATAGATTTGATTATTTGCGAGTCTCTCCAAATGCCTGCCACCCCCAAGTGCTTCTTTTTCAAGAGAACTGTCCCTCTCAAAGCAACAATCAGGCCACATAGCCATTTAAAAACCTATCTCTGGTCCTCCTCCTCCTTCACCAATTTCTGCCTGGTCAGCTAAGGACAGATTGCAGCCCTATTTCTCGGCACGACAAACCCACTCCCTATGACCACCCCCCACATCCAAGGAAGGAGATGGGCAAGAGAGGAAGTACAGGACCACCATGCTGACTCACCCCTTTTCCCTCTCCTTCCCCTGATCTAGGCCCTTTCCGCACCTTACCTTCTTCTGGTGCTGGGGTGTGGGGATCATGCGAGCAGCCTCTGGCAAGAGGCTGTCATGTCCGGGGTCCTTCAGCGAAGCATGAGCTGCCTGCTCACGTGAGAGCCCCACCCCTTCCTTCCACAGTGCAGCCTGGGACCTTCCCAGGCTGTGCTGGGGTAGGAAGCGCTACCAGCGCAGCTTCAGAGGCTCCACACACCAGGTAAGTGCGCACAGGGCCCGGGAGCAATGTGCGATTATGCACCATTTTCAGCTTCAAGCCAAAAATGAAAAGGTGTGTGATCAGCGCCTGCTGCATCGCACAATTGCGTGATCAGCACCTGGAGTATCGCATGTTTGTGAGTGCATTGTGCAGATCGCTCCTCACAATTGCACGACACTCCAGGCGCCCTTTCGCATGGAAAATGCTGTGCGGAAAGGGCCCTGGTTTGGATGATGGGTGCCCGCTCTTCCATCCCCATGTCTCTGTCGCTTTCCCTTTCACACACACACACTCATTTTCATATTTGCAGGTGTTCACTTTTGTACCTGTCCTGCACTCCTAACTCTAGTGAATGTGGAAGACCAACTGTACTGTATTTCGAAATGCTTAGCTGAAGTTTAAAATACTGCATTGCTAGAAATTTGGGGACCAAGGAAAAAAATTATTGGGGGCAGAATTCCTATTGGAAGGGGGCAATGCCTTCTTCATTCCCCCCTCCATAGCTGGGTGTGACCCACCCCTGCTCCAGAGAAACAAATGCCAGTATGGAGATTTCTGTGTTACCGACAGAGCTTGAAACATAACTTTCCTATTGCTCCCAGAATTGCAGGAGGGAAAGTTCTGGTTCTTCTGTTCTGTTTCTGCTTTAAACATTTACCAAGCAGCCTTGGTGTGGCAACCCCAGTGATTTGATACTTCTGTGCACATTACCAAAAAGCCCTGGAAATTGCTACTTTACTCAGGCAGCAGAATGCAGACAGGGCATAAATGCATCAAGATGGTCTTGCTTTCTGCAATTCTTCTCTGACAGTGATGTGGTGACTCATTAGAAACAATGCTTGGTAAGGTGGAAGGGAGCAGGAAAAGAGGAAGAATGCACTACAAGTGAATAGATTCAAGGAAGCCATGGCCCTGAGTCTGTAAAGCTTCATTAATACCAGAATGTCTTGCAGGTCTTTCATTCACAGGGTCACCATATGTCAAAGCCAACTTAATATCAATTAACTACAGCAAGAACAACAAAAACAAAAAAGGTGGCTTTCTTACCACCACCTCAAAAAACTGTGGCAGAGCCTTCAAATGCACCATAATCATTTTTGACAGCAAAAAGTAGCTCAGGAGCCATCCTGTGTACATGTGTGCCTAGACAGCTTCTCCATCAGTGGTTAATATGCCATTAAGAAAATTGTTTATTGTTGTCATGGAAAATTCATCTTGGCCAGACATGTGTGGTTTGATGTAAAGGAAACCAAATGGGAGTAAACAAAATGCTGCTGCTATTAAGAGAAGGGAGAAAAAGAACAAGGGATCCTTTCCCATCCCACTCCCTTTTCATTGTAAGGGCAGCCTGCTATGGAGTTGAAATTCTGTCCCCCATCTCTGCTCAGCATCCTTCACTTGAAAACAGATGCCTAGTAGGAGGCAGTTGCAGGGGTGATTTTGATGGCTTACTAATGTATACCTCATTGCCAAAATATATACTGATGTGGCTATTTTGTACCATGCACTTCACTGAAAGGGAGGGAGTCCCTATATATCTTGAGACAGATGTAAAAAGGGAGATCATGAGATCTTGATTTTGCTCTAGACCTAAAAGCAGAGCTTAGAAGTAACCACTTATTGTTATTACTTCCCTTTCCCTGTAACATGCATAACTACATTACATTTCAATTGTAACATAACAAGAAATTGCTTTACCTCTTGTGCCATGTAAGTATAATATTTAGCTCCTTTTATAATTACAATGGTGTAAGCCTCACTCAGTGGCACAGGACAAATGTGTCATTGTAGAAGTAGGGATGGGCCAACCGAATCCTCGAATCCTCGAATCCTCGAATCCTTGCCTATTTTGGCACAGGGATTCGGATTCCCAAATCTTGAATCCCTGTAAAGGATTCAAGGATTCAGGAATCCAAATCCCTGTGCCAAAATAGGCAAACCAAATCTTTCAAATCCACCACCTAAACAGTTTGTTGGAGACCGGGATGCCTGAAAATCTGGGAAACCAGGATGCCTGAAAACCTGGGAACTAGACACACAAGGGAAGATAGCAAGTAGGTGAATTTTTCTCTTGGAGTAATAATGGCCTTTGCTAGCAATTTCATAAATTACATCTAGAGTTGTATTCTAAGATATTTAAATGGAACATTTCATACTGAAGTTCTGCACTTGACTGGAAGCTACAGACTTCTTGAGATTTCAAGGACAGCTGAAACATTCCTTTGCAGAGACTCCACCACACTCCGAGGCAGCATATTCCACTGTCAGACAGCTCTGGCCATCAGGAAGTTCTTCATGAGGTTCAGGTGGAATCTCCTTTCCTGCAGCTTGAATCCATTGCTCCTTGTCCTGGTCTCTGGAGCAGCAGAAAACAAGCCCTCTCCTTCTTCTACATGGCATCCCTTCAAATACTTAAACATAGCTATCATGTCCCCTCTTAACCTTCTCTTCTGCAAACTAAACATCCCCAGCTCTCTAAGTCTATCCCCATAGGGCATGGTTTCCAGGCCTCTCACCATTTTGGTTGCCCTCCTCTGGACTTGCTCCAGCTTGTCAATATCCCTCTTGAATTGGGGTGCCCAGAACTGGACACAGTATTCAAGATGAGGTCTAACCAAAGCAAAATACAGTGGTATGACTATCGCCCTTGATCTAGACATCATACTCCTATTGATGCAACCAAGAATTGTGTTGCTTTCTTGGCTGCTGCATCACACTGCTGACTCACTCTTCTTCACTCAGGTGGCTGCTGGCTGTTAATGTGGACTTGATGGATGCATTTCAGTAGTTTTACAGTAATACTATGTAGTGTTTATGGATATGAAGCTGTTATGAATCCATAACTCTACGTTACAAATCCATAACTGCAACACAGAATGCCAGCCATAATTCTCTGCATAGAAAGTATTTCTTCACAGAAAATACTATTCTCTGTTAAAAAAACACAATCCCACATGTGGATTTTTCACAGAATAAATTCTTTATAGTTCTCAAAAGTGGCATATCACTTGGAGGGCAGGGTTCTGGAGTATTTGTTTAAACAGCAGGATATATATAAAATAAAGAAATCAAATTTAGATTGTCTTCATATCATCAATTCTCTTACTGAAAAATCATGAAAATTAGTAAAGAACACCTTAAAGAATTAAATACATGTGTGTATGCAAATACAGATGTGCATGAATAAATAGATATAAATGCTTTAAATTTTTTGTTAAGTATTAAAGGCAATTAAATAAACTTGTTATCTCCTGATGGATTCAGAAAATGGACTATCTCCTGGATGTATTTTTTATTCCCTTGCTGCTAGCTGAACTCCTGTAAATGCTATGAAATGCTATCAGGGGAAAATCTTAAAACTGTAGTGTATTTTCAATAAAATTCCCAAAAGCCTCCACCAACATGTCCCCAAAAGTAATTTCTCCAAGTTCTATAATTGAATGTTAGCATTGCAGGTTCTGTAAAAGAAATTAAAGTTCAATGTGGTTTGAAAAATCACAGCACTTGGTGCAAGAATATGTATGATACTGGAAGAGACTGGGACCAGTGGCAACAACAGTAGGGGACAATAGGGAGCTGGGAAGAAAGTTGGAAATGACATCTCACACAGAATTGTAACTTTGCAGTAAATAGGTCCAGTTTCAGGAGCAAATCCAGTTCAGGGAGTTGGTGGGCAATCAGCATTAGACTTCAGCCCAGATCAGGGGCATCGTACCATTTGTGGGCTAATATTCAAAATAAATGTGGCAATGTTAAGTAGGGTTTTTTTTTTAGCAATGATTATTAATGTATCACTGTCAATAGGTTAAGCAAGGAGCAAAGGAAAGAAGGTGGTAGGAGAGATAGAGAGCTGGAGAAAAGAGCAATAAGAAAGTGATGCTGCATGGGCTTATGGAAAGAAAAGTCTATGGATTGGAAAAGAGAGCTTTGGAGGCTTGGAGTAGGATTTGAATCCTGGAATCAAACATAAAGATTTGAATTAATTGATTACTTAGATATTTGGGCATGGCATTTGCTTCAACTCTCTTCATGAAAAGACTGCCCTCTGCCCCAAGGGAGCTGACAATTAGAGAAGCCGGTCTCTCTCTATGTTATCATATGCGATAACCATCTGACCTCTCTCTTTTTCTGTCTGGTGTGTAGTAGTATACTTCCTTGTGGCAAAATAACACAAATGAGTATGCTACCACATGTGTGAGTGTGAGTGAGTGTGTGCATGTAACAGAGGGAGAAAGAGAAACAGATCATTTGATCACTCTAGAGTTCAGTTAGCTTTATGGGTAAGACATGAGAGAGAAACAAGAAGGAAGAGGCAAGGGCAGCATAATAGTTTTCTTTGGGGAAATTATCTCTAAATTCCATGGATATGTTTTCAAATCTTGACAATAAATTTTTAACCAAGATTTATTTAGAAAACTAAAAACAATCCATCCATATTCCCAACCCCCAAAGCCAACAGTGAGATTGGGGTGCTTGGGGTATTTTTCCAAACAACTTCTCAACACAGTTAATCATGCCACTAGATAAATACTCAGCACTTCTGCCAAGTGAAATTCAACAATGTGGTTTGGCAATTTGTGCTGTGAGAGGTCAGGATGGATTGAAAACTATTTAAGGCTCTCAGAGCCAATTATTTGTACAGCTTGATGACTAGGTTCGCAGGACCAAGTGTTTCTTCTGTTATTCCATTTGACTTTGTCTTTCTTACAGGGTCACATGGCTTTCAAAGTACTCTATTCTCCCCAGAGCTTGAGAAAGTTAGGTTTTGGATGGCAATTTCCAGAATTCCCTAGTTAACATAGCTAATTGCTATGATGACTGGGTTTTCTGGGAGATATAGTACAAAAACTAACTTTTGTACTCTTATTTTTCCTGTCTAAAGCATGAACTAAATGCTTGGGAAACAGTGGGCAAAATTTTCCTTCTAGCAGTTATCATCATTCCTCCATACACTGTATACTCAAAAGATGCTGGTTGGCTTTTAGCCAAAACTGGAGCACTGAGAAACAGGAAGGAAGCACCAGCCCAGTCCGGAAAAGCTCAGATCACTTGCAGAAGGGTATCAGAAGATCTCACTGGTGAGCACGCAGATGTGTCTCACAGTGGCAGCCTGTGATCTGATGTCAGGGTTCTTGCATTGCACCTATTAACCTAAGTTTTCTACAAACTTACAGTTCACCCATGATCAACACTGACCCGCTAAGGTAGACTGTCACTTTATCAGTTATGTTCATTCAACCTGAATCAAGGAAAACCCAACCCTACATCAGACACTCCAAGATGCTTACAACCATGAGCCAGACTGGCATCCACTGCTCTGTAGCCCAGTGGAACATGCACACACATATATGATTGTGTTTTTTGGGCTTGTTTAAATAAGTTTCATTAAAAAGAAAAACATAGAGCCAGGGATGGTTTAGTGGACTAGCACTATGTGAAGTCAGGGTTCAAATATCTGCTTGACTTGAAAACTCACTGGGTGAACTTGGACAAGTCACAACCTCTCAGCCTCAGAGAAAAGCAATGGCAAAACCCCTCTAAATAAATCTTGCCAAGAAATTCCTAGGAAAGGGTCTCCATAAGGCAGAGTCAACTTGAGAGTACAGCAGCAGCAACAAGGTGGGGGTCAGATGTTGTTGAACGGCAACTTACAGAATTTCTAACCATGGTCTGTGATGGCTAGGGTTGCTGGGAGTTGGAGTTTAACAACATCTGTCAGGATTTCGTGATTCCATCCTTAAATTGACTGACCAGAACAGCTTCTTAATCATTCCATTAACAAGATGGGTTTAAAAGAGCTAGGACTCCATCTCTAGACACTGGCTAACTCACACTGTCTCATTCTAAGAGGTAGACAATGGCAAACCGCTCCCTGAATAAATCTTCACAAGAAAGCCCTAGGATAAGGTTATCATAAGTTGGATTTTACATGAAGGAAGATTCCACTTTAACTGACATGGTTCCATCCTAGGTAGTCCTAGGCCATTTCCACCCTACACTGTTCTTGTGCTCTTATTTCACTTTCCACATCCTTTGGAATCCTGGGGTTTGCAGTTGAGGGAGGGCCCTTTAGAATTCTTACCCAGAGAGTTCTTTGGCCTCAGGAAACTACAAACCCCAGAATTCCACAGGATGTTGAAAGTAGAATAATAGCACTGTAACAGTGTAGGGCAGAAATGGCTCTAGGGTTTACAATTTAGAAATAGGTATTTAGAGCCAGTGATCTATTGTGTACCACTGAACTACAAATCCCAGGACTCCAACTAGCTGTTGCCACAGAAGATAACATGGAACCATAGTACTGCAATTGTCTGACATGGTGATTATATTGCAGTTGTAGAGGGTTTTCCCCCATATATTTCACAAGCTCTGTTCATCACTGGAAGACCCTACACAGTGGCCCATGTTGAGGGTTGGACCTGCCATTACATAGAGTGAGATGGCCACTTCAGGCACCAGTTTGTAAATATCATGAATGTAAAGCAAATTTTCAGGGCTTTTAAAATTTGTTATTCTTGTGTTGGTGCTTTTTGTTTTGTTTTGCTTTATTTTACTGTCAGGAATGGAGAAAGGAGCTTGTGGGATTTTCTGCCTCTTCTATGAAAATGACTTGGTAGTTTTGCTGCTCTGCCTCAACAAAATGTCGTCAGTCAGCTTTGCTATGATGCTTACCCAAGCTGTGATGATCTTCAGGTTGTAGAGAAGTACACACACACACACACACAAAAAAACACAACCTGCCATCCTATACTTCCCATCCTTTCTCAGATGAAAATTGGGAGATGTGTGGCCAAGCAGCAACAAAGTATGATCAAAATGGCAAACGTTGTTCATCACAAAGAACAAACAAGCTAGGAGAGGCTGCTGCTGTTTGCTTCTGCCTGTGCCTCCTGGAAAGGGCAAGATTCTGCCCCCTCCACTTCTTTCCCTGCTGCTGAGTTAATGAAGTTCAAATTACTTCTGCGTTTTGAATTCAGTTTGTAACAGTGGAAGTAATCTGAGGACAAAAGGGGAAGGTAATCTGAGGACAAAAGGGGAAGGTGGGAGGAGGACAGAGAAAGTGGGGCATTTTAAAAGCATCTGAAAAAAGTGGAGTAGTAAATTGATTTGGATTGAGCCTGCCAAATTAGGATAGAATCAAAAAGTCATAGAATAGCATCATAGAACTGGAGAATTGGGGGAGACCACAAGAGCTGCTGATTCCATGCTGATTCCTGCCATGCAGGAATAAACAATCAAATCCAGCCTCTGTTTAAAACCTCCAAAGAAGGAGACTCCACCGTACTCTGAGGCTGCGTATGCCAACATTGACCTGTTCTTACTATCAGGAATTTCTTCCTAATTCTTAGATGGAGTTGAAGGGTATGCCATTCACATTTGCATAGCCCATGGCATGTGTGAAAACAGCTAAGAAATTGTGCCAGTTAGACTTGCATTGGTCTTCATGGTGTCCCACATTCCTTTATGTTCAAGGCAGAAGGAGAAGAGCAGGTGTGTACTCATTTATTTTACCAAGAATTTTACTTCTTCTCAGCATCTGAAGATACTTGGTGGTGGTGGTTGTGATGATGATGATAGTGATGGTGATGATGATTGCAGTATTACTATTCCTTTTCCCCAGTTTGGGACTCAAAGTGGCAAATTTAAAAACAGATGGTTAAGAATTCACAAAATACAAAAGTTAAGCAATCAAATATGTTGAAACCAAATTAAAATGCACATCATTCAATACACAGAGATGTGCATACACACATACTACAACACAACAATTAGTAAGATCCAGCACATTGTTTAAGTGCCTTAGCCAATCAATCATCAAATGCCCAGCTAAACAGAAAAGTCTTACTTGTCTGCAAAAAGAAAGTACCAGTCTAACTGTTACTCTGATTTCTGGGGGTCCCATGGGAGACTCCTTGATTCGCTCCAAGTTATAAAGGTTGGGGAAATTAGCAAAGCACTGGCAGTAGCAAAACGAGGGGCAGGGTAACCCAGTATGATCTTTTTCCCAACTTTACCGGGTCAGGTCAAGCCAAAAAGCCAGAAAAACGTATCAAATATATGAATGTTATTAAATGAATATATTATCATGCACCTACGCACTCACTCACACACACACACACACACACACACACACACAAGGCCTATTGAGAAGGAAAAGAGGTGAAAAATGGATAGGGGATATAGCAAAAGGATTGTAGAGGTGGTGATATTGCGCCTATCCTGAAGTCGTCAGTCTGGGAAGCGGTGAGAAGAACGGAGCTCAGCGAAGAGACGGCTGAGGGGATCACTCAAGTAGCAGAGTGCCGGTCTGCTAGTGTGGCAAGAAGTTCTCTGAAGAGACCCTCAAAAACTAGAACTACTTATAGAGCAGAACAATGATCACAATGAAGGAAGGAATACCCAACAATGGCAACTTGGTCATTTGCATAATTGGTTTACGCTAGGTTGCAAGTACTCAGGGTTACGGTTGCAAAGGATTGCAGTGTAAGTTTATGTAGAAGGACTTCGCCTTGTAGGATTTTTCCAGAATCACAGTTGCTTAACCTGGAGAAAACACACTAATCCCTTCAAGTTAGCTACTCTTGCCTGAGGACCCTTGTCTATGTAGATGTGTATTGCCTAAGGTTTCCTTGGACAACATGACTGGGGATTTTTCTGGTCTTGCCCTGTTTTCAGTTGTTCAACCTCTTTGCCTACATGCTCATCCGAGCAAGCTCTCTAGCATGGTGGGCATATTTGATATCAAATTTATAGTCCCCAGGATAGGGTATGCCAGTAGGGTAACATAATGTCTCTAGGAATGGAGTTCCGAAGTCTGGGGGCAGCCACAGGGAAGGCCCTCTCCTGTGTTCCCATCAGATGTACCTGTGAGGGTAATGGGACAGAGACAAGGGCCTCCCCAGTAGATCACAAAGCACGGGTTGGTTCGTAAGGGAGAGTATAGTACAGCTTGGACCTGAGCCATATAGGGCTCTATAGGTCCAAACCAGCTCTTTGAATTTGGCCTGGAAATGGACTGAGAGGTCAAGAAAGTTGCTTTTTTGGGGAACTGCAACTCCTGATGCTAGCTGGAGTTATTCAGGGAGTGATAGTCTGAAAAGCACCTTTTCCAAGCACCACTTCAGTTTGATGGGACTTCTTCCGCTCATGGCAATTGCAGTCATTGGTACAAATAAGAGCAGATTCCTGGCTGTGTTCCTGAGAATGAAATAATAAGAATCAGCCATCGTTTATGACTGAGAACCCCAACATCTTGTTTGTGAAGCAAATCACTGCTACTTGTTAAGAAAACTTCTGAAGCCACTGCCTGCTTAGGCTATCTGGAGCCTGAGTGATTATACACATGTGCTTGGCTAACAGCCAACTCCAAAGCTGCCGGTTCTTCTAAGCTGATGTTTTCCTGATAAAGGGAGAAGCTTCTCAAAAGATTCTTGCAAGCTCTCAGAGACAGGGCAACTCTTACTACTCCCACAGGGACGATGAACTCCCAATAAATTTCCCTCAGAATGTTTTTTTGATGTCAGCATTACCTCCAGTCCCTACCGCAGCTGCTGCTTGCATACAATAAAACTACATTGTAAGAAGCCAGAACTCCAGAGATACTGAAAGAAACACGCCATGGGGCGTGTGGTCTTCTACAGCCACAGGCAAGATGGGAGGTGGGTTTTTTTAAATGCATTATTATGAGGAACCTAGCTAAGTTCATGGCACAGGCGTTTCATGTTTCAGGGGTAGCAAATTGATGTATCTGGAAAGTGGGGGTTTTCGCCACTCCTGAAAAACATGTTAGAAAAGGACTTTTTAATTTTTATTTTTTTTAAAAAAAAAATTACTACCAAACTGACAAAAAGCAATTCTAGTAGTCTTCAGTAGAGGTAGAAGGGAGGCAGGGAAGAAGGAATTTCAATTTTCATTGCCTTTAAGGAAGTTTTTAGCCTTTTGCCATATGAAAACAATATCATATCAGAATCACAAAACAAGGAGGCATGGATATTGAAAGAATGAAGTAATTTCTAATGCAGTTCTAAAATGAAGAAGGGAAAGTAAACACAAAAACTGGGGAGCATCCAATGATACGCACAGGGCAAAAAGTAGACACTTCTCAATTAAAAGATGGTCTTTCGTCAGTCCAACACATTTCAGCCTATGGATGCTCCTCAGGCTTTCCTGTGCCTTGACTATTAACCATCACACTTTGAACAGGAGGGAAGTAAAACATCCTCCCTCCCAAATGTTCAGTTCTCTTGCTCAAATAGCTCTGATTAGTTTGAAATTTGACGATGTCTTTTAGTGGCAAACTAAAGAAGTTTCCATCGGATATCCTATGATCTTTATACTTGGAGAGGTTTGAAAGCAAATCAGCTGCCCTAAAAGTTTATTTACTGCACAACTGATGGTCTGGATCAGATTTAGTAATGTTTTTGCCATCCAGAGAAGGAATGAAATTCACTTTATATACTTTTATGTGAGGGCAAATTCCAGAGATGATAACATGTGATGGACATAGAAGATAATAACTGAGAAATGTATTTATTATTTTTACAATTTATTATTACTTAGACTTTAAAGAAGGCAGCTGATCAAGTCCCTGCCTCCTAATATAGAAAACTCAGAGACGTTAATACTTATTTACAGTTTGATACAGTTCACATTCCTGGTCTTTTAGATCTTCACTATGGACAGTTCCTTAGATTGGAACACAACTGCTCAAGTGAAACTGACTTCAGAAATGAAGCATGTGTATGGATAGAACAACTAATGGGTAGAACATACCCAAGCAGAGTAGTGTCTCAGAGCTTATACAAAGCACCCAAACAAAATGACTGATCTTAAAATGAAAAGTCCAGACATCTAAACTATAGCAGTGATGGCTGGTGGCTCCCATGTCAGTGGGGCAATGAATCCACTCCAGGTTTTGGATAGCTTCGCAGGAGCTGTTCATGGCACTGAACTGTTAGGAAGGATAGGTTTCAGGACCTTGGACAGTTCAAGTACAGGATTAAAACATGAAATGGATTCACACCCCACTGACATGAGGACCACCACTGAACTATTTTCTTACTTTTGATCACATTACTAATAGTTTGCAGGGTTTTATAAATAAACATTGGGATGTAGTCCAATATGTACCAGATTGTCTGGATAAACCCCAGTTTTCATTCAAAAGAACCAAAAACATGAGTGACTTGCTGGTGAGGTGGATATTCAAGGTGCATAAACATGTATCACATAATACTTTGATGCATGCTATGAGATCCACAGGATACCCTGTTTGCAGGTACACTTCCAAGCTGGTAGAACTGACAGATCACATACATAAACAAATAAATAGAAAAAAATTGCATTCTTTACTGTTTGCAACAGCAGTGCCTATTATGTTGCTCCATTCCTCGTGCAATTAAAATTGTACAACGTAGGAGAAGGGGTGCTGGAGGAAAGTGTTGATGACCTTAACAGGTCTGCCCCCACTGAGGCAACTGGCTCTCCTACTTTCCATACCTTGGACCAGAAAGCAAGGAACCTGCTCTCCTCATATAGTCTACCTGCCTACGTTAGGTCATACGTAACTGAAATTATAAAGCATGCAGGCTAAATAGCCTATGTATATAGTGCAAGCTTCCCCATTTCACACCTTCCCTTTCTAAGGTAGGTGTTATATCCTGCTTCCAGAACATGGACTCAGACTCAGAGTCCAAAACAGGGGGCGTGCCAGGACCTGCTGTACAGAAAGAGGTTACAGTGCCACAAACAGACCAGGGGCAGTGCCAGCTTCAGCAGAGAGTCCTGCCTCTTCAGACATAGAGGGGCACTTATCTGTACCCACCTTCACGGAGCACAGACAGTAAAGAGAGACCTGATGTTGCTCTCTCAGGATTTATAACTGGCAAAAATCAATCAAGCCACAGCTATGCCTAGGCTTTATACTCATATAGCTGATGTCCTCCCCCGCCCCCAGGAAGTTGTCAGAGCTTATCTGACCTTCTATGCTGCTGGATACCTTGATGAATACTTGGGCTGACCTTGAACACTCCCTTGCCTTGGAACCCTGTTGGACTTTATTTATGACTCTGTGCTTACTGCCTGGAAGTAAGTAACAAGCTGGGAGTTATTCAGTTTGCATTGTTTTTTTTATCAGCTATGCCAGGACTGAGATAAGACAGTGGGGAAGATGGTGAGGCTACACAACCAATATGCAATGGAAAAGTCAAGCCTGCAAGCGTAGCCCTGTTCTGTCTCCTTATGCAGTGAGACAGAATGCCTGAATCAGCAGACCTAAGGCACTGTGTTGCCTGATTGACAACTTGCTTCCCCTGTCCACCCAAGTCAAAGTATATAATAATACTCAAAGCCAGACTAGATATTTTGGGAAATGGAGGGGCAAAAAATCATGCAAGCACACCCCTTTATCGCAAGCAGTAAAAATATAACAATCACTAATTAAATAACCTGTTGTTGTCCTTTCATAACACTCAAATCTGCTGCCTGAGTCAGCCGCCTCACTTAACCTGATGGTAAGGCTGACTCTTCAAAAAGGAATCTTTCTAGTTCAAGGGAGTAAGGTCCACCACACATATCTGCACCTCAGCCTCTAGCAACCCTAGTCAGCCTAGCCAATGGTGAAAAATGATGGAAGCTGCAGTTCAACAACTTCTGGAGAGCACACAGTTCCCACCTCTGCACTGCTTGGAACAGACTTGTAAGGGGGAGGGATCGTAGAGGAAATAATGCTGCTCCCTACCACCATTCCCCTTGCGTTTGCTGCTTCTGTTGCTGCAATACAAATGCACAGTGAGACCTGAAGAATTGTACTATAATCCTTTCTGGGAGGTCTCCATAAACAACACAGTGGGCAATAAAATGCTGCTGTTTTATATATATATATATATATATATATATATATATATATGTGTGTGTGTGTGTGTGTGTGTGTGTTTTGTGTGTGTGTGTTTTAAAAAAGGATTTATTTACTTATTGCAGTGTGTGTGTGGAATTGTGTGTAATAAATGCCTGTTTTAGGAATTGGCTATGGAAATAATGGAACAAGTCCTTCATTACTTCACTGAAATTTCAGACGTTTGTTAAAAGCCAGACATTCCCTAGGCTTTCATGGAGCTGTGTCACATTCATGGATTATAGCAGAGGCATTTATAAAAAGAAAGTCTCATCAATACCCACAGGGAAGGTGAAACCAGAACTGCCTTTCAGTGACATGTATACCCTGAAACCTGATGGGATAATACCGATAATATTAACAGATTGTTTAAAGACTATTTCTGATCCAGTTAGTTTGCAGCCATCTTCCTTATCATGCTGGAAGTGGTGAGCCAACAGCAGAATGAAATAACATATGGACCAGTGTTTTCCAGCTGTGATGATCATATTCTCTGCCCTGTCAGCACACAAAGACCTGAGAGAGGGGGAGCCAAGAATCAGTTTCAGTTCTTTTAAAAACCACCAAACGCTTTTAAATTTTAAATCTTAGAGACGCCTTCATTATTAGTCCCTTGTTACACACTGAGCAGTGGGAAACCCAGGATTTAATGTGGGGTTTTGCCAAGGTTCACGTGAAACCTTTGTTTCACATTTGGTTCGTGTGGCTTTCCTCCCACCACAATTCTTTTTGGAGTTGCTACCAAAACACAAAATAGGTTGAGATGTTCATTCAGCCAGCTTCACCTGGCCTTAGGCCAAATTAAGATCTTGTGAAAATATGAATTGCCCCAAGTACAAAGATGTGTTTAAAAAGAAGGAGAGGCTTCAATTCTTAAAGTAGGCTTTTCAAATCTATGGTGGCATCATGTATACAATAGCATTAGAATCCAAAGCCCAGTGGGAGAAGACCATCTGCTGATTGTTCTGGCCACAGGTTGGAAAGTTACTTTGGGGACTACAACTCCCCAAATCATAGTCCAGAAAGTAACTTTTTCAGGGTCTGATTCTCACTTGTTAATCATTTAAAATTTGGGATTCAGAATGCAGTCTATGTGCACAGTGTCAACCTTCTTTAGCCCAGAACTCTGTTACCTAATGATTAGTACTTGTTAAATATAATTTCCCAGAGTTACAATGAATATGTATGTATTATATATTACTATAGCCCATTCTTCTGTATTTCTCAAAGTACAAGTTCAAAGCAGCAGTCTTCTCCAAATCTGTTACATGTGGATTGTACAGTGTATGCGACTGTTGCATAAAGGATGAAATGTAGTGGATACCATGCACCCACTGATCAATCTGTATGCCTCTTACCTTCATCATTCAGTCTGGAGAACTACTGCCAGATGTTTGCTGTAATGCAAAAGGCCCCTTCAGTGATAGGGACTCTGGTTTCTGTCCGTGCACGACCTCTGCATTAATTAAAACAGGCACCCTGCAAAGTCTCAGCCTCAGAATGAGAGTCACTCAAGTCTATCAAGGAAATAATACCACAGAATTTGAATGGGGGGAGGCAAAGTGAGTTCAAACTAGTTTGCTTTCAAGATTTGTCACTTCTCTCTCCAACAACAGACACTTGAAACACTTCACAAGTAATATTAAAAACTAGAAACCACAGGAATTGATAACAAAATCTTTATTCAGACCTATATGAAAATTAAAACATGCAATTAAAACAGGTGAGTATGCTTCCCATGATGGCCAAAGCTACCTTTCCACAAGCAGACACTCCCACTGGATTCTCTGACAGGGAATTAGTGTGGTTGTAGCCACCTTCCAGATGGCAATCTACTTGGAGGAAGAGGACTTGGGCTCTCACATCTAATTGAGATGGGACTTTCTAAAAGCTCCCTGTTTTACTTGAGAAACCGGGCACCAGGTTAGGATTACATAGGGCTCATTAAACATTCAATATGTGTGTCCAGCTCCCAGACATCTCCCTGGACTCCTGTTGACAGGTGATCCCCTGGAGACAGCTCCATTCTTCATGGACACCAGCTGTGTGTATATATGCATAGAAAAAAGCTGCGAATATAAAGAAACAGTCAAGTGTTTTCTATACTTCTTTTTCTTTTTATTTCTTTCTATATTTCTTTTAAAGTGTGTGTGGGGTGGTCCCCTCCTCTTTCGTTGCTTGCTTGTTTCTTTCTTTACTAAGTCTTCCTTCTTTGTGTGCAGAACCACAGCAAGTCCTGGATGAAAGAAAATCCAAAATTTTGTTAAAAGCACTGGTACAGTCCAGTTCACTGAAGATTAATATTGTTCTGAATGCTGCCTATCACAGGATGCATACGTCCTGATGTTAGAAACAAGAGTCACATCTGCACATCAAAATATCTATGTTCCTCCTCCCTCACCTGCATCCTGTGGAACTTAGAAGAGCTCAAAATATTCAAGGCAGCTGAAACAAGAGAAGATAAGAAAAGAATTCCCCATGGGCGTTTAGATGGAGTTTGAGGAATGTGATACATAGCCTGTGTTTGTGTTTGCGTTAGTCAAATGTATATAAACCAAACATCATAGAGGCATCTGCCAGGGTGGGGACAGATTATACAATGGGTTGAACTTTGTGTAATACTTAAGCTTACTCTTCATGTGGTTAGTTGTATAAATACCACAGTTTTCCAGACTGTAAGGGAGCATTTATCTGAAGTGGCATCAGGTTAGGCCAGAACCACAGAGTGCCCTGGATCTAAGGCAAAGGAAGATTCTGCTAAAAATTCAGTCCAGGCTCACTGGGATTAATATTGTTCTAAAACCTGTGTATCTCGGGATGTGTACAACTTGATGTTAGAAACATGAGTCACCCTGTCCCTTGCAAAGATTTTCACAGATGTATTTACCAGTGAGTCAAATACTAACACCAGTCATCTGGCTTTATTTACTTATATCCAGGCAGCTGGATATATATCCAGATATATATCCAGACTCCAGGCAGCTCACTGCTGTTCAAACAGTTTAAAATTCACATGATTTGTTGTTAACTGAAGTCAAGTTGACCTCAACTTATGACAATCTTATGACTTATGACAAGTTGACTTCAACTTATGACAACCCTCTCAATGAGAAACTTCCTAGACACTAGGGAATCCTTGAATCCTCAAATTTTAGGCAACGATTCAAGATTTGGGGATCCAACTCCCCCTGCCAAAATAGGCAAATTGAATCTCTTGAATCCTGCCCTGGCCAGGGAGAGAAGGTAGCAGGAAGAGTAATCTCACACTCCTCACACTTCTCCCCCTGGCCACAGGCCAATTCTGCCTGGAGTGGGCCACGAAAGCTGGCGCGGAGGGTGATCTTGTGCTCCCCGCTCTGCTGTTTCCAGCAGTGGGCTTGATCCTACCTGGGGTGGGCCATAAAAGCTGGCAGAGAGCGCGATCTCATGCTCCCTGTGCTTCTCCCCCCAGCTGCAGGCCGATCCTGCCCGAGGTGGGCTGCAAAAGCTGGGAGGGAGTGCGATCTCACACTCCCAGTGCTTCTTTCCCTGGCTGTGGGCTGATCCTGCCCAGGTCAGGCAGCACAAGGTGGCAGGGAGTGCAATCTTGCACTCCTGCTGACAGGATCCTCCCGGGACGGGCAGAAGAATATGGCTGGGTTTTTCAAAATTGGCGCCTCTGCGGCTCACCAAAAGCCTGATTGGCTGGTGGGCCCCTGGACACATGAAAATCATTGCATAAAGCTACGGGCACACTGGAGGCTGCCTGTGCCTGTGCCTGTGCTCGCTCCTGCTGCCTGTGCCTGCGGATGCCTCCCTCTGCAAGGTAATAACCTATATTCTTTTAACTTGAGAGTTATGTACTTCATGTAGTAGATGAACATGTCAATTGCATTTGCATCTTCTTAATAAGAAGTATGGGTATGTTTTCCTGAACTGAAAACTATTTTTTAATTTGTTTTTCATTAAACAAAGATGTCAAATTGTACTTCAAAAACACTCTTCATTAGAAGTGCTTTCTTTCGCTTGCTTTTAAAACCCTTTTTAAAAAAGGATTTGAAAGATTCAAGATTCATGAGACTCGTGGATTCTCAGAACTTTCCAGGGATTTGGATCCAGATTCAGATTCGGAAAATACTGGATTCGTCCCCTCCCTACTAGACACCCTGTTATCAACAGCCCTGCTCAGGTTTTGCAGAAGCAGGGTGGCTTCCTTGGTTGAGTCTATCCACCTGTAATATGTTCTTTCTGTCTTCCTAGTGCCTTCTACTTTGCCAAACGTCATTGTCGTTTCTAATGAGTCATGTCTGCTCAGGACATCTGCAAAGTACGACAGTCTCAGATTAGCCATCTTGGCTTGAGTTGCAGTAGGACTCGTTTATTTGTCTTTTTTGGTAGTCCATGGTATCTGCAGAATGCTCATCCAGCACCACATTTCAGAAGAGCCAGCTTTCACAACCAGACATAGAAACCAGAAGTACAATGCCATGAACAATCCTGATCTTGGTATTCAATTATATATCTTTACACTTCAGACGCTTGCTAGTTCCTTCATAGCTTCTCTTCCAAGTCCTAGTCTTCTGCTTTCTTGAATGCTGTCTCCATTTTGATTAATGAATAAGCCAAGGATGACTACCTTAAAGTTATGTAAATCATCTGTAGTTATTATTTTTGTTTTCTGAATGTTCAACTGTAAACCTGCCTTTTTATTTTCTTCCTTGATTCCCTTCAATAGCCATTCCAAGTCATTGCTATTTTCTGCTGGTAGATTGCCTACAAATCTTAAACTGCTGATGTTCCTTCTTCCAATTTTCATTTCCCCTCCTTTAGAATGTAATGATATGTTCAGCGTGCAAATTAAACAGATAAAATGTAGCCTTGCTTTACTCCCTTGCCAATTGAAAGACACTCTGTTTCTTCATATTCTATCCTAATGGTGACCTCTTGTCCTGAGTACAGATTACATGTTTCTCTGAGAGCAATCCATAGTTTTTCATGATCTACACAATCAAGGGCTTTGCTATCTACTATATAAAAGTCAAAGGCCCTTTCTGCACCTTACCTTTTAACGCTGCTGGGTTGGGGTTTTTGCGTGAGAAAGCTTGGATGGAACGCTATCGCAAGCCTCCTGCTTCAGCTCTGCAGCTCCTTCCTGCTTGCACGAGCGCCCTGCCTGTTCCCCACCCCTTCCTTCCACAGTGCAGCCTGGGAATTGTAGGCTGCGTTGGGGCAGGAAGCGCAACTGGCGTGGCTCAGGAAGCTTCGTATGGCAGGTGAGTACACCCCAGGCCCCTGAGCGATGCGTGAGCGCGGAGCATTTTCAGCTTGAAGCCAAAAATGAAAAAATCTGTGCCCACTTTGCGTCAGGCTCTTGAGCGTCACGTAAATATGAGTGCGTCATGCAGACCGCTCCTCACATTTACATGACGCTCAAGGGGCCCTCTTGCTTCCAAAACACCATGCGAAAAGGGCCAAAGTTTGCATGTTTGTTTGTCTGTGTTAGGCAAAGACTTCAAATGATTGGCTATATGAGGCAAAGACCTTATATGATTGGCTGCCTGAGAAGATTCTGTGGAATCCTGGGGCTTGCAGTTTAGGCAGGGGCCTTTAGAATTCTCAGCCAGAGAATAGGCTGGTTGCTATGGAGATGAGGCCTAGCAGCAAGGAGGAGGGCAGTGTATTCCCTCAGGAGCCCAACTTCTGTATGTTTGTATTCAGAGTTATTAACATATAGTGGTTGGGTTCCTGTATTCAGATTGGATTGGGGAGTGTGGGGAAAAGTTATAGGTACTGGACAAGACAGTCTGAGGAATTAGAGACACAGGATCTCAAATCTTTCTAACAAGTATTACCGGTTAGAAAATAAAATCCCAGGCAATGCCAGGAATATACGCTAGTAATCTATAAAGCACAAGCTGATTTTCTTCTGGAATTCTTTGATGTGCTCCATTATCCAATATAAGTTTGCAATATAATCCCAAGTGCCACTACCTATTCTGAACTCAGCTTGGACAGCTGACATTTCTTTCTCCATATATGGTTGGGGGAAAAAGTCTTTCTGGTAGAATATTGAGCATCACTTTGCTTGCACTGGAAATTAATGCAGTGGTCCTGTGGTTACCGCAATCCCTCATGTCTTCTTTCTTGAGGGTTTCCAATCTGTGGACCATTCTTTTGTTTTCCACATTTTTGGGCAGATTTCATTTAGCATTTCAATGGACTCTGTCTCTGCAGCTGGAAACAGTTCTATGGGTGTGCCATGTGTTCCTGGTTATTTATTTCTCCCAAGTAGCCTGAGTGCGGCTTTCACTTCACTTTCTAAAATTGTGGGTTCATCTTCAAACCATTCTTCCTTGAATGAATCTGCAATCCTTTCATCTCTTTTATATAGTTCTTCCATGTATTGTTTCCATCATCTTTTTTATATCTTCTTTATCATGTAATGCATTCCATTGCTGGTCATAGAGCATCCCCACTCTTGGTTTAAATTTCTCTTTGATTACTCACATATTGTGGAAGAGAGCACATAATCTACCTTTTTTGTTATCATCTTCCATTTCTCTGCATTGATAGTTACAGTAGTTTTCTTTGTCTCTGAGAACAAACTGTTGCATTCAGGGGTTCTGACCCTATTTCTGTCACCTTTAACTTTTGCTTCTCATCTGTCTTTAACTGCTTGAACAGTTTCATCTGTCATCCAGTGAAAGCTCTCTCTTTTTTGGCTGCAGTTACTGTCTTTTGCATTCTTCCCTCACGACAACCCTGACTTTAGTCCAGAGTTCTTCTGGCTCCTGGTCAATTAGGCTTAATAGTACAAATCTATTTTTTTTAACATTATCTTTAAATTCTCTGGGGATGTCCTTGAAATTATAGACCTTCCTCGTTGCCCTTCTCTACACAAATTAATGGAGCAAATATTCCTTTGACTCATATGGAGCAAAAAAAAAAAAAAGGTTTCTAATGACTGAAAGGTGTACGTTTCTCCTGCTGAAGCTGTCTGCTATCATTCCTGCCCCTTCACTGATTCCTGTATTCTCTGGGATTACTGGGATTACTGGTCACATTTAGGCCATTTGTGTCTTGCTATTCCAAGTGATGCAACCAGAGGCAGAACTGTTGCAGCTTAAGCCAAGATGGGTGAAAAGTGACAAACTTTATTTTGAAACAAAATATTTTGTTTCTTTCCAAACAAATAGAAGCAACAGTTGCTGCAAGTTCAGACAGGAGGGTCAAGGCCAAGAGAACATCAGTCCACAGAAATAATAGATAAGATGAGAATGTGAAGCAGGGAATGTAGAGAGAAAAACTCACTCCAGAGTTGAGAACAGTAAGGCTGGAGGGTGCTACATGCCTGGACTCTAAGGTTATAGCTTGGTTTGCATAATCTTGTGTACTTACCCCAAATATCTTAAAGATCTGTGATTTCATCACTGTGCATAGTCTCCACCACCAAAGGAGAATAATAGTATAATAGCTGCATTCATCAGCCGATGGCAAAGCTTCTGATGATGAGTCGCTCCATACTTAGCTAATCCAGTCCTTTGGTATGGCAGCCTGCAGTTCATCACTAGGAGCACACTTGAAACTATAGCAGTCTGGTAGAAACTGCCAGAGCTTGCGCTCCACCGCCACATGTTTTGAGAGCTCAGGATCACCAGTGCACCACAATGAGGCAGCTCAGTAGGACTTTGTGGAAGAGCCTTAAGCAATTGAATCTAAACAGTCTTGGCCAGTGAGAGTAGAGATTACTGTGAACCACAGAAAAGTTGACATGCAGGGGGGCTTACAAAACAGCTTCTTTTGTTTCTGTGTTACTTCACAGTAAATGCTATTAGCTTTATAGACCAACAGATTCTTTAGTTAATTGCCCCTGGCATAATGGTAGTACATATAAATCTAAACTGGATGGTAAGGGAAACCTTTGCAATGAACACTGGCACAAGGGAAAAAATTCAAACTACTTTTGAGAAATGAGATTGACTTCATGGTGTCGTTTCCTGTATCTGCGTAGTGAAACTGCCTTGCCACTTGGTATTCCTGCCGTTTATTGGGTCCCATTTTTAAAGGTGACAAATAGCAAAACCATCTCTTAATTAAAAGGATCATGGGAACTGGTTTTGTGTAGCTACTTTTCTGATCAGGAAATTAAGGAAGAAGCCTTGGCTCCAGGCCAAAACTCCAGTTGGTTCACTTCCGTTCTGTGTGCCAAGAATCAGATGGGGAAAAATCAGATCACACACCCTGTAGAGTTGCTGCTTTATGACAGCCTTTGATAGCCCAAAATCCTTTGTTGTAGGATTGGGGCTGAAATCCATTTAAATATATATATATATATATATATATATATATATATTAACCATTTGGCTATTTGAGTTCATATTTGTGGCTTCCGTGAGCTCCTTTTCCTTCAGGCAACATCCTGAACTGGGTTATAACCTATATTTAAGCTGATTTTGGTCAGGAGATTGGAATTAATAACTTTCCTTCCTGTAAAGAAAACAATCGTGTGGATATACAGAAGTTTCCCTTACTTTGGCCTCAGCTAGAAATAATTTATTCTGACCAAGGAATAATACATATTAACTTCTTAGCAACATTTACCAAATAGTTACAGCAGGGCCTACTGTCTGTGAGGTCTGGTTTGACAAGGGGCTCAAACAAGTTTTCTTAAAATTTACCTAACTCAAGGGATATTTATTTTAAAGCTTTGAGTAAGTGCCTGGAAGTGATGAGTGTGCGTGCATGCATGTGTGTAAAAGTTACAGGGGAGGAGAGAGACAGAAAAAAAGCAAGAGAATCTAAGTTCCATAATGTCATCAATTTTGGGGCCTCATCCCTTCACTCATTTTTAAAGTAAAGGGTAAGTTCATTCCTTAGAAGATGTTTGTGTCTGGGAGTTTTTTCCCTTCAGGGATGCATACCCTATTTAAAAAAAAAGATATAAAAATGATGCCTCTAGTCAGATACAGGAAAATCAGTAGAAAAAAAGATGCACTTACTCAATAATAAATATGTTTTTAAAAATCTAAAGTGATTGCATTTATATTAGAAAGTGAGGGAAGCATAACTTGTGTGCCTTCAAGTTGTTTACGACTTATGGCAGTCTTAAGGCAAACTCTTCTCAGGGTTTTCTTGTCAAGATTTGTTCAAAAGGCGTTTGCCTTTGCCTTCCCCTGAGACTGAGAGAGTGTGACTTGCCCAGGCTCACCCAGTGGATTTCAAACCCCGGTCTGGAGCAAATCAAACCTGAATTGATTCTGCATTGGTTAGACCTCATCTGGAATATTGTTTCCAGTTCTGGGCATCTCATTTCAAGAAGGATATTGACAAGCTGGAGCATGTCCAGAGGAGGGCGACCAAAATGGTGAAGGGTCTGGAAGCCATACAAGGAGTGACTTAGGGGGCTGGGTATGTTTAGTCTTCAGAAGAGAAGGTTAACAGGGGACATGATAGCCATGTTTAAATATTTGAAGGGATGTCATGTTGAGGAGGGAGTGGGCTTGTTTTCCTCTGCTCTAGAGACTGGGACAAGGAGCAATGGATTCAAACTACAGGAAAAGAGATTCCACCTGAACCTCAGGAAGAACTTCCTGACAGTCAGAGTTTTTGGCAGTGGAATCTGCTGCCTCAGAGTGTGGTGGAGTCTCTTTCTTTGGAGGCTTTTAAGCAGAGGCTGGATGGCCATCTGTTGGGAATGCTTTGATGTGTGTTCCTGCATGGCAGGGAGTTGGACTGGATGGCCCCTGGGGTCTCTTCCAATTCTATGATTCTATTCTATGATTCTATGATTCTATGATTCTATGAACTCTCCCTAGAAGCCAAGATGACTAAACTGAGGCTGTTGTACTTTGGCTATACCATGAGAAGACATGAGTCACTCAAAAAGATAATAGTGCTTGGTAAGGTAGAAGGCAGTAGGAAAAGAGGAAGACCGCATTGCAGATGGACAGACAGCTGCCCTGAGTTTGCAAGACCTGAGTAGGATGGTTGATGATTTGGAAGTCTCCCATTCATAAGTTGAAGTCAACTTGACCACAGGACCCACAACTCCAGAGCTATAGTCCAATGCTGAAACCATATAAATTATGATATTTATATTAAATGGCCATTTATGTCAAAAGATCTGCATCAAAAGCTTTACCAGAATGAAGCTGAAAAGTGTTGTCCATAAACTAACCATGCTCCCTCACCAGCTTATTTCTTTATTGAGCTTGGGGGAAAAGGAAATAGCTGCATCAGTTTTTCAAAACCCTAACAACACCCCTTCTTTTGATTTCTCCTGCTCCCTCAACTCCTTCGGTTAGCTTTTGCATTAGTTTACTGGTTCCCATGTGCATCCCAGCAAAATTCAAAGGATTAAGAGCTTCAAATTTCAGTTTCCTGAGAACGATGAGGAGCCTCTGTGTGGTGTTTGATGCAGAACACAGAAGGATTGTCTGGATGCAAACAGAACCACTGCCTTGCAAGCTGCACTTAGTACTTGTTCATTTAGAAACCTCTACTTGGAACTGATTAAACTATCGTTCTAACAATGAGTTAAAATAAGTGGTTTGGATCTTATGATCTAAAACTTGCAATTCCCCGTCATTAAGGGAACACACACACACACACACACACACACACAGCAGTTTTCCAAAGATCCAAGAGAACTAGGCTTTGGGTAAAAGAACCAGCTGGAAATTTTCCCCACTTTCTTTAGCACTGCCTCTTGTTTCATTATTTAACAACTTAGTTCTAGAAATAAGATAATGTTGACATTTCAACTTCAGACAAGTTAAAAATAAATGTAATTATGTTGCCCTTTTTTGGTTAGAAGATTTCCTACTGAATTGATCTTAGTTAATTTTAACTAGTTAGTGCCAACCTTTTCTATAGGTTAATTTATTCCATGGCTAGATAATGCTGCTTTGTTCAAAAGCCTTACAATATACTGGTGACACCGTAGTCCAGACTTCCAGATGATTTATCTCAGTAGTTTCTGGAAACATTGAAAAAGATGCAGTATGGACCAAAGATGGAAACTTGAAGCATGCCGGTGGCCAGGAGGTGGAACTCACAGGACCCAGCACTCCTTTCTGGATCTGCCACTCCTGAAAGAAGCAACACCACTATAGCAATCTGTTTCAAAGAGAAGAGAGATTATTGTGGCCAATAGTATTGAACTCGTGAAGAGTTCCAGGAAAACTAACAAGTTACATGCTCCCCATCCATTTCCTGGTACATGCCACCTACCTGGGGAACCAAGGCTTTTCCGTTCCCCAAACAGCTTGGAAACCAAATTGGAATAGTTGCAAATTAAGCAGCATAGAGCATCATCCAAGACTGCCTGGAGTTGTACTACCATCATTTTCTTCTTTCTCTAAAATGGTAAATTTCCTCAAAATGATCACTACTGAAAGAAAATTATCCAAACTGGATTTTTTTCAGTAACATCTTAAGTACAACCCTCTTAAGTGTTTTTAAGACTTGTGTTTCTCTCTTCCTCTTACTCAGTTTCTCTCTGCCACACACACTCTCTTAATTTTGGTGGGATTAATAATATTCATAATAATAAAAATATTGAAATTTGAGAATGCCCAAAGAAGTATGCACTTTTTTGGAAACAGAAAGAAAAAAATTCCATTCTTTAATATGCTAAAACTATCCAACATTAAAAGCAGATCCTTGTAGCACAAGATTTATGGCATTCCTCTCCACACGTTGCTTTTCTCTTCTTTCATATTCTTGTTCAGTAAGATAAAGCATCCCCCCCCGAAAAAAGAGGACAAAAAAGGGTTCAATCTGCATGAAATGTGCATATGCCATTTTAGATATATACATGCAAATTTAATAATTATGGGCTGGGTTCAGAGTTTTATTCACCTGATAGCAATGTATCCAAATGTCGTTCCTTTGAGAATATTTTCTATGGTGGAAAAAAAAAAGGATTTGAACCTGACACCTCTCTCCCTCTGCAGTTCCTAGTGCCATCTCCTCCACTATTCCAGATTTTGGAGGGCAAAGGGAATGCAGGATGAGGACAGAGATGCTGACAAAGCCCCTCCTCTCTCATTCAGCCACTGGAACAGTTAGGCTGGATGAGAAGAATCCAGTTGCTGTAAGTTTATGAGAAATGAAACACACTGGTGATCAGTCTGCTGCCCAAGTTCTGATAACAGGCGATGGGTAATTTTGAACTCCCTGCTCTTCTTTCCTGTGGTTCCATGTCTTTCAGACAAAGAGAGATTATTAGACAGCCAGTCTTACAGAACATACAGAACAGCTTAACAGTGGATGATAGTCCTGACAACCCTTCACAAGTAGGACTGTCATCTGTAAGGTAGGATCAAGATTTTTGTAAAATCTCCTTTGAAAGTCATCTAAGATAGTGGTCACCACAAGACCTTCTGGTTGTAAACTCCATGAACTGGTACATGTTCAGCCTCTCTTAGCCAATATCTATCTATCATTATCTATCTATCTATCTATCTATCTATCTATCTATCTGTCTGTCTGTCTGTCTGTCTGTCTGTCTGTCTGTCTGATCTATCTATCTATCTATCTATCTATCTATCTATCTATCTATCTATCTATGGGTTTTGGAATACAATATCTTTTTTGGAATAGCTTCACATCTCATTTGTTCTCTACTTTGTTGTGTGTGAGACACAAGGCTGGAGAGAGACTGAGGCCATTTCTGCATGAGGTTGATACATTGTAGTAGCATCAAATCCTCACCCTCACATCTGCACGTTGCACCATTTTAGTTTTAGTTGTTTAGTTTAGTTGTAGTTTTCCTCATGGTTCTACACATTTTCAGCTCCTAGAACAGTTTACTGTGATGCAAAACCACTGTATGGGAAAATCAGAAAAACTCAGATGTAAATCTCCCAAACCAGTTCTGCTTCAGTTTTCACCTACATGCAGAAGCATAGCATCAATTCATAGCACAGAAGTGGCCAGCTATGGGTGTTCTCAGGCTGTCCCTTTCATCATTTCCATCTCTATCTCTCTTCGCCCTTCAAGGGACAGGCTGCTGTCATTATTGTCTTCATGCATTAAACAGACAGTGGGAAGAGAGTGGATCTGGTCATGGACTGTTAAGACTGTTTTTTTCCATGTATCAACAAACATACATACTTACGCACAAACGTAGCAACACAGAAATGTGTTTAAAATGTGTGTGGAGTTTTTGTGTTTTTTTTAAACAGACCAATCAGCGATGGCAGGGCAAGATGAGGGAGGGGAATGGAAGTGGCCAGGGACTTGCTGTTGTGGATGCAGCAACTGCTGTTCTCCGCAGTAGTACGATATAAATGGGTATATGTGTGTGCAGACAGCACAGTTTCTGAATCGGAGTATAAAAGCACCGCTCTTGACACGTGGTGAACTGCTCCTCCCCTCTCGTGTGGAAATAGCCTGAGGATCTGTGAAATGGTGGGAATCCAAGTGTAGTGCTCAGGACAAATCCATGCACATATACACACACCATCATTTCATAGATTCTCTCTGTCACTGTCTCTGTCTCTCTCTCTTTCTGCCAGCCACCTGCTTCTGCCTTCAAGGTGGCAGCTGCAAGTGCACCTCACATCTGAGAGGCCAACAAGCTGCCAACTCAAAGGTGGAAGTGTGCAGCTGGTGGCAAAGAGAGAGAGAGAGACTGAGGATCTGAGAGATGAATAATCAAGAATGCTGCTGTCACCTCAAAGGTGGAAGCAACTGGCTGGCAGCAAAAATATTTGGGTTTTAGAGGTTTTCAGATTTCTGGATAAGGGAGGCTCAACCTGTCTATAAGTCTGGAGGATAGTACAGTTCCTTCCCCTGTTTATTGTGGTTGATATACCCATTCTCATTCCTTTTTAAAAATTTGGGCTATACATATCTAGTTAATTTCTACATTATGCTTATTTTCTGTGCCTTGATGCAATGCTACTTAACCTCCAGTGAATGTGCAGCCCACAGCTTTAATTACATACTGTTCGTTTTATTTCTAAATCTTTCCCAAAGAGCAAATGAAGTCGTCATCTCCAAGTTCCACAGTGACACTAACAGGCTATGTGATTTGATTTGTAAGGACCAAGTATAAATCTTCTCATTGTGTACTCTTTCATATGTTCCTTGCTTTCCGGCTGCCTGCCACAGTATGTTTGTTCAAATGTAGAGCCACTTACATCAATCCTCCCACACACCAGTCTCTTCAAGGAATATGCAGCCTGAGAGATAAGGGAGTCCTGGATAGGCTATTCTTACTGACCTGCCAGTGCCCCATCAACAACCTGTTCCTCTCTTGGATGCTTTTTCCTGTTTTTATAAGCCAGGGTGTGTCCTTCCTCAGTCCTATTCACCTGCCTAACTCCTGATCCCAGGTCAAGTACTGGCATCTGGACAGAAGCTAGACAATGAATGTGTTTCCCAAGAACTCCTCTCAAAACCTTAGTGGTAAAACAGATTTATTTGTCTCTGTCCCTTCATTCAGGACCCTGGAACTGTTTTTAAGGTATGGGGCTTAACTTTGTTGGACAGGTTGCTATCAATTTTGCCTACCTGCAAGAAATTGCAAGGGGAGGTCAAATTAATTTTCCAGTCCATTATGTCCGAAGCATCCTCAGATATGAAGACTTTTGTGTATTTAGAAGTGTCCTTCTTGTGTCTAGTAAGTGTGTACAGGATACATTGTAAGCAGTCTTTGTAGTTCTGGGAGGGCTCAAAAAGAACAACAGTCTTAATATTTCTGAGTACTTGATCATTTAGTACTCTTCTGATCTATAATTCTTGAAGGCGCTCAACTATACAGGAGTCTTGATGTTCTAATTTTGCCAGATCATTTTGGGAAGGTTACTCTACCCTTTCAGCCTAGCCTGGGGAGAGGGGCTTAGCACCCCTGACCCTCCTCCCATTCTGGGGGTCCATGCTTTGCTATGAAGAGTCATGCAGCATTGCTCTCCCCATTAGATTTTAGCTTATGAGTACAGTGCATGCTTCTCAGACAGAGGGTCCCTGGTATCTTCAGCCAGGGCTAGGAAAAACTTCTGTATGAAATCCTGGAAAGCCACTGCCAGTCAGAATCAAGAACACAAATGCAGGGGGAGGGAGATTCTGATTAAGTATAAGGCAGTTTCCTATGTTCCTAATGTAATCTCTTCCTAGTCCACTTAGATCAGGTGATTTTTTTGGGGGGGGGGAACTCAGTTCAGTATATAAAGCTGAGCAGCTCATAAGATTCAGTTGTATTAAAAGCTGAGTGCATTTGTGTACATGTGCACATGCACGCACACACATACATTAGAAACCCAGAGAGGGTGTAAAAAAAATTATACTTCTACTAGTCACTGAGAAAGCTCATAAATTCTGAACCAATTCTCAGTCAAGTCAAATGAAACTCATGTCTGACATAACAAGGCATTAGATTTTTATAAAGAAAGGTCCAACAGCGTCCAAGCACAATTTTTCTGAACCCAGTTCAGTTTGTAACCCAACCACTCCCCCTCCACCATGCATATCACACTCTCATCCTTGCAACAACATGAATCATGAAAGAAACATGTGCTTTAATTATGAAATCATAGCCACTTCCGCACTAGACTGTTATAGCACTATGATTCCACTTTCAACATCCTCTGGAATCCTGGGGTTTGCAGTTTCAGGAGGGGCCAGCAAACCCCTCCTGCAAACCCTAGGATTCCATAGGATGTTGAAAGTGGAATCATAGCGCTATAACAGTCTAGTGCGGAAATGGAACATGACTTCTGCATTTCTGAAATAATACCATTGTCCACACAGATTTTTTTTTTTTTTGCCATTCCTCCAAAAACCTCACATTTTATTTTATTCTTCTTGCTTAGTAGAGCATCTAATTAAACTTATTTGAAGTTTTTTTATTCATTTGCAATTTTTTATTGTTACTCTGATTTCTGGGGGTCCTGTGAGGGACACCTAAGTGTGCTCTAAATTATACAAGTTGGGGAAATTAGTCAAAGAGCACAAGCTAGCACTACGAGAGGCAGGGCAATGGAGCGAGATCTTTTACCCAATCTCTACGGGGTCAGGCCGAGTCAAGGAGCAAACAGAACTGAAATAATAATTGTCGTCTTTATTAAAATACAGTCAAACAGTGTATGCAGCACACTCACTCAGATAACTAGAGAAATAAAAGTTGGAGTGGGATAGAGGGATCTTTAGAGGAGTTGTTGGTTTGGGTAATACTACACCTGTCCTGAAGCCTGGGTAATCTGCAGCAGAGGTTTGTAGAGATGAAGTTCTCAGTATGTGGGACTGAGGGGAAGGCTTGCCAAGCAAAGCGGCAGCAAGGCGGGATGGAAGTCGGGAGCGATCCAAAGAAGCTCTCAAAGTCAGGGGTTCTTATAGGGGAAAATGTGGCTGTAGGCTAGTCTGTACTTGGGGAAAACAATGAGTTTTGGGCTGGAGACAATGCCTCCGAAAGGTCAGAATTTAGCATGATTGAGTTAAGTCCGAATTGTCAATAGAGTAGCCAGTATGCAAACGCAGAGTGCTTGATGGATGAGGATTCTTCTAATCAAGCTGCCTGCTCGGGGCAGGGAGTTCTTTGTAAGTAGCGTGCATACATAATAGGCTACTTGCCTTGAGGTCTCCTGAAGCGGCGGGACAGCTATTTCTGGCCTGCCTGTATTTGTGTGGAATATTACAGCGATTAGCAGCTGTGCCTGTCTGTGAGCTTGTCCGGGGGCCTCGCAGCACGTGGAGAGGAATAGGCAAAGAAGGCCAAATTCTTGATATCAAAGTGATATCTAATATCCCTCAAGTGCGGGCTAGAAACTACAGTAACATTATCTTCCATCACTGCAGTGCTGGCTCTCATTGTTTCTGAGATAATTGTTATCGTGCTTTTTACTCTTCTTGAAATGTTGCTTCATATTGTTTATCTAGGAGATACTCTGGAACCGGTTGTTCATGAAAGGGACTGTAAGATAGGCACAAATCTCTCTGCCTTCCAAATTACAGATCCAAGTTTGACTTCACAAACATCTATCCTGGTGAAGGGCTAGGTCAGCAATTCACTATTCAAAATGTTAATTGCTCTATTCAAATAGATATAGAAGATCTGAGGCTCATTCACACTACACAGTTACAATGCTGTGATTCCACGTTAACTGCCATGGCAACAACCTTTGGAATCCTGGAATTGGCAGTAGACAGAGGCGCCTTCAGAATCCTCAGCCAGGAAGCTCTTCAGGTGCCTCTGACCAAACTGCAAACTCCAGGATTCTGTGAGATGCAACCACAGTAGTTAAAGAGGAATAACAATGCTATAATTTGGTGGTGTAAATGGGCCAGAGGACATGAGATACAGTGAAATATTCTGAGGGAAAATGTTGTGAATGAGTTGCAGACTCTTGGTCTTATTTTACTTTCCTTTGACCCAATGGAAAGGGCAGATTAAAGTGGAGCAGTGCATTGGTCTCAGGGGCTGAATTTTCCACAGGACCAAGCTGGAGGCAGATGGGCACAATGATGTCATGAGTTGGGACTGATAGATTAAGGCCGTTTCTGCACTACACTGTTATAATGCTATTATTCCTCTTTCAACACCCTGTGGAACCCTGTGGTTTACAGTTTAGGGAGGGGCATTTAGTATTCTCAGCCAGAGAGCTCTTTGGCCTTCATAAACTACAAACCCCAGAATTCCACAAGATGTTGAAAGTGAAATAACAGCACTGTAACAGTGTAGTGCAGAAATGGCCTAAGTGAAACCATTCCCATAATCCAAGGTTCTACCTGCTTCCGAAATTTTATCAAAGTGATCCAAGTACATCATATTTTTTTCACAGTGCTAAATTCCCATAGAAATTCTACTAGGAAGGAATAAATCCTAAAACAATTTTAGGCTATGAAATGGTAAATATATACCCTCAGGGGAAAGCCAATTGTACTGTGGAGAAAAAAGTCCCCCTCCACACACAGATACAGACATACTATAGGAAGCTGCCAGCAACTGCTAGACAACTGTTTTGCACTCTGAAGCAAAAGCTTGAGAGGGCAACAGTGAGAAAGATAAACCAAGAGGTGCTGCTTAGAGTAATGTATTTAAAAAAAGTGACAAACCAGAGCGAAAATGCTTTGTTTTTTTCCACACGGTGGCATTGGGCCATGTGGCCCCAGCAGAGCACAAGTAGCCTGTTTTGTTCCTGGAGCAATTAGCACATTCCAACTGAGCCACTGGGCAGGGTGCAGAAGGAGAGAAGAGGCTTTCTCATAATAGCTTTGGTCAGAAAGCTCCAAGCTGGTGGGAGTTCCTCCAGACAGTTCAGAAAACAGGCTGCTAAACTGAGAGGTTCTGACTATTTTCTGTGCAAGCAAAACTATGCTGAGAATGCGCAGGCTTCAGATGAAGCTGAAGCTGATACTGCACAACCAAGGGAGAGCAATGTTCCTAGAGAGAGGGGAAGGAACACAAGAGAAGGTAGGGCTGTCTTCAGCTCAAAGAGCAATTGTGTACAAACTTGATGGACATTTGAAGGGAAGTAGGACAGCAGGGAAGTGAGAATTACTGAATAGGAGGAATGAGGGAGAAGGACAAGTGTATGCACATGTCAGTTTCTTAAGTGCTGCCTGATGAGACAGCATGGAGCAGATATGGGCTTAGATGTGGAAAACCCTGCTTCGAATCTCAATTAGCCATGAAGCTTACTGGATCAGACTGAGACACCATCGTTCACTTTAACTTGTCTCCCAGAGGCTGATGTGCCCTGAATTCCCTGTAAGAAGAAGGACAATATATAAATAACAGATAATCATAGAATCATAGAAATGTAGAGTTGGAAGAGACCCCAGGGGCCATCCAGTCCAACCCCCTGTCATGCAGGGACACCCTCAAAGCACTCCCGACAGATGGCCATCAAGCCTCTGCTTAAAAACCTCCAAGGAAGGAGACTCCACTACACTCCAAGGCAGCATATTCCACTGCCAGACAGCCCTGACTGTCAGGAAGTTCTTCCTGAGGTTCAGGTGGAATCTCCTTTCCTGCAGCTTGAATCCATTGCTCCTTGTCCTGGTCTCTGGAGCAGCAGAAAACAAGCCCTCTCCTTGCTCTACATGGCATCCCTTCAAATATTTAAACATGGCTATCATGTCCCCTCTTAACCTTCTCTTCTGCGCATAATAATACTTGAGGTTGAACCCTGAACACACTCATGAGGGAGTAATCCCTTTTAACAACAGGGGCTCTTGCTTCTGAGTAAACATGCCTAGGATTGTGCTGCATACTTCCTCTGTTTGTTGTCTTTGCTTTTTCAGCTGTAGTTTACTTAACTGAAAACTATTAGGTCCAATATTGACCTAATCAAGTAATCTTAAAACTAAAATTAGAGCACACTATTTCATATGTGGTGGTCATGTCCCAGAGCACAAAAATACTGGAAAGAAATACACAAGAAAATAAGTTCAGTTTTGAAGATCCAATTTGGGATGACACCTGAATTTTACTTGTTAAACATGACACATATATTAGATGGAACATCAGCCAAGAAATATTGGAGAATAATATTATACTTGGTGACAACAGCCCGCATTGAGTATGCTCGACTTTGGAAAAATGAAACAATACCTACTACTGAACAGTGGTGGACAATTTTTATGGAAAATAGAAATGCGGACATACGTACACAGAGATTAAAAGGGAAATCAGACGAAGACATTAATAAAGAGTGGAAGATTGTTACAGATTTGGGTTGAGTGTAGACAAAAGATAATACATTTTTCATGATATCAATTACTATATAGGTTAATAATCAATGAAATATCATGTAACAAGTAAAGTAGAGATATATAGCAGGAACTAATAAATTATAGATTATTAACATTTTATTGTGATACGTGGTATAACAAATAGAGGGAATATTAATAATTGTAATCCAGAAACGAAAGAAGGAAGGAAAAACATTGCATGTAAACATTTCAGAAATAATTGTTTGTTTTATTTGTTGAAATTTGAATAAAATTATTTCTAAAAAACCCCAAAAACTAAAATTAGAGATAACACATAAGGAGATAAAAGAAAAGGGACAAGTAGAGAAGACATCAAATTGTATTAAAGATCAATACTACTTACATCTATTTGTATTATGACCTTACCTGCCTAAGTCTTGATGTATAGCCTTTTTGCATTATTAGTAACATTTGAAAATATGTTTTTAAAAGCATATGCAATCTTAGTTCCTCAGGACCTGCTTTTCCCAGTTGCCCAGGACTTGGGCAGGACAAAGCCCAAGTCCTGTTTGCATAGCCAAACACAGCCATTTCCACACAACAGTTGGAGTATGCTTTTTGAGTGGATGGGGAATAGGGAACAATCTTATTTGCTCTGACTTCTGATTATTTAGCCCGAGTGGTAGAACTGCTTAACATGTAGCTGTCTAGACTATCAGGGTGCCTAACTTGGGGGTTCCCAGTCATACAGAGAGCAGGGACAAAGGGTATGCTCCAAATCTCCTTTTGTAGACATGCATAGGATCATAAAACACAATCTGGTACAAAATCAGCTTCTGTTGTATGGTCCAAAAGGGTACAGCAGAGCTAAGGCCAGCTGAGGCATGGTGTGGACACATTATTGCTTTATTCTTTTGGTGGACACACACACACACACAGATGCATCTTAGATTATAAATATACTAATTTTATAAAACTGAAATGAATTCTAAATAACTATGAAATATGCTATCAGTCAAACATTTTCAGATACTAAATACTTCTACATGTCAAGTATTATTTAATATTAAATATTATTGCATACCATACATGAAATAGTGTTTAATGGGATATTCCCATTTCTGGGGAAATCTGGGTTCTTCAGAAGTTTGTAAAGCTATCTTCAGTGAAATAAACAGCTGAATGACCATTTATCTCCATTGCTGATCTTCCTTTGCAACATGGTGTACTGCTTAGATTCACTACTGTCATATACTGAATACCATGACATGTGAAGTATCAGTTGTCAGATAGCAGACAATGAAACTGTATACCATTGGATAACAAATGCAAATAGCTAATGTTCTGAAAATATTGCGAGGTCTCAAAAATATCAACGTATCTTTTCTGGGGAGACTCTTAAGTCAACCAATTTTATATCCTGATATTGGATACTGTAACAAAGTTCTACCAGCTGGACCAAAAATAATAGTTGGCAAGCGTACCCTTTGATGGTAATGAAACTTTTCATGTTGAGTATTCCCCAGCACCAACGGTATTTTTTCACATAGGCCATTTCTGCACTAGGCTGTTACAGCGCAATGATTCCACTTTCAACATCCTATGGAATCCTGGGGTTTGCAGTTTCGGGAGGGGCCAACTGGCCCCTCCCAAAACTGCAAACCCCAGGATTCCATAGGATGTTGAAAGTGGAATCATTGCGCTATAACAGTCTAGTACAGAAATGGCTTTTCTCAGCTAATTTATGTCTCCTTCAGTGAAAAAGAAGAACTTCCTTAGCCACTGTGTTGTGTTCGGACACAATTAAAGCTGCTCATTGCCTCCTTAGAAATAGCCCAGGCTGCTCAATACCCACCCACCCTCTTCCGCTGGTCTAGGACCAACCCTGATCCAGATTCCTACTCAGGATGTTAAATGTAATCTTGTATAATAAACTGTTACCATCTCCTGTACAAAGTCTGAATTCAGTTATCAATTCAGTTGTTTTCTCTAACCCAAATGTTTCCTTATGTCTCCAAAACCAGAACTGGTTTAATTTTTAATTTATGAGCAAACCATACCTTTCATAAATATGAGATTCTGTTTATAGTCCCAATATAAGAATTGTAGACCTACATAAATAAACACTCTGTTGGTGTGCTGCTCTTCTTCTTCTTCTTCTTCTTCTTCTTCTTCTTCTTCTTCTTCTTCTTCTTCTTCTTCTTCTTCTTCTTCTCCTCCTCCTCTGCATTTCCTTACCTGCTTGTACTTTAAAGTCCATCATGAAACAAATGCTGCCACTAATATACAGTACACATTTGTGGTAAATCCACTTCTTGATCCAGGCCAGATTTATTAAAATGTCCTGGACTAAGTATAGATAGTCCACCCAAGATTTTCTACTGAGTGTCTTGGAGTACTAAAATAGCCTATGATCAGAGAAGAAATTACAGAACAATAAAGCCTGCATCTTTTAAATATCTGATGAGTCCTCTTAGTTCCAAGAACTCCAGCCTCAAAACACAACAATACAGCCTGTTGCTAACATGAATACAATTAAAGTCTGAAACCACTTTTTTGAGGGGCCAGTTGTGGGTAAAAGTAGGACCAATTCACAGCTTTTAAATACACTACATTCTAGAAGTTTTTGAGTGTATGTCAAAATCATTACATCATAAAGGACATTGTTTGGCTATCCAGATATATTAGAGATGTTGTTGGATCTCCAAAACTGCTAATCTTTTAAACAAATGCTAGTGTTTCAGGTGGGGCTGTTCCCCTGATGACAGATCCCATCCCGGGAACTATAAATTTGATATCAAATAAGCCTGCCATGCCAGAGAGGTTGTCCAAGTGGATACGTAGACAAAGAGGTCAAACAACCGAAAATAGGTCAGGCCAGGAAAATCCCCAGTCACGTTCCCCTAGGAGACCTCAGGCTAAACATGTCCGCATGGACAAAGGCTACGAGTAGCCAACTTGAGGGGATTATTGTGTTTTCCTCAGGTTGAGTAACTCCGACCTTAGTAAACTCCACACTGCAAGGTCTATCTGCATAAACCAATCACGCAAACTACCAAGTTGCTATTGTGCGGCATTTCTCCCTCAATTTTGGCCATTGTTCTTCCCGGGAGGTATGTTCTGCCCTATAAGTAGTCCCAGTTTTTGAGGGTCTCTTAGGAGAACTCCCTGCCATGCTAGCAGACCGGCACTCTGTTAGTCAAGTGATCCCCCTGGTTGCTTTTCTTTGCTGAGCTCCTTTCTTCTCACTGCTTCTTGGACTGAAGACTTCAAGATAGGTGCAGTATCATTGCCTTTACTCCCTCTCTGCTGAATCCCCTATCAATTTTCACCTCTTTCCTTTCTCAATAGGCCTTGCATACGTGTGTGCGTGCGTTGGTGTGTGAGAATACATTTGTTAATAAAATCCAGTTACTGGTACATTTGTCTGGCTTTTCGCTTGGTTTGACCCTGTAAAAATTGGGTAAAAGATTCTGCTGGGTTACTCTGCCGCTCATTTTGCTATTGCCAGTGCTCCACTAATTTCCTCAATCTTTGCATTTTTTGAGTAAATCAAGGTGTCCCCCAAGAGACCCTCAGAAGTTAGGGTAACAGGGCTGCCCCTTCCCAAACACTTGTCTGGGGCCAAGAATTACATCACAGCATACATGGATTAAATAAGCAGTTATCTGCTCTGGAACACTGTACAAAATTTCAGTCTGATCAATTTGACTGATCTTGTTGCAGCACAGCATGTTTCTGTCCAACCCCCCCCCCAAAAAAAGGGACTATCTGTCACAAGGTATGTGGCTGAAACTGCAACCACTTGTCAGAGATCACTTGCCTGCATCTTAAAATGCCCTGTCTGGCTACTTTATATGGGACCAGTCCCAAATTAGATTATTTAATATGATCAGAGCCATAACCATATCTAGTGCGCAGAAATAAATGGTGTGTTTAAATGGCTCATCTGTGCATCAACAGCATTCTTAAGAAATCAAAATTACTGCCTACACTAGCATAATTCAAAATTTCACATTACACAATTCTCTGGTTCTCAATCAAGAGAACACTGGTTTGCTGAAATTCCAGCTTTCTCATCATTTAGCTAAGCCTGCCATATCTTAGGTCAGGTAAAAGGCCAAAAAGTACTTTGTGTGAGGTCATTTCCTCACTAGACTGTTACAATGCTATTATTCCACTTTCAATATGCTAAGGAATCCTGGGGTTTGCTGTTTAGCAGCGGGAAGAGCCTTTGAGGAATAACAGCACTATAACAGCCTCTTGAGGAAATGGTCTGAGGCTCTGTTGTTACTTGACATTCAATGGTGCTAATGAGAAACTTCTGCAAAAAGAACTAGTAGTGGTACTTAGTGAAGCAGCCAAACTGGAGATCTCTAGAAGATGGAAAGGCATTTAAAAGAAAAAGGGGCACAATAAGTAGCTTATGGGCTGCACTTAGAGTATCATGAGTTCTCATAACGATGGTATTCTGGTTCAGAAAGCAGTGTATGTCACCTTTTGCTGGAAGTACCACCTTTTGCTGGAAAAGCAACATTACATAGCACTTGCTGATGCAATGCCAAGCACTCCAGATCTTATGATCCTCAATCAAGAAGTCTACTGTTGAATGACCAATCTGGCCAGGCTTCCATACAGCAAGCCTTGATAACAGATCCTGACATCATGTAGAACAGCATATGTTCTGTGATACATCCCTGCTTCTTCCTGAAGCTTAAGTATGGTGGGCTGTCCCACATACTTTTTAGAAGACTGTATACACAGAGTGGTTACTCTCACCTGCATTTAATATGGAAGAGTTAATGCAGATGGAAATATTGCACATTGTATTAATTCACTGGACACTGGGCACATTGCACTGATCCATAAATACATATCAGAACCACCTAAAAATGTGGAGTAATTTGAAATATGTGAACTAGTACGGATCTTGTCGTTATTTTATTTTCCATATTTTCAGCCTATTTTGGTTTTTCAAAATCAAAAGCCAAAGATAATTGAATCCGTGTTTGGATAGCAAGCAAATATGTCTGTATTTGAATAAGTTTAGAATTCCTCCACAGGGGTGACTTTAAAGTTTGGTCTGGGACCATGCACACACATATTAAAATGTAACTCCCTCGCAATGAGGGTGTTTTGTTTTTCTATCACTGCTGAAATTCTCAGTGCACTACTCCAATCTGTAGGAAGAAAGGGTGAAAAAGAAAACTGGGCTATATTAGGCCAAATTCTAAGAGAAGGTATTAGATTCAAAGCCCCTTCCCTTCTCGAAGAGATGGGCCAGTGCTGGGGACAGCTCTGTCATCTCTGCAGTTAAGTCAATGATTCTGGCCTACATATTGGCCAGTTTTCCCTTAAATACATTGTTCAGTGGTGGGGTGGTGGTGGTATACTTTATTTAAATTGGCTGCCAAGGGGTACACAAGTGAAAAAAGCTCAGGAAGCATTGCATTAGACAGAGAAAGGAAAATTGCAGTAATCCGGAATGTATGGTGGGTGCAGGGTGGGAGAAAAGAAAAGCAGCAGCAGCAGTAGCTAGGCTATTTCTGATTCAAACAGAAGTTATCAAAACCGCAATGCATGAGCACAGTGCTCTAGAGTGGGAGAAACTCTTGCCTCCTGTAACAGCAAGCAAAGCATCATCTTGTTGGCAAGGTGTTTTATTTTTGAAAAAAGTTACGTTTTGTGCTGAAAATAAATCTAAGACGTATATAATGAATAAAATATATTTTAAGCAGGGATAGATGGAGAGGAGAAACTGGCCTCCTGTTTTCTGTTCCTTCTTAGGGCCAATGTCTTTCTCTGAGCATTTTTACTACTGACATCAGAGAATGCCTTGAAGGATCTCCTGTAGTTATGTGCCAACATGAATGTATAATATGCCAAGTGGCAAGGAAAGTTGCATCCACATTTGGAGTCAAACTGTAGGCCTGTGACTCCAACATCACCACTCTTCTTCTCCTGTATGATTTTTAATATTTTTGCCTGATGAAGAAGCCAGTATAGCTTCAAAAGCTTGCATGATGCATTTTGTACATTTTAGTTGGCCAAATAAAGATATTGCTGTTTTGTAAATTTTGGATTTTGTTGCATACCCCTTTCAAATTTACTGTTAAAGGGCCTTTTTAAGCATTCAGATATGATTGTTTTCAAGTTTTATTTCTTGTCAATCCCTTTTTTTAAAAAAGTTACATAAAGTAACAAATATAAAAAAGAAACAGGATAGGAAACTCAATGAGTTAATTTTTAAAAACAGTTCAATAAGTGGCAGCAACAAATTACTTTTTAAACACTATAATCAGTGACAGAACAAATAGTTTATTTTATTATTTCTTGAAATATTTCTATAACACCCTCTATCATGAGATCTCAGGATGACATACAATTAATACAATATAAACAGTTTAAAACAAATCCAGATACAAACAGAATAATTTAAGTAAGATAAAAACATATTAATAAATCACCAGGTTAAAATAGCAGAAAAGGCTAAGACAGTTAAAATTGTGTGCTTGTACTCTTTAGAAAGTAGTAAGAGTCATCTCAAAAAACTTTAAATAAAAAGTCAGGTTTTAATTTGGTGCCTAAACGAGACCAATATTGGGCCAGCTGAGTGTCCAAGAGGAGGGCATTCCATACATGAGGTGCCACAGCAAAGAAGGCACTCTCCCATATCCCTGGGAGAAGTGTTTTTCCCACTAGTGGGATATGGAGCAGGGTCCCCACTAGTAGTTCTCAGTTCTCAGGCAGGTATACATAGGGAGAAGCACTCCATCAAATATTGAAGTCTCACACTGTTTGGAGCATTGAACGATACCACCAAAATCTTGAATTCGGACCAGAAGTGGGTTGGCAGCCAGTGCAGCTCCTTTAAGATGGGTATTATGTGTCATCCATATGATACTTTATAAAGTAAGTTACCATTCCTGGTCCTGATGTGATCCATGTAGTTGTCAGGTGGTGACACTAGGTCTGGGAAGATTGCTTTTCATTCCCATTTAATCTTGATGGTGTGATTTTGTCCCTAGATGCGACTGGATGGGTCTGCAGCCATTGCCTCAGTGCCATTCTTAGGGAGAGAGGTGGAAAAAGAGAACATGAGAAAAAGTGAGAGAAAGCATTTAGCATCCTTCTCTCACAAAAAAGCAGTCTGTCATGATCTAAAAATTGCAGTAAGGGAAAACAGAAACAGGAAAAGCTGTAAACATAAACATACATATTCCTAAGTAGGCTTGAATTTTATAACAAGGGATTTTAGTTTTCACCTCTAGAGTGAAAGGAACTCTGCTACTCACTGGAATAAACCATGCTGTACCTTTTCAGTGACCAGAAAGAACAAGGCAGCCAAAAGGTGAGGAATAGTTTATAAAGCACATGGCAAAGCAAAATCTGTATGGTGTGAGCTGACAGAGAGCCAAAATCCTTCGCTTGATAAGGGAAATAACAAATAGCCTAATAGTTAAATAATTAGTTAAAATTAGATGACTGTACTAAGTAGATGTATATTTTGCCCCGAAAGTCTGTTGTATAAAAAATAGTTGTATATTTTGCCCCGAAAGTCACCAGGTGACCACTACAAACCTGTAACCACGGCTGGTGCTATCATTAGATCAACTAGGTAGCTACCTAGGGTACAGACCTCGGAGGTTATGATCTCTAAGCGGCAGAGTTGTATACAGATGAAGGTTCTTTTAAACCCTAGTTTTAAGAAAAGCCCAACTGACAATTTAGATTTTCATTTTTAGGATAAATACCACACCAGTTCTGCGGAATATAATTAATTATAAAGCCAAAGACTGTTGTATTCCTTATTCCTGCCATTTAAAATAAATCCAGCAGTTTCAAGTTTTGTGCTATTCATGCCTCTGCAGGAGGTCTGTTTTCGAAAATCAGCACTGTGGGGAAGGAGGGCAGTGCAAGTAGCTAGCCTTGCCTGAGGTGCAGAACAGCCTGGCACACTGGTCCTGTCTGTAACACAAAATGCTGAGCACAAAAATGCAACAGGGATACCAAATTTCAGAGGGAAACACAACCCTCATTCTGAATGCTTGCAAATTCTATTAGGGAAAGAGTAGGCGGTCTCCTCCTTTGGAGTCGGTTCCCAAAATGCCATGGCCGTCAGTCATACAGCACCCCCTAGCAAAAGGCTGGGGAACTTGCTTTACTCTGGCCTCAAAGCCATTGGTAAAGGAGACTTTGTTTCCAAAGTAGGCTTTCCAGGGAGCATTAGCCACCTTCCTAAATTCTTCCCTCCTCCTCCCCCTCCCAAGCCTCTCTATTAGTATGTATTACAAGGTGGAGAGAGAAGGGGGGGCCCGTGGGGTCCCCACCCCACCCCCACTTTCTACGGGCCTCACCTGGAATTATAATTCACCGCCCCACCCGTTCTGTTTTCATTTTGTGGGCACGCGGCGCTTAGATGAGGACAACGCGCCACCGGTGGCGCCTGGTTTGTGTCAGGCTAATTACGAGGGAAGTTTCCCAGACGCTCCTTCACTTCAGGGTGAAGATGGAAGACTTCTGAGGGCCGCAAATGGCGTCCTGACTCCTGAGCAACGCGGGAGCGTCTCTCAGGAAACTCCCGCGTGCTCGCCCACGTGCCCATCCGCACCGACGGGCATCACTCCTGACAGCAGCAGGCATTCCAAGGAGATACGTCAGCGCGTTTCCTCCGCTTGCGCTCGAGACGAATACGGCGCGCGGGGCGGGGGGGTAGGCACGCGGAGGGAAGAAACGGCCCTCGCTTTCAACGGAACGTTTGGAGGGAGCCGCCGCCGCCTGCGCGCGAGGACGTGTCTGAAAAGCTCGTCCTAACGGCTTGCGTCCTTCCCTCCTCCGTTCCTCAGCTCTTCTTCTTTTTTTGTAACTCGACGTGCCTTTGAAAAAGAGCGGCTCTCATTGGTCAAGGGCCCAGAGCGGCAGAAAACGGTTCTGAGGCCCAAGGGGGAGAAATGGAGATGCAGGAAACAAAACGGGGGAGATAGCTTCTGCCAGCCCCAGTGATATACTTTTATCTGCCAATTCATTACTTCCCTTTCTGTTTTCAGGAACCAGAATATCCTGTCCAGCAATAAACTTTAATTTGTTGACTAATTAATGTACAGCTCTGCCTATGTTCGTGTTATAAGAGAGAAGGCTGCCCGCCTTTTGCCGCTCATTCCCTGTGTCACAATGGCTGTTGCTCTCAGTGGGAATGCAGTTGCCCTTCCTCTCTCATTCGCACTTCCATGACTTTCCCTTGTATGCCTGGAATAGTCCACTCCCCAATATTATTGCTATTTAGATAGTGCTTTGTTTACTTAGCACACCCTGCATTTTTCACCCTGGGTGACTGGCCTCCTCAGAAGGTCTCCCCAAGTGAATCACCAGAGAATAACCTCTCAGTTGAGCTGTCTTTTTATCTGCTCTTAGCACAGAGATCCATTCAGCACTGCCTGTCTTCATAGGCCATTTCTGCACTACGCTGTTATAGTGCTATCATTCCACTTTCAACCTCCTGTGGAATTCTGGAGTTTGTAGTTTACTGAGGCCAAAGAGCTCTCTGGCTGAGAATTCTAAAGGCCCCTCCCTAAACTACAAACCCCAGGATTCCATAGGATGTTGAAAGTGGAATAATAGCACTATAACAGTGTAGTGCGGAAATGGCCATAGTTCCTGTGTTGCTCTCCTCTCATATACCCTTAAGCAGTTCACACCAGAAAAGAAGAAAATACTTGGGGTGCTTGTTGTTGCCAGATTTCTCTCCCATCCTTTCTGTATACATTACCCGAGGGCTGTTCTCCAACTGTTCTTTATTAAGCTGACCATAATCGGGAAGGGACAGGCGGTGTGGTGTAGTAGTGACTACAACCCTGGAGACCAGGGTTCGATTCTCCTCTCAGCCATGGAAACCCACTGGGTGACCTTGGGTATATCACAAACTCTCAGCCTCAGAAAACCCCATGATAGGTTTGCCTTAGGGTCTCCATAAGTAAGAATAAACTTGGCGGCACACAACAAAAACAACTGGGAAGGAACTATAATCCTGCAAGGTAAACGTGATAAGAGTGCTTCACCAACAGTGGCACCACCAGCTCAGGGCTGACCCAGGACATTTTACTGCCTGAGGTGGAGCAACAAATGGTGACCTTCCTTTTTCATGGTACAAAATGCCCAAGGCCAACCAAGTTACTTTGGCGCAGAAAGCAAAAATTCCCAGAAGCACCTTCTCATCTGAATAGCTGTAAACACAACAAAAACCTACTAACTGATAATTTGCTACCTTTTCATGATATCTGAAATCTACTGCCTGAAGGGATTGTTTTACTCTACATAGTGGTAGACCTAGACCTGCAATATTTCGAATGTAGTGTATTCCATGCATGTCCTTGCAGAGATGATTTGCAATTTTCCACACTATTTAGTGGGATGTAAATGGGAGATCTTCACTCTGTCTCTCTTCTCCCCTCCTTCAGTTCTCACCCTTATTTGTGTGATCCCATGGCAATTCCCTGGTCATTGAATTGAGTGTCAATGGAAAAGCATCTGGCTATGTGCCTGTAGCCAGACATACAATAATGACTTCGAATGGATTCCCATGAACTGAGCAATGCCTTCAACATTGTGCGTCTGGCTACATAACCAGATGTTTCAGTATTTACCCCTGCTCTCCATTGGCTGCTTAATGGCTATGGCCAAATGAGATAGGTGGGTTCTGAGGGGGTTGGAAACCCTCGTGCAAGAGAAGCAGCAAATTCTTCTCATAATGATGAAGAGAAAAAAAAGATATACCCCAATATTAGGCTGGCATATGAAGTTAAAAGGATACCAGCCAGCACCATTATCATTTGGGATTCTAAAGCAAGCTCACTGAAAATATCTATTGCATTAGGCCTTTTCAGAACCATCTGAAATAAAAGGCGTGGCAGACACAAGATGTATAGGAATGAGTTTGTGATTTTGTACATCATGAGGCTCTCCTAACCCATGATCTGTCAGGAATAGACCATACCTCCCTTCTCCCTGTACTGTTTTTATAGCAGATTGTCAAAAAATGAAACTTTATGTTCTTCATTTAATGTAATCACAAGCTGCATTTAAGACTAGAGTCAAATGACAGCTTTTAGGAGAAATGAGAGTGATACAGCAGACATAACTTTTCATACTACTATATATTTCTTTCTGTGCTGCTCTTAGCAGTCTAATAGATTTGAAGTTTTTTTAAGCATGACAATACCCTACAAAGTTTGTTTGTGAGGGAAGGCGGTTGGATGAAGCAAAAGTGCTCATTGGAAACAACAACTGTCTGTGGCTAGCCTTTATCACTAGGAGCTGGCCTCTGTGAGTAGGGCAGATTTCTTTCCAGATCCTGAAGAAATGGAGGGAGAGGTGAGGGCATGCAATACAAAGGCTCCATCATATTAAATCTGTGAGTTTGCCACAAGATTTTGGCCTGAAACCTGTTGGTTGGTTTAGCTTGAGTAGACCCATTGAAACAAATGGTGACTGGTGAGTAAACATATAGATAGATCCTATTAATTCAGTGGTTCTGCTCTGGTTGGGACTAACCAACTGGATTCAGACCTTTTTAGGGCACAGGAAGAGTTTCCTTCATGATTCTCATTCCATACAGACATGCAAAGTTCATCCAGAACGAAATGCTTCTTTCTAGAGATTCCCAGTTTCCAGATGTGGCACTCTGGATGTTGTACTGGTGGAGTGATGACCAAAATGTTCAGAGGCCTCCCTGAGAGGCACATCTGTGGGAGCATTTTTAGCTGTTGTGCTGTATTGCTAGGAGAAGGTCTATCAAGGGTCTCCGATACTCTATCCACTGCTATAGCACAACATGAAAGCAATTTTGTTTTAGCCTGGACTTGCGCGGGCCTTCCTTTTACTGTATTGAATCAGCTGTTAGAGTGGGTGGGGGCTGGGATGAGTTAAGTTGATGATGACAGTGGCGAAAGACTCCTCAGATCTGGCACCAAACGGTCAGTGGGAAGTTTGTTTTATTGTTAGGCTGTATAAATAAAGACAGGATAACCTTCCCTTTGGGCGGAGGTCCGCAAGAAGCCCAGACAACACTTGTATGATCCCCATGGGATACGGGTGGAGTAGAATTTTAACTAAAATAAAATAAACTAGGGTTTCCAGATGGCCTGGACTGCCCTGGACAGTAATCTTGTTAGATGTACAGTTAACAAGAGCAAAATCACCATTATCTAATTTGAATGGTATGCTCCAAAAACAGAACTGAAAGTGTTTAAGACAGGATTCTAGATCCTTTGGGACTGATCCAGCAGCCTGAGGTAGATACTAACAACATTTAGACTTATAAGAAGATGCATATATCCCTGCTAGCATCAGTTCAATAGGGGTCAAATGAAAATTGCATGTGGATGGAGATGTGCATTTAGATCAGTCTCTATCTCTGTAACATTTGCAGAAGACTGCTTACATGGCCCAGTGTCTCCTGCTGTTTCAGGATCATTTCCGATAAGGCCAGAGTTACAATAATTAGCTTGTAAGCCTCATAGAGGAAATGAAAAGTTAACCACACAAGCTGCTAGATGCCACTTTGCTGAGCACTTTGCACTTTGTTTGAAGATATGGAAGCAGATTCTCCATTTCTTCATTTGTTCCTCCTCCCCCTCTCCCAGCCGAAATTGGATCACTGGCAGGAGGGAACAGGCATAGCAGCAACCATGGAGCACAACTATTAAAGTCTTTTGTTTTCCCTGTCACCCTCCCTACTCTCAAAAGTGTAACCTTGCAGTCTTGCATGTGAATGAAGTCACAATTCTGAAAAACATTCAAGTGTTAAAGCAGAAGTTTTTAAACACCACATGGTCCCCAGAACTTCCTGCAAGTTCTCTTTGATTGCCAGATCATCTCCCTGTGACTTTAAGAGGAAGCCATGCTGACTCTCTCTCATGGGATATGGATAGAGAGATGCCACCAAGCAATCCTCAGGGAACTGTGAGAGCCATTTACATGTTTCTGTGGGTTTCTTTCCTTTTCAGAGTTGTCTAATGAGAGACATCAGTGATATCTACAGATCTCAAGATGTTTGCCCTTCTCCCTCCTCTCTCCACCTTCCTACTACCAGTCCCAGATTAAAATATAGGAATGGGAGCTCCATCTCATCACCTCTTTCTTCTTAAAGGTTCATTCTCAGGCATGTACTCTCCCCATTTCCTGTGTGTGTGAGGGGAGTGTCCCTCAAAATTCACACTCACTGCATCTTTACAGTCTCTACATTCTACTTGTGCATTTGTTCCAGCAATGGGAGGAACATGGATACCTGCTAATTCTTTGGAAAGGAAGGAGGAAAGTATGGATAGTCTCAAGTAAGGTTTTTATTGGGCAGTCTGTAGCTTGGGGAACATAAGGCAGGGCCACATAGTTCACACGTACACCGTCATCCAGCACCTCATCACTGTGACCTCCTCAACATTTGCCAGTTGCCTTGCTCTCCATAACAGCAGAGCAGGCCCTGGTGGAAAGCAGCAACTCGATAAGCCAGATCATTCCCTCTCAGCTATAAAGTGCCTATAGAAAAGCAGGAAGACAATATGATCATGAGCATATTTGAATCTCCTTGCAGGCATGAAGCAACCTTTTAACTGCCAAAATGCATGTGTCATTCATACTAAAAAGGGTGATGTTTCCTCTGAGAGTGAATTTAGATATGGCTGTGTACAGTGACCTGTTCCCTATGCATATGTTAGAAAGTGACTCAGCCATCTTCGGCTTAATTAGTTTTGTTTTGAAACCAGAATCTGCATTATTCCTATAGTCAACTTGCACTTGGGAGACTAAGAAGGGCTAGCTGGGTGTCAGCCAGTCCAGACCCCAGCACTTTGCAACCACAGAGAAGACTGGGTGTGGTTTTCTGCTCAGTGAGCTAGCAAATGATGGGGAGTAAATGCATCAGCAAAGAATAGATTAAAACATCCCATTTACTGACAATCAATAGTAAGTGAATTCATCCAAGTGCCAGGAATGATGATTAGAGGTACTTCTGCCACTCCTCAGCCTTTACTATGATGTTACACCAGTAGGTGTTCCCTAAAACAGATTGCAGGGTAGCCTGAATTCTCTTTACTGACTGTTCATCTTGACGTAAAGTTGAAGGCTTTTGTGGCTGGAATCCATAGATTGTTGTGGGTTTTCCAGATTTTGAGGCCGTGTTCTATTAGTATTTTCTCCTGATGTTTCTCCTGCATCTGTGGCTGGCATCTTCAGAGGATATATATCCTCTGACGATGCCAGGCACAGATGCAGGCAAAATGTAAGGAGAAAATACTAATAGAACACGGCCTCAAAACCTGGAAAACCCACAACAACCTATGTCCATCTTGAATTGTGGAGAATCCCTGATAAATTTCTTGCTACCCCTTAATATGTTTGCCAAGGGGTAGCATAGTCTAGAATTCCCAATATTGCCATGGCAGCTATGAAGGATGAGATATGTAGTTCAACACATCAGAAGGGCTCTAGGTTAAGGAAGGATGAAGTAGCCTATGGGGAGCTGACGGACTGTCCCTTCAAAAAGAAAACCCTGCACATGCATACAAACATTCATGAAGAAATTGAAACACCTCCCCAAACTTCAGCCTGGACAGATTTTGTATGTCCCACTTAGTACCTTTAAGCCTCTATTCTGCTAGCAGTTTGAGTATCTTAGATACAGCTTCAGAAGCTTCAGGCTTTAAAACCACTTGGTAGTCATAGCAGGTGCTATAGGCTGTGCCTCAGAGGAAGGAACTGGCAAAACCACCTCTCTGGCTAAGAAACCCTTATGAAATTAATGGGGTCTCCATAAGTCAGCAGGAGACTTGAAGGCATGTACACACATTCAAACATTTCAACATGCAGTACTTGGCATCCTTTGTGATCCAGCTCATTCCATCTGAAGTGCATGTTTTCTAGGAGTGTACACTGAAGGCAGTACTTGATTTGGGCCCTTTTCACACGTGGGGAGCTGAAACGGGGCGGTGCACACAGGGGCGGAGATTACCTGTGTGCGTTTTGCTCTGTCCCTGTGGGGAGCGCAGCTCCGCCGCTCCACACGCCGCTGAATTTCGGTGGCGTTCGGCGGCGTTTGGCAGCGCCCAAAATGCCGGCTGGCGGCTTCCGGCGGTGCTCCGCCAATCAGTGCGCCAGCCGGAAGCCCGCCCCCGGGCAGATCTGCAGAGACGCACTAATGCGTCTCTGCAGATTCATACCGGGAGCAGCCGCGGATTAGTGCGGGCGAGTTTCATAAAAACCACCTGGGAAGGTGGTTTTTAAAAAACTCGCAGCGTCATCCTTGCGGCTGCACTAGAGCGGTTGGAGGTGTGGAGCCTCACCTTTTCCAACCACACTAGATCGCCCCGCAGTGTGAACGACCTCCGTCTCCGATCATCTGGATGCGGAGTTTTACCCCCGTGTGGAAATGGCCTTGGATAACATATGGGGCCTGATTTGGTTTGAGCTGCTTCAGAGGACTAAATTCAGTTTGCATTTCAATCCTTTGGCTGGCTTCAGAATATCAAAGTTTTGTATCTTTCCCCATGGTGGGGAGTATAATGGAGAAACCAAAAAAATGTGGCTATAATGTGTTGTGTTGTTGTTGCTGTTTTAACAGAAATCAAATACATTTTTCAGGTATAGCAATCTGTTCTGTGTGAATGAGACCTGCTTTTGTAGGACCTTTACATTTCAATTTTTTTCCCCCAAGTGAGCTGCCTATAACCATCATGGCAAAATTGGATTACATTTCCATACATAATTTCTACTTCTAGATTTGAGATAGATTTGAGAGAAGTTCTGCATCTTTCTTTCTTTCTTTCTTTTAATAACAGCCATTTTGTGGGACAAGGGTTCACGGGAAAAGCCCTCCCATTCATGCAGGGGTGGGTGGAGCTGTCCAAGGAGCTGAAACTGTTGGGGATGGGATTCAGCACCTTACATAGCCCCTTTAAAGTATGGGTTAAAACCCAGGGTTCATTCACCACTGCACTCACAAGGGAACCAATAGCAGCCTCTGCTTTCTGTTATTTCTACCCGGACAGAGATGTTTACCATTCACTCAACATGCCCTCCATGCATTCTGTGCTATGCAAGGACTGTACCAGCTGGGATACAGTTCAGCTGTTACCCTGTCTTTACAAACCAAATTAAATCTGGGGCCTGATACAAATAACTAGAAATGCCTTAAAAAGCATTTGCTAGCATTTGTTTGCCAAAGAACAAATAAGGATCTAGTTTCATGGCGGACACTTAAAAATGAACCACCAGAATAAAAATGATCTCTCTGTCCTCCTAGATTGCCTTGAAAATCTAATAATCTGAACTTTATGCCAATTTTCCACTTTGCTTCCACTTCCCAGCTTGATCAGAAATTCTGGTAGTTCTGCAGGATTGTTTAACTAGGCAGAGCCAAAACATACCAACGTAGCATGCAGCATTTTACAGCCGAGAGAGTAGGATGCAATAGAATCCAGTATAGAATTTATTTATTCACTGCCCAGGCTTCTGGCTGTTTTTAGCTGATGGATTAGCTAAATGTGGGCTGTTGGTATGCCATCCATCTCCTGTGGTTGCAGAAATCCAACCCAGGTTTCCAACCCAGAGGGTGGAATTCTTTGGATGGCAGCTGAGCCCAGATCAGCATTCTATTCTCTTTGCTAAAAAGACCAGTTTGAGTTTGGGGTGATAGTGAGAGAACTGGGTACTCCTCAAGCCTCCTTCCCTGTAGCACTTTACACATTTTTTCCACCAACAGACAGACACAGAGTGTTTGCAAATGTTCAAGAGGTCTTCACTGTGTAATTCTCTCCCTTGCTCCACACCTTAATTTGGCTCATTCTTTTGCAGGGTTGATTTAAGGACATTTGCTTACTGGCTGGGTTTCTTATGGATTTCAATAATTTTTTGCTTAGGAAAACAGATTATTTACAACCATAGTTTAAGCGGCCAAGGACCACAGGTGTACTTCCACTGGTTAGTTAAACTGGCTGAGATCTGCAGGTGTACTTCTACGTTAGAAATCTGCTATAGGGAGGGAGTAAAATATGGAGGGTTGGCATTTGATAGCAAAGTACCAAAATACACATTGAGTATGGTCCATTTATGTGCATTGCCTGATATTTTATTACTGTAACTTACAGGCACCTAAGGGTACTTTCACATGGTGTGTGTGTGTGTGTGTGTTTGTGTTTGTGTGTGTAATGGTGACCAATTCCAGCAAACCACATAATGCCAAAACTGGGGCCACAGCAGTTCTTTGCCTACTTGAACAATACTTGGGAAGCATAAGTGAGAAGCATATTATGTAAAGGAGCTATGGCACAGTGGCAATATGGGTGGTCATCCTAAACTGCTTGCCACTCAGGAATGATGGGTTGATATTTCCTCAGTGGGGAATCATGGCTGGAAGAAGTGTTCTTCTAGAGTGGTACATTCATTTGCAGATAATTTTCAATTTGGGAGCAGACTGAGTGACACAGTCAAATGAGTTCAGGTGGAAGGATATCAGAAGACTGGGGGATGGGATTCACCTTGTTGCTACTAGGGAATCTGACACAAAATCATTTCCCCCCCTGCCTGTCCATATATATTTGCAAACAATACAAATATTAGAAAAACAACATGGTTTCTGTTCAGGGAAGTACAGAGAATTTGTGTGTGTGTGTGCATGCATATACCTTCAAGTCTCCAGTTGACTTATGACAATCCCATGAATTTCACAGGGTTTTCTTAGGCAAGGAATAGTCAGAGGTAGTTTTGCCAGTTCCTTCTTCTGAAATATAGCCTACAGTCTCTGGTATTCATTGTCAGTCTCCTGTCCAAGTACTAACCAGGGCTGACTCTGCTAAGTGTCCAAGATCAGAGGGGATCTGGTTCCTTCAGGATACATTAGCCACAGAGAATTAACTGCTAAGAATCCCTTTTGCTCCATTAAAACATCAGAGCTCTGATTCACTACTTTGTCCTTTTGATTCTCCCACCATTCTTCCCTCCTTCTGTTCTTCGTAACTCTTGTCTTTTCTTTCACTTCCCGCCATCAGTTGCTCCCCACTTTCTGCACGCACATACATATCTTAGTGTCTAAGCTCCTTGGGGAATAGACTCTTGTTTGTTTGTGAATGCCACACAAAGGACTATGTAAACAAACAGTCCAAAAAAAGAAAAGAAAAGACTGCACCGATGTCTCTTGTCATCACCTTCCATTACCACAGCTCTGAAGGAGGAGGAAATGAAAGTAGGGGTCTGACTTATAAACCAGGGACAATCCATGGTTGAAACTTGAACTTGAACTCTTTCAACTTATGTAGAGCCAGTATATTATCACACCTTTGCTACAGAACAATATGGACAGTTTAGGGACAGGCAAGCCATTTACATCAGCTGTTGGCTTCTCTGTGTCTCATCCAAGGAATACTTGGGGGGTGAGAGGACATTACTGAGTTCCAACATGTGGCCTAATACCTGGACAGCGCCATTCACAGAGCATGCAAAGAAAGAAAGCCCATGGAGAAGTCCTGGGGCAGAAAGGCAGACAGTTTGAGATGATGAACTGTAATTGTTTTGCAATGCAGGAACTCGTTTTTCTTTGTAAATCCAAAATAGCCCTTTGAATTGCAAATGTTGCAAAATTCCACTGCCCCTCTTCACTTCCAGGAGTTGCAGTCTCCTGCCATTGTTTTCACCATTCCATGCAGCTTGCCTGTGTTCCTTTCCTCTGTGGGATGATGCCGATCCCAGATTCCTGCAGCAGAGAACAGAGTTCGTCTGCAGGACAGGACAGCACGTGCGGCTTCTCCCCTCTCCCTTGCCCAGGGGGCTCTGGCATTTCAAGCATCTTGGAGACTGCCTCTTCTCTCTCCCCATCCTGCCTCAAGCCCTCTCCTCCATGCCACTGGGTCTGCTGTAATGGAAGCCTTGACATTCAGGCAATCAGCTAAAGTCCTGGCTGGGCGAATGCCGCTTTCTTTATTTGGGTGTGCAGTGCTTTGACCTCAGCACGGCACTCATCTTTTGACCAAAACAGTCTTGTCATTCCAGCTTTGCCACTACAGAGGATCCTCCAAGTGGATCAGATGTTACAACCATAGTAAACAGAGCAGAGGGAGGGACAGAGGGAGCAAGCCGGCCAGCCCTTTTTTAGCTGTGCCTTGGGAAGCCGTATCATATGCACTCATCCAAAGAAGGTAAGGCTCGCCTCCTGGTGATCTGCAATCCACTTCCCATGGAAAGCCACTCAGCTCCTGCCAGTTCCTTCTGTGCTGTACCTGCAGTTGCTCACTGGATTTAGGCATTGCTTTTCCCCTTTTGAAAATGCCAGCTGGCAGCACCAATTCAGAATTTTCCTGCAGGCAAATTCAGACCTAAATTCTGCCCCTACACTGCATTTATCTCTCTAGCACATTAGTTCCTGCATCCATTTTTATCGGCTCAGATTTCAGAGTCAAATGGGCAGCTTAAAAGCAACCATTGCAGTAGATTCTATAGTTCTGTGCTGCATTGCCATCATTGTTAAATTGATACTGATCAGGTGAGGATAAATTTTAAAAGAGAAGGCTTCCCCCCACCTATTTTCTATAGCTAGTGCCAACTCTAACATTAAAAGAGACTCGGGTGGCTACCTGAGGCAACAGATTTTGGGTGTCATAAAGGTCAGCAAATTGTGAGTTATTTACTGTATTCATAATGATATGTTCTTTTATGGCCAGTGTCAGACAGCTGTGTTTATGGGATTATTTATCTTAACTGCACAGTACATTGGCTGGCTTTGGCTACTATGCACCATGATTAGTGCTGGACAGAATATTTCAAAATATTAAAAAGAAATTGATCAAAAATATGTTTTTTGGGTATCAAGAATATTTGACAAGAAGAATCAAGGATTAATGAGAATCTTTGCAGTTCAGGACTGATTCTGCACAAAATTCACACTTGGTTGTTTTCTGCAGAAAACTATATTTTCTGTGCAGGAAACAGCATTTTCTGCACAGAAAATAATAGTCTTATGCAAAAATGTTATTTTCCATGGAGAAAAAATTGTTTCATTCACAGAAAATACTGGGGTTTGTGCAAATAGATTTATATACAGAAATATTATTTTCTGTACAGAAAACCCTTTTTTTCCTGTGTGATTTTTTTACACAGAATAAGTCCCAAGTTGCAAGCAGACTTCAAAAGCTACGTGGTTTTTGAAAACTTTCTCACAGTGGGAAGAAAATTGCTAAAATCACTTCTTGCTTCCTTTGAGAAGGAAATTAGTAAGGAATGACACCCTAAATTGCCTTTGGAAACAAGCTGTCTAGGGCTACCATGAAAATTCCTTTACACGGGTATGAATTCCAAAAATGCAAATAGTCTAACATTCTAAAGCAACATTGATCCACTTTCTAAATAAAGTTCTCTTCTCAAGACCTTTTACAAACACCATGATATTCAGTATAATCACATAGGAATAAAAGGGTTTAATATGGCTTTTTTTCACATGCAACCAAAACAAGTTTTAGCCAAGTGGGCTCATTTGTCAATTTGTGCACCAGTAAAATAAATAAGAAGCTCAAAGTGGTTCACATGGTTAAATAACATCATAGAAATGTAAGACACACCCCAAGGTAATTTAATCAAATATCCATTAAGAGAAGCAGAAATTCTATAAACAGGTCAATCTAATCAAACTATACTCCAGCAGAAGTTGACATGGAGCTGGGCAGAAACTTTGGAGCAGTGTGAAAATTCAGTGAAAAGATTAGGCTTGACCATATTGTCTTTAAACTACAAGGGTTGTACTAAAAATAATGCCTGTGTGCCATTTTCTCTGAAACTATTAACCAAATTTTGTGATGCTATTATATCACCAGATAAGAGTAATTCTTACTGCATGTCTGATGTAATATCTGTATTTCTAGGTGTCATATAACCATGGATATGAAGCAGAAAGAAAGAGCAGTCATCAAGTTCTTGACCAAAGAAAGATGCACTTCTGCTGACATTCACAGAAGGCTCATAAATGTGTATGGTGGGGTGGCAATTGATTAGAGTAATCCACAAAGATGGGTAAAAATGTTTAAAGAAAATGAAATTAAGTGTTGAAGACAAACCACCTAGTAGAAGATCATTGACAATAACCACTGAAGAAAACCAAAACAGGGTGGATGATGTGATTTGTGCAGACTGGCATATGACTGTCTGAGAGATTGTTGAGGAACATGGCTTTAATCACAGCAGATTATCCACAACCTTGGATACAGGAAAGTATGTGCCAAGTGGGTTCCTCATCAATTAACAGCTGATTTGAAAGAGAAGAGACTATACTGTATTCTGAACTGCTGGCAGCATTTGAAATCCATGAAGACACCTTTTGGGGGAATGTTTCCACTGGTGATGAGACATTGGCATACCTGTATGACCCAGAGACCTAGAATTAGATCATGGAATAGCAGTTCAAAGAAATCCAAAAGCCAGTGCTCAGCATAAAAGACTATAGTGAATATCTTCTAGGATGACAAGGGGGCGATTTTGCTTGATTTCATTGAGTGTGGGACAACAAGGAACCATGACTGAATGCATCACTCCAGAAACTTCAAGAAGCCATACATAAGAAAAGATCACAGAAACAGATGAATGCAATCCAGTTACAACATGATAACACAGAAGCCCACCCTTCCTTGGCAACATCACAGGTTCTTACACAAATTGGATGGTGCCACATCCCCCTTGCAGCCCTGATCTATTACCCTAAGATTACATGAAGGAAGATCAGATGAAGGAAAGCCTTCAGGGACAGCACTTCAGTGATGTAGGCAAAGTGGACGACTGTCAGACACTGGACCTGGGAGCGCTCAAGGGAGTTTTTTCAAGGTGGATTTGATGAGTGGATCCAAGGTGGCACAAAGGCATTGCCACTGTTGGAGACTATTTTGAGTAGCACCATGTTGTAGTCAAAGAGTTACTTCATATGTATATGTAGTCAGATATGTCTCATATTTTTAATAAAGGAGTTATGACATGATAGGCATTAGTTTCAGTATGACCATATGATTCATTCAAAGTTTTATCAAGCAGTCATCTTGCAGAAGTACTTTTAAAAGATTAAACTGCATTTCTCAATCATCTTATTTACATGGAAAACCTAACTCACAGAAACAACACCTTTTTTAAAAAAAATGGACCACTTGTGGGTCATGTTATTCAACTGTTGATTCTAACATTTCACCTTGCTGCCAAGCCACCCTCCCACTCCAGTGCTGTTCAGGTAAATAGATTATCAGGCTGAGATGCAAAGGGGAAAAATGATGGCATTGCCCCCCAAAGAAGAATTCTGACCCCCCACACACACACACCATGGTATTCTTCTTCTGTCCTCAAATGTCTAGCTTTGCAGTAATTCAGTAATTCAGCTGAGTATTTAGAAATTTAGGCATCCACAGGAAAAGGGCAGGAAAAGTTGCCAAGCGAATGTAAACAGAGCAAATAAATAAAAGAGTTCTATGTGTGAAGGATGCTAGACATTCTGGGGACCAAAGGAAAATTTCACAGGAGAGGAGTATTATTATTTGGGGGCATGGAGAAAAAGAGTATCAGCTTCTATAATCAGTTCCATGACAGATTCACAAGATGCACTCTGTGTTCATGCTAACAAACTTTGCAATTTGCCTCTGGCAGTTCAAACTGTTCATCCTAGGTGGACTGAAAATACAAGGGCTGCATCTTTTCAGGCAACAGTATTTATTCTTATGTAAACCGAAAAAAATAAACTCTGAACACACTTAATACTGCTTTAAAATAGCTTTTTACCATTGCCATTAAGCGTGCTATTGATTCAGGACAACTTATGCTAATGAAGGAACTGCATCTGTAAAAAGACTATTTCCCCCATACCTAATAAAGCCAACAAAGGCACAGTCTGCCCATGCCCCAGCCCAAAATTAACTTCTTTTTTTAAAAATATTTTTATTAAAGATTTTAATTAAAAACTAAAAAAAAAAAAAACCTCCCCACTTCCAAGCTTGTTTTCCAGTTGAATCTGCATGTTCCATTCCATTCATACATAATTGTTGCTTACTCATGGGATTTGTTACATCTTACATTGTTAGACAATTGCTTTGTTATCTTACTACCTTGTTACATTGTTACTTTATTATTTTACCTTGCTACATTATTACATTGCATTACTTACAATCTTGCATTATTCTTATTTCTTGTTACTACTGTTTGGGCCTACCCGGTGATAGCACTAGATATCTCTTTTGATATCAAAATCATTTGGCCTTCCTCTGCCACCCCGCTCCACGTGTTTGCGAGGCCTCTGGACAAGCATGTACACAGGCACAGCCAGTAAGTGTTGGACATTCCATTCTCCACCTACGCAGGCAGAACAGAGCCACTCCGTTGCTTCAGGGACCTCCCTGCAAACACCTCTTGCTTAAGCGCAACTCTAAACAAAGACACCTGGCCTCGCGCCGAAAGTCTGACAATGCCAAGCGATTTGCATACTGGCTATACTATTGTTAAACTTGACCTTTGCTAAAACTTTTGTCCCGCTCCAAACTCGCATTGTTCTCACCGAGTTTGGCATGGCCTGTAGGCACAATTCACCCTATAAAAACTCCCCAGTTCCAAGACCACCTCGGATCACTCGGATCGCTCTGGACTTCAATCCCGCCTTGCTGTCGCTTTGTCTGACAAGCTCCCATCAGTGAACCACACTGAGATTTCCTCCCTGCCATCTTCAAGTTCTTCAGGACTATGAGAAAAGGTGTCGTATCACCCATTTCCCCTGAAAACTCTTATTTCTAATTTCTAAGTTAGCTGTGCGTTTGTGGTGTCTTTTCTGTTGTCTGTCCTTTAATAAAGATATCATTTTTACTATTTTAAACCTGTCTGACCACTTGACTGACCTGACCCCATAGACATTGGGTTACAAGATCCCTGCTAAGTTACCCTGCCTCTCGCTAGCTTAAGAGAGTGCTCCAGTTAATTTCCCCAACATTGTGCTTGTGTTTTGGTTATTTGGGTTATCCCAGGACCCCCAGAGAACAGGGTAACATTCTTTTCTTATTTTATGTCTTTGTCCAATCCAAAACTTCTCTCCATTCCCTTTCAAAGTTCTGGATAGGTTTATTACTCAAAGAAAATGTTAACTTTTCTGTCTCTACCATATCCAGGACTTTTAATTCCCATTCTTCTATATCAGCATATTCCCTTTCTTTCCAATATTGTGCATATATCAGCCTTGCAGCAGTTATCAGATATAAGAGTGTCTTCTGATGACATCTTATTTCTCTTTGTTGCCCAAGCATATTTAACAGATAAAATTCTGGCTTCATTTCAAAATGTACATTATAAATTCTTTGAATTTCATCATGTATTTCCTTCCAGAATTTCCTTACTATCTTACAAGACCACCACATATGATAAAATGTCCCCACCTTTTCATCACATTTCCAACATCTTGCATTTCCAGTTTTAGTTATTTTTTGCATTCTTTCTGGTGTCATATACCAAAATTATTAACTTCTGACCCACTAAATGCAGTTAGTAGAAACAGAAGCATGAGATTCCATAGGCACTCCTCATTTTGACTGTTACCATTCTGGTTTTACCATATGTTTGAATGAGGGCTGCCAGGTATCAAGGTGGCAGCTGAAAGTTTCAGTAGGTTTTATTGACTATGATGTTTCCTTGACATACCACAGCAAAGATGTTGTTGCTTCACTCATAGTTAATGCTGTTATATAATTAAGCTTGCTATGTATTCTTAAAAATATAGCACATTCTTGTCTGTCTTTTTTTCTTGTAATGTGAGCCACTTTGAAAAATTCATTTGAAAGGGAGGGTATAAATAATTAAAATCCATTCTCCCTCCTGCCAATCAGGACAGCAAGTAAGGATTGATTCTTTTCCAACAAACAACAAAACATATGTAAAGCAAATCCAGGCATGCACTTATGATACACTTTAATTGGAAATAAAGTTTGCAGAGACTGAGGGTGTATCTCAAATGGATTCTGTCCTTAAATGGAGCCAGGGTAACTATCTTTTGTATAGTTCTGAGGAATTCTTTTGGACTTTCTTTTGAATCAACATGCTTGGGATCTGGTCTTTGAGATCTTGGTCAAGTCTAAGAACAAGTGGTTGAGAGACATCGTTAAACAAGAGAAACACAATGATGCTGTCAGTGCTGGGCACACACAACGGATTTATGTCTATGCAAGAGCCATAAACACTCCCTTTCACGCTTGCAGAGTTGGAAAATGCATAAAGATCTAATTTTTGCCTCCTCCACCTCACCCACTCAGAGCATTGACATCATACCAAACTCCCATCCAAGCCAATGCTGTCCTTGCAATGTTGAAGTGTGGCAGTACAGGAGGACTGTCAAGAAGACAGTAAAGGATTTTAATAAAAATATATATTAAAAAGAAGAAGAAGAAGACAGTAAAGGGGCTCCCAAGGAAGTTTATGATGCTGCCACTTTTTTATTTATGTATTAGGGGGCAGCTAATTGCTAAAGCACATCTAAAGCTCCACCTCAAAAATGTCATTTTTTACATGTCTTGTTGTATGGTCATCACAAGTCAGGTTCAGTCTGTAAAGACAACATTCCTCTTTGTTTCTGAAAGGGTGGGTCTTCTGAAACAAATTGGCAAGCATGACACTGACTTAAAAGTGCCACTAGGATTGGCCTTAAGTGAAAATATATATACTCACAGCAAATAACAACTGAAGCAGTTGGTAGTCTGGACAGAGCTGCTGGCCCTTAGAATGGAGGAGGTGAGGAGATATACCTAAATATAGTGGCTTCACCTACTGGTATATGTGATCCTCTGTAACACTAGAAAAGGGTGGAGTCTTTGAGGGACACTTCTACTAATCACAGCCTAAAATTATTTCATTTTTCCCTGGCTCACCCTGCAAGAAAAGTGACTTCATGTCTCCTTGAAGTTAGGTTGCCCAGACCAGTAACAGGAGAAGAAAAATCAGGAATGACTAACAACAGTAATTAGAATTGGAAGCTCTCTCCTTCTGTCAAAAATGTGTAGGGAAAACTTCTGCTTACGCAGTGATGCAGGAAATAAAGCTTTCTACATTTGTTGAGAATCTTCTTTACCCCATGGTCATATTTTCCTTCCTAGATGCCATCCTTTCTCATTGACAGCATATTAAGGTCAGAGTGCATGACTGGACAACGGTCACCCAGTAGGTGTTGTGGCTGAGTGAGGATTTCAACTTGGGTATCTCCATGCTAGAGCCAGTAGACTAGGACTCTGGAAGACCATGTTTCAAATCTCTGCTCAGCCATGGAAGTCCGCTAGGTGACCTTGGGCAAGTCAAACACTCTCAGAGGAAGATAATGGCAAACCCCCTCTGAACAAGAAACCGGATAGGTTCACATCATAAGCCAGAAATTAAATTAAAAGGGACACAACAACTTCACCAACAACAATAGTTCCCACACTAAGGCCATTTCTGCACTAGCCTGTTATAGCGCGATGATTCCACTTTCAACATCCTCTGGAATCCTGGAGTTTGCAGTTTTGGGAGGGGCCGGCTTTAAGTTTCAGATGTAAGAAATAGGTAAAAAGGGACTGGAAAGTGGAAGAGGAAAAATTAACTACACCCCCATGACGATTCTTACTGTTGTGCAGTATCTGGACCGAGGCAGGATGGGAAGGTGCTTCATTGTCCTTCTTCTCCCTCTGCAGCCCAAGCAATGAAAGCTGGACAGTGGAAGCTCCTAGCAGCTACTAGGAAACAGTCATGATAAAGACGGTTTGTTGTTATTCTTCCATCATGGAGTAGGCAACTGCAATGGGTCCGGAGGCCAATTATTTGTCCTTGGACCCTGCAGGGCTCATACACACTGCCAAAAATGTAAGAAACAAAACAAAACAAATCTGCAAATGGCCAGAAGTACATTTTTGTTTTGGAGGGAAAATCTATTTTTTTTTTTTTAAACAGTGCAGCTTATTTAAACAATGGCCCTCTGTTCCATTTGAAAGGTAAGTTGCCAGTCCTGGAGGCTTCCCAGTGCTGCGCTTTCCTCACCCCTCTTCTAACCTAGGATGCTTTCTCCTCAATGGAATCAATAGTGCAATCCTGTGTGTATCACTTCAGAAATAAACGCTGTTAAGTTCAAAGGGACTTACAGTTTCTGCAAGCCCATAAGCTTCTTCATGATTAATTAGCAGATCTGTTTTCAAAAAGATAGCTGTGTTAGTATGTGTTTTGTGTGCCTTCAAGTCATTTCTGACTTACGGCAACCCTAAGGTGAACCTATCCTGGGTTTTCTCCCCCGGGGGCTGAGAGTATGTGGAACACCCAAGGTTACCCAGTAGGTTTCCATGGCCAAGTAGGGAATCAAACCCTGGTCTCCAGGGTTGTAGTCCAGTGCTCAGACCATGACACCATGCCAGATCTCTGTGTTAGGTGCCAGACGATTCTTCATTATTGTATGTTAATATAATGCAGTACAATAACGAAGAATCATCTGGCACCTTTAAGATAAGCTTTCAGAGCAATCCAGCCTACTTCCTCAGAGGCACAGACTGCAGTATGAGAACTGCAGGTGTGTATACAGTCACTGCTGGGGACAGCTGGGCTATGTTTTGGATTGCAAGCTTGCCTTTCAACATAAAACAGGAATGGTGATCAAATAAGACCTATCCAGCATGCAAGCAGGGGAGTGCACTAGTCTTGACCACCTCTGTCATTGCTCCCCAAGGGTGAAGAGAGTGGCAATCTGAAGGGGAAAGCCACCTCTGTGCATGGAAGTTCTCTCTGTGATCAGGAACCCTTCAGTGCAGAGGCTCTCTCCTTCAGACCATCTCACTCTCCGAGTGAGGAGAATGAGGATAGAGAGGACAGAGCTAGATCCTATAATACCTGAATGGAACTTTTGTTAAAGAGTTCATGTAGCCTTCCTTTTCCTTACATCAAAAGTTGGAATCATGCAGCCCTCCAGAAAGGCCGCATTCAGGTTTTCATTGGCCCTAGGCACTCCCTGCCTCATCTCAATATACTACTAGGAATGTTTTCGTAGAAACTAAAAATTTTGTAGGTCCTAGGCACTGTGCCTAAAGTGCCTAATAAATAAGGCAATCCTGCCTCCAGATACTGTTGAAAAGCTACTCCCAGTAGCTGTAGGCAGCATAGCTGATGGTGGGGGAAGCAGTCTAGCAACCTCTGAAGAGCAGCATGATTCTCATTCTGCCTAATGCAGTAAAAGACTTAGGTTGCCTCAAAATCAGCTACAACAGTATTTTTACATTTTATTTCATTTAAACATGAATGAATGAATGGGGTGGCCTGAATTCTCTCTGGACCCACAGTGTTCTGAAATATTGCAAGCATCATAAAGAAAAGGGATAAAATGCCAGTTACAGAACTGGGGGACATTGCTGGGAGGGTGCTGTTGCCCACCTATCCTGCTTGGGGACCTCAAGAGGGGGATGTGCTTTGCTACTATGCAAACAAAATGCCTGATACCGGTCTTTGGCCTGATCCAGTAATTAACATACATTTTTACATTAAAATGCTAAAATAAACCTCCCTGACTCTGTAAAGCCTGCCCACTTTAGCTCTGGTTCTTCAGACATAGAAAAATTCTTGGCTTTTTCTTTTTTTAGCCAGGGAAAATGAGCCCTTCCCTGTTAATATAAGTATTACCATCAATCCTTCCAACACTATGCAGGAAAGGAAAAATAGTAGACCAGATCCAAACATAATTTACCTGGCAAAGCAAAAACCCAGGCCTTTAATCATCTCCAAGTTTACTGCTGTTCTGAACAAGGAAGCTATAAACCGCACTAATTTGGCTCTCATTTACAATATCCATCAGCACTAAGTGCACAATATTAAAAACCCAAACTGCCTGCTTAAAATATAGCGTGTTCACCCCTCTTTGCAGGTCACTTTTTTGTTTGCTTCTGTATATGTTGTGTGTTGTTCTGGCCACCTTGTCGTGAACGGGAAGTTAGCCAATATATCACTGAAACAAGGCAGACGGCATCTGGATTCTGTCAGTATACCAGCAGGAACACCTGTATTCAATCTAGCCAGCCACAGAACAATAAAGTGCCTTTCAAATGGCAGTTGGTTGTTAGTCAGGATCATAATAACTAGTAGGGTCTGGTGCGTCTGTAGGTTTAGGATTGCTGAGGGATGGTTTTTGCTTCTGTTTGCTTTTGTTCCATTGTTTTCGTATTACCTTATTAACTCTGTGTTCCCTCTCTCTCACCATAGTTCATTCAGCACCTGGTTTTTGGGAAAGTGGGCATATGAAATAGAAACCACAACCACCAGAATCCCCCCAAAAATAACCAACATCTGATAAATATTAAATGAAAGCTAGTATCATCCGAAGATATTTAGCAGATTTGCTTTCTAGGAAAGCAAAGAGACAATCACCTTCATAATCACCAAAAACAGGTTTGGATTTTCATTCTAACAAGCCAGCATGGTGTAGTGGTTTGAGCATTGGACTGTGGCCCTTACCGCACTATGCCATGATCCCATGTCATTGCATTGTGATGGATAGGATTGGGACCTGAACATTCCCCACAGTCCTGGTCAGATGCCAGAGGGTGAGTAGTATTCAGGACATGTTCCTTCCTTCCACAGTACAGCCAGCCCCTTCCTGCACTGTACCACAGAAGGAAGTGCTTGATAGCACTTCTGCCCCTCCCACACATCCGCAGCTGATGGGATCATTGCGCAAAATGGAGGCCATTATTGGATTTTTTCTGTTAATGGTATACAAAGCGATCACAACAGCTGAGGACCACAAAGATATCATGCAATGGCACACGTTGCAGACTGGCAGCAATGCATCCCCATGCTGGGATGGCACCATGATGCAGTAAGGGCCTGTGACTCTGGAGATCAGGGTTGAGGGATTTCAGTGCAGGTAGGGATCATTCCTCCCATTGGCCATGTGAGGTGTAGGGACAAAGAGCAATGAAAGATAGGTAGTATAATTTCAACTCCCATTAGCAACAGGAGAGTAACTACTCTTGAGATCCAACTGTCCCTGTCCAGTGCAAAGCTCACTGTTCCTTTCCTAGGCAAAGAACATGGAATTTCTCAAGAAGTCTCCACTCTGTCACATCTGGTCTTGCTCAAAATCAAGTGTGCAAGAGAATTCTTGTACCATGCATATACAACACAGCTCTGTAAGTATGTATATCACTTCAATGAATGGATGAGCAATGGAGCTGGGAAGATCAGGGATAAACCTGTTACCTGCCCCATCCCCAACCTTGAGCTTGCTTTTGTGAATGTGTGAAAAATCCTTTAGTGTTTGAAACCTTGTTTTCACATAGACACAGTGTTTTGTTCTTCCTACCACTCCGAATATGCCACATAAGTGGCATCCAGTCTGAATTCTAAAGAAAAAGATCCAAAGATACATGTTGGATGCTAAGAGATTTTAATGCAACTTCCCACAGTGCCACAGCTAAGGCACTATTCCTGCAGTGACACTTGCTTGCCTTTCTTCTTATTGGCAGTATCTGGCAGCTTCACTGGTAGAACACGAAGTGGGACTCTTCTTCTAGAAAAAATGACTAAGTTCCGTGTAATAGTGGTCTCCAAAGGTGAATCACTGCTCAGCTCCCCCAAGCCACCATAACCAAATTCTGAGTCCTTCCTAACCCCAATAGGACTAATGGTTGTGCTGAATCGTGGCGTCCCTGGACTTGATCCAGCTATACCTGCTTCCACAGACCCACGGCTGGGCTTCTTTGGAGTGAGGTGAGCCTGGCTGCTGTGTGATCCCTGACTGCTCCTCCTTGGTGTTCCCAATAGCCCTTCAATTCTTGACTTATCCTCTTCCACAAGCTTCTCGACTATGGGTGAGGTATAAGTGGTATAGGCTGGCCACTGACAGGTGCAGATCAGATGGGGCGGGATGCCAATATTGCTTGACACCAGGCTTCGATCTAGAACCCAAAAGACAGAGAATCTCTTAGAAAACAATCTACAGGATTCAGGCCTTGGCAGGAATGGCCTAAGACATTTTGATGCCTAAGGCAGAGCAACAAATTGTACCCTCCTTCTTAGAATTAAGGTGAACAGTACTAGGGTACAAATCTTAGCTTATTTCACCCTTGCAAATAAGAACCAAGAAATTTTTAAAAATTGTTCCCACTGGGCAATTACAAGAGTTTTTGCAAGCGGTCTTTTGCATTTCAACCTTTTTGTGAAAAATTTCAAAGTTGTTTTTTTTAACAAAAAAAACATTGTTTTTGCACAAATACATTTTTTTTAAAAAACTACTGCCAGTGCTGACAAAAAGAATCATCATCCTCATTTGTACCCTGGCTTTTTTCTAAAATTAGTACTCAAGGTAGCTTACAAATTAAAATAAATGCAACATGGTTGAAACATAAAAGAACAACATTAAAATAGAATCAAACTATTTGTGAAATTAAAAATAATTTAAAGCATTCAATCAAAAATAATCTTAAAAATCAATTTAAAAAATACAATGAAAACCTTACAGCACCTTCTTAAAAACCATTTCTTCAAAATCATCAGTTCTCAAAAGCCTGTTTCACAAGCATGAAAAATCTCACGGTGCCTGACAAGAGTTTTCTGAGGGATTGTCTCAGACATCTTGGCACACCCTTTCTTGTGTCCCAGTGCATTACCTTAAGTCAGTCAAGTCATTTTGATATCTCTGGGAGAACTTCTCATAAATTCCTCTCCTTCTCCTCATCTTCCTCCTCCCCTTCTTCTCCCATCTTCCCAATGATAATAAGACAATTGGAGTAAACTAAGGACAGTGGGGCGGCCATATTTATGAGGCATTAGTTCCAGGACCCCTTGCAGATACAAAAAATTGTGCATGTTCAAAACAGCCTTCCAAGGCTTGAAGAGATACTGCAAAGCTTCACAAGATAAGGCTTGTACAGTAAGCCCCTGTTAAAAATGGTGTAGGATAGCTGTGGCAGCAAGCCCCAGCCACCAAGCATGCTGCATTCTTTGGGCTCCTCTGCCTCCTCAGAGACTAGGAAACCCAAAGAACGTAGCCCACCTGGCAGCTGGGCCTTGCTGCCTCCTCCATGGCCACCACACACCATTTTTAATACCATAGGGGCTTACTATATAAGTCTTGCCTCGTGAGGATTCATTGTCTCTCTGCAAGCCTTGTGAGGTAAGGCTCTACAGTATTAAAATTGGTTGAAGCCACCTGCTTCTTCTTTCTGAATGAACTGCGCCACCTCAAAGGCAGAAGTGTGTCTCTAGCATGCCCCTCCCCCATTGTGGATTCATATATACAGTATCATGTACATTTTAATTCATGGTGGGTTAAATTTGCAGATTCTGAGTTCACAGACATGGTGAGCCCACTGCAACCAACCTTGGCTGCTCTTTCACGACACACCTGATTCCAGACATGGCTGCCTCACTGTACCTAATGTTAGGGCAGGCCATAAACCTTGGCTCCCAAATGCAGAGAACAGCTCCCTGCCTCTAAGTCACCAAGAAAAGGTTCTCCAAGGACATCATAATGAAAGGAGAAATCTCACAAGGTCTTCTTAAAGCAGAAAAGTCTATATGCCAAAGGTTTTCTTCTAAATTGAAGTCTACATTTAAAAAAAAAAATTGACAAGCTTGTAGTACTTGTTGATCTGGAACATCTTGCACTGAATATAACAATTTATCATGAAATCAGTTGTTTCTTGCCCAGGGCATATAGTTACTCATTTCTGAAGGATGCTTGCTAGACTATATTCAAAGAGACAGATGTGTTAAATGTGTGTTAGAACAAAGAGAAATCCAAGAGCACCTTTATGACTAACTAGTTTATTCTACCCTACACGTTCATGGACTCCAGTCCAATTAATTAGAAGCATGCAGTGAAGCCTCTATGGGCACACCTACACAGTGGGGAGGGGTGTGAAATGGAACTTCAAAACCTGTTAGTGTAGTGACAAATATCACTTTAGCAATGGATCACACATCTCCTTGTTGCAAAAGCTCCACTGGCTGCCAGTCTACTTGTGGGCAAAATTCAAAATGCTGGCTATAACTTACAAAACTCTATGCAACTCAGGTCCAGATTATTTGAAGGACCATATTTTCCCGTACAAACCTGCTTGTATCTTGAAATCTGCTAGAGGGACCCTTCTCTCTGTCCCACTAGTCTCACAGGTATACCTGGTGGGAACATGAAAGAGGGTCTTCTTGGTGGATGCTCCCAGGCTTCAAAACTCCCTTCCAAGAGATGTTAGATTGGCACCCTCCTTGTTATCCTTTCATAGAGAGGTAAAAACCTTTGCTTCAACAAGCCTTTGAGGGCTGACTGCTTCAGTGAAAAAGGACATTCTGTGTGCTGTGTTGTTCATCATCATCATCATCATCATCATCAAAGAATAGTTAACGGAACAAAATTGGAGCATGGAAGCATAGGTATTTTTGCATGCAAGTATGGAGAAACAGGATAACACATGCAAATGGGGGAAATAAGTCTTCGATTAGTACATGATATGGGTACAGAAACAGTAAAACATGGTCAGGAAGCACAAATGAAGAGAATTCTTTTGCTACAATTGTAGCTACAATGAAAACTCATGTTTTAATATATGTAGCGTAACAAGGAACTGTTGTCTGTTTAAACAGAAGTTTGACAACAGTATGTAATGATTTTCTTACAAGTTCCAAATACTACAAGTGTTGTCACCATTTGCTAGAAATGAAATATTTCCTGCAGTTCTACACATACATACTTGGGAGTCAGTTCCTGAACTCTGTAGGACTTCCTGGAGTAGATATGCACAGGACTGTGCTGTAAAATTCTTGATCCACAAGAACCAACTATTTTAGAAGGAAGTATACTTCAAACCTCTGAAGTATACTTCAAACCTCTGTTTGAAGTATACTTCAAACCTCAACTATTTTAGAAGGAAGTATACTTCAAACCTCTTCAAACCTCTGTCCAAAATTCTGGACCAGAAGCGGTGTCTCCACAAACTTTGCTAACTCAAGCTGTGCCTGAATCCACTCTGACAGGTATCAAGTACACTGCATTCAGTTAGATTTGTGTTGCCAGTGCACCAGCATGACCGTAACATGCTCAAAAAATATTCCTGCTACCTTTAAACTCTTTGGATAACTGCTGTGCAACTACCAGTGACATATTGCTTCACAAGGGGTGCAAATTGTCTGGTATATGCTCTTACTGTAAGTTACACATGTGTCCTTCCTGTCTTTTGGGGTTTTCACGATTTTTCCTCCCCTTGCTTTTCCAGCTTCAGAAATGTCTGGCAGCTTCCACTCTTCACTGTGGCAGGAAATAAACCTGATCTGATTTCACGTAGGTGCATCAAAATCTAAACAGAACTTCAGGGAGCAGTCTTAAGGTGAGAGCTTGACAGACAGAGCATTCTGATCTCAGGGGCTCTTACCAGCAGAGCAGAAATAGCCACAGAAATTATTTTTGGCTGTCTTCCTGAAAACCCTGAAAGTGTTAAACATGCTTTGATGAGAATCTAAATTTCTCAGTGTATCGGTTAGGAGATAAGTGAGCCATGGATCCAACAAACTGACACATTGTCCCTCTCCATTCATTGCCACCATCATCCTCAAGACACCATTTCTCTCTCTATAAGGCTGAAAGATCTGGTCTCAGAAGGAAACCAGTATAGAAACCCCTGCAATGGCTATTGAGGTGGCCAACCTTGGAGTTCTGCTCTCTGATCTCACTTTCCAAGACTGTCATTGATGACTTAAAGTTGGACAGGGATATTCTGATGTATCCTATGTCCTCAGAGATCTGCTCCTTGGACTTTAGAATTGCATTCTTACTGGCACTGTAAAGCAGCACTACTGCGTAACACAACTCTACACCAACATCCAGCACATTGAACTGTTCACAGTGCAATGCAAATTTCTTCCTCCATGTGATAATAATGGCAATAAAATATAATTTTATCCTATTGACTGTTAAAACTTTGGAGAGAGTAGCAATTTCTTCCATATAACAGACAACTGTGCCAGGAAACAACAGATTAAAATGAAAAAAAAAATGGTAACAGGTAATAATTCACATTATGGGAGATGATAAAAACAAAGGGTGAAAGAAATGGTAAGCCATTAAGCTGATGCCTGAGATTGACACTGATGTGTCTGGCTGATCTCAAAACTAGTTTTGAGGTAAAGAATACATGTGTTTTACGGTACCCGGACCATGTTTGTGCACAGAAGATTCTATTTTGGTATAAAATTAAGATGAAAAATCAGGATGAAATCAATAATGTAAAATATGATGCCATTTTGCCAAAATTATTCATGTGAACATTTTAAACATATTTTTTCCCCAAAGTAGTATCATGCTCTCATGGACCATTCCACTCAGATGATGTTTACATACCCTCAAGCATTTCACAGAGGAAACCTGGGACTCGTGTGGCCAGTCAACATCAGAGTGTGGTCAAAATGGCAAAAGTTATTAGTGAGAAGGGGCACACAAGCTCGGGGAGGCCGAGCAGCAGTCTGCTTTTTCCTGACTCCGCTAGAAAGGGCAAGATTCTGCTCCCTCTACTACTCTCCTCCCTGCTGAGTTAACTGAATACAAACTGTTTTTGTACTCTGAGCTCAGCTTGTGGCAACTGAAGCAAGATGAGGACAAAGATGGAAAATGGGAGAAGAGAAAAATAGACATTTTAAAAGCAACTGAAATGGGGCAGCAGAGGACTAATGGAGGCTGCCCCTGCCAAATTGGGAGAGTTGGAGTGTATGCTGTCAGGGAAACAGTGCTGTTAGAGAAACAGTGGTAAGGTTGTTAACTCTCCTTTCTTGCTCCTGCAAGCCATAAGGGGAAATGTGCCAAAAAGGGCTACTAGTAAACTTGAATATTGCTCTAATTTACTGCACGCATGCACACATGCAATCAGAATGGGAGGGAGTGTTTATATTTTTGTTTTCTGCTGTTTTGTCTTGTAGAGCAGATTGAACACTATGGCAAGAAGTCATATTGGAAACAGGGTAATGCCACCACAATTTGTAAGCAATCCGATTTTTGCTGCATGATGTTTTCAACTCAAACAGAGCTAATTCAGGAAAGACAGGTGCTATTTCCTCACAACATTGCTATCCTGCAACAGCAGCAGGGTGTTTCCAGTACAAGAGTTGTGCTACCACATAACATCATTGCTATCTAGCTGCTATCCCATCCCCAAGTGCTGGAAAACAGTCTTATACCATTTCCAGAAGAAATCCGTTAAGAACCTCCTTTAGTGCTTCAATCCTGTCAGCAGACTCAGTGCGGTACTGTAATAGCACTTGACAGCACTTCCTGTTATCATAGATCCAGGAGTGGGTGGGGTGGGTGTGCCCAGCTTGTTCCGCCCTCAGTGACTCCCATGGTGTGGTAACTTTGAAATCTATCACCTCTCCATGTTTATGTCAAATTTCTCCTTTGTGTTAAAACTTTATATTTTTTTGAATACATTTTTAGGCATTATTACATTGCTGTGCTAGTATGGCTTCCAAAAAAAAAAAAAAAACTCCTGACCAATCATGGGGGCGGGGTGAAGGCAGGGAAAGGCAGCACCAAGGCAGGGAAAGGCACTACAGTGCTAAGGACACTGTAGTGTGGAAGGAACACTGGCGGCAATACCGCTACTCTTTCACTGAAGGTGGAAGGGTGTAGAAGAGATCATTTCTAGCCTGCTACCATCACACAAATGGCAATGCTGGGATTGTAATAGAAGAATGCGCTAATGGGGTATGGTGCGGAAAGGGCCACAGTTTTTGGCATGAATAAAACATTTGAAATCTCTTTCAAAGAATCTCCCAAAATCACAAAAGGGGGCCCTTTTCATCTGTTGCTGCAAACATTCACATAAAGTGCTTCCCCTTTCAATTTAGCCCTACTTAGTACTTACCGTCACAGTAATGAAACCAGCCCAGCAGTTTCTTTAAGCACAAATTAGACTTTTAAAGATAGTCAGTTAGCATTCTGCAGACTAAAACTGGAACTCATGACCAAGCAACATCAGAGTGTGGTCAAGAAGGTAAAAGTTATTAATGAGGAAGACCACACAAACTAGGAGAGGCTGCACCAGTTTGTTTTTGCTTGAGCCTACTGGGAAGGATAAGAACCCATCTCCTCATCTCTTCCTCTACTCTCCCTTCTCCTGAACTGCGTGCAAACCACTTTTGTGCTTTCAATGGAGATGACAAAGGATTAATCGGGACTCTCCCTCCCAGTTGGAGGGTATGCAGCTGCAGCAGGTCTAACGGTTTTAAGTTACAGGCGGGTAGATTTTGATTGACCATCAGGAGGAACTTCTTGACAGCAAGAGCAGTTCAGCAATGGAACCAACTGCCTAGAGAGCTGGTGAGGTCTCCTTCTCTGAACATCTTCAAAAAGAGGATGGACAATAACATTCTTGCTGGGGATACTTTAGCTGAATATCAGAGAGTTGGATTAGATAGCTAATGAGACCCTTTCCAACTCTAATTCTAGTTTTTTTAAACATGGTATTATAGATTCCAAAAGTTTTTAGAAAGGATTTCTGTTATAGAATCATAGACTTGGAAGAGACTCCAGGGGCCATCGAGTCCAACCCCCTGCTATGCAGGAACACATATTAAAGCATTCCCAACAGATGGCATTTAGCCTTTGTTTGAAAACCTCCAAAGAAGGAGACTCCACCACACTTCGATGCAGCATATTCCACTGCTGGACAACTCTGACCATCAGAAGTTCTTCCTGAGGTTCAGGTGGAATCTCCTTTCCTGCAGCTTGAATCCATTGCTCCTTGTCTTAGTCTCTGGAGCAGAGGAAAACAAGCCTGCTCCCTCCTCGACATGATATTCCTTCAAATATTTAAACATGGCTGTCATGTCCCCGCTTAACCTTCTCTTCTGCAGACTAAACATACTCAGCTCCCAAGCCGTTCCTCATAGAGCATGGCTTCCAGACCTTTCACCATTTTGGTCGCCCTCCTCTGGACACATTCCAGCTTGTCGATATAATTTTTGAATTGAGGTGCCGAGAACTGGACACAGTATTCCAAATGAGGCCTAAACAATTCAGAATAGAGTGGTACCATTACCTCCCTTGATCTAGAAACCATATTCCTAATGATGCAACCAAGAATTGTGTTGGCTTTCTTGGCTGCCACATCACACTGCTGACTCTTGTTCAGCTTGTGATCTACCTATACTCCTAGATACCTTTCATAGTATCATAGAATCATAGAAATGTAGAGTTGGAAGAGACCACAGGGGCCATCCAGTCCAACCCCCTACCATGCAGGAACACCCTCAAAGCACTCCCAACAGATGACCATCCAGCCTCTGCTTAAAAACCTCCAAAGAAGGAGACTCGACTACACTCCGAGGCAGCAGATTCCACTGCCAGACAGCCCTGACCATCAGGAAGTTCTTCCTGAGGTTCAGGTGGAATCTCCTTTCCTGCAGCTTGAATCCATTGCTCCTTGCCTGGTCTCTGGAGCAGCAGAAAGCAAGCCCACTCCCTCCTCTACATGGCATCCCTTCAAATATTTAAACATGGCTATCATGTCCCTTCTTAACCTTCACACGTACTGCTATCCAGCCGTGCATCCTATATTTCTGTGTTACATTTTTTCTGCCTAAGTATAGGACCTTACATTTCTCTCTGCTGAAATTCATTTTGTTAGCTTTGGCCCAGCTCTCCAATCTGTCAAGGTCATTTTGAATTTTGATCCTGTCCTCTAGCAACCCCTCCCAATTTGGTGTCATCTGCAGATTTGATCAGCATGCCTTCTACTCCTTCATCCAAGTCATTGGTGAAGATGTTGAATAGCACTGGGCCCAGGACAGAACCCTGTGGCACCCCACTAGTCACTTCTCTCCAGGATGAAAAGCAGCCATTGGTGAGTACCCTTTGGGTTTGGTCAGTCAACTAATTACAAATCCACCTAACAGTAGCCCTGCCCAGCCTGCATTTTATAAGCTTCTTTGCAAGAATGTCATGAGGAACTTTGTCAAAGGCCTTACTGAAATCAAGATATGCTATGTCTACAGCATTCCCTTCATCTATCAAGCTTGTAACCCTATTGTAAAAAGAGATAAGATTAGTCTGACATGACTTCTCTCTGAGAAATCCATGTTGACTTTTAGTGATTATGGCATTGCTTTCTAAGTAATTACAAACTGACTGTTTAATGATCTGCTTTAGGATTTTTCCTGGTATAAATGTCAGGCTGACCAGGCAATCATTATTTTGGTCCTCTTTTTTCCCATCTTGAAGATGGGGGTGACATTTGTCCTTCTCCAGTCTGCTGGGACTTCTCCTGTTCTCCTGGCTCAGAAATGACTTCTGCCAGTTCTTGGATGTAATTCATCTGGCCCTGGAGACTTGAATTCATCTAGTTTAGCCAGATATTCTGTCCTGTTCCCCTCACCACTACCTGCCATTCAGTCCTTTTGACTCTAACTATAAAAGAGGTAAACATCCGGCCAAAATCCTAACTGCCTCTTTATAGGAGACCTCTGTAGAAAATGAGTGAATACCCTCCTTTGCAATTGGTTTGGGATGATCCTAAGAACCTTTCAAGAATCTCTGAAACCAAGATGCTTCCATTGCCCAGAAGAGCTGAGATAACAGTGCAAAATCTGCTTGCAATTTTGAACAGATAGGAGCGAAGAACACTGTCCCTTTCTCCACAGAGGAAGAAGCTGGCTGAAGAAAAAGCTGGCTTGCTGCCACATACTCACTCTGTTAAAGATGTACTGGAGCCAGGGCTCACAGGGCAAGAAAATTGGTGCATTTTGATTAGCAGGGATGGTGGGCATCTGCCATCCCCCTGAGACTTCCTGGTAGCCTTGGAACATAGACACAACTCTCACAATAGCTGAATTGGAAATAGATACTGTGAGCTTTCCTTGTGGTGATGCAAGGCATTTTGAGTTTTCTTGGTCTTACATGATAATTAAGATCCATTTGTTTTACAAACACTGCTGGTGGAGAGTTAAAGTGCTAGATATCATACATCGATATATGATCAAAACATGGATATGCTTGCATTTTTGGATTCTCCTTTGTCTTGGATTCTCCTTCCAGGGTGTGGCTGTCATAGTGAGCTTGCTCACTTCAAAATGTACCACTTTGCCATTTCTCTGCAGGCAGGTCCACTTGTCTGCAGAATGCATGAGAAATTATGGATCCATTTATGAGGATGAACAGCAGACTTCTCTGCCTGCAGCCAGTAGGAAGGTCTGCTGTTTATCAAATGAGGCATCAAACTGCAGCCTTCCTTCTCTTCAGTACATGCGAGTGATTGCCCTAGGCTTCTATCTCTGCACGCAGATTATACTCATGCAGAGACAAGTAGAATAAGAACATATCAAGGAAAGGTTCTTTTAAAAATCTTACTTGTCTTTGTTCCAGAAGTAAATATGCTGGACTAAATGCAACTGAGTGCATGTGTGTTTATGTAAGAAGAGTCCATCCTGCTCTGGAGAATATGGCATTCAGAAGGCTGGGCTGTTCATTACGTGCTGTGATAAGGAAGATCTGGGAAAGAGCAGCATGCATCCCACTGTACAAGGCAGACTCTTCATTCTATTCTCAGCCATCCTTTGCAGAAGATCTGGTGTGAAACAGCTGGAAGATGAATCCCAATGCATCTTGAGTAACTATAAGCAAATAAGACATTCCAAGTGCAGCCAATGAAACAGAAATGTCAAAGTGTGGATAGAAGAATTAGCTGTGCTTAGTGCACAATGTCCAAGGATGGGCCAAAGCAAGCAATTTAAAGACAGGACAACAGAACCTCAGATCTGGAAATGTACATAGATTCAAAGGCAAAATCTAGCAATTTCCACCTACATGATTGCAAAGCCCAAAAAGGGCCAGACAGCTCAATGCTCCAAACTTACCTTGAACATGAAAACTAATTCTTTGTAAGGGCAGCCACAGAGAGATTCCCTCTGAATTTTAGCAGAGGCATCAAAGCCATTGCAGACTCAGTGCATGCCCAGATGTACCATTAGACAGAGAGATGCAGATACCCCAGGTTTGCATGAAAAGGCAGCAAATGACAGTTTTCTACTATGGAAGCAACATTCTCTCTAGTTTTATTAAGCTTTACTTTCAGAGGTAGTTTACAGGCATTTGAAGTGGATTCTTTTCCCAAGTTTTCTGCTATTCTCTTATCAACTATACCTCCCCAACTAACAGAAAAGTAATCAGTAATAAAAGTAATAAAGTAACAAGTAATAAACTTTTTTTAAAAACTGCATTAGTATTTTTGGTCATGTTTATGGCAATGGATTACTTTTTGCTTTAAAAAGGTAACTTTCTAGGCCCTGGTCCAACCTGTTCCAATCCTGGAAATCTTGAATTACAGTATCCCTGTTGAGCCTCTCCCTAGAACCATCTAACTTTCTGAGCTGCCCTGTTTCCTTGCAAACAGCTCACACTGCCAGTAAGCTCTTCCCAACCTCCCACACAGTTCTTCTGAATCAAAGGATGCAACCCGCAGGATCTCCCTCTCTCTTCTCTCCAAGGAAGAGAGAAGTGACATGACTATAGAAGGGGAACCCAGAGGAATTACCAGCTAGAGAGCACCCTTCCATAGCTGGCATGAAAAATAAATTTGTATCTAGGATGGAAAGCTTTCCAGTCAGCGCTTTGCCTATCTGACCCATCCACCTACCCACTCCCAGTGTTGGTGGGAGAGATCTCTTCCAGGATCCAATCTTGGCCCCTTGCTGATGTTTCACTGAACAAAGCCCCATCCTGCTTTGAAACTTTTAATGCTGTGCTTATAAAATTCTAGCTCTTGGCTCCCTTTCTACATGCCTTTCCTCTTCTCTAGGTTACCCTAGCAAAGGAATGTTATGGATGATGTGTTTTGTTTTGTTTTGTTGTGTTCCTTAGACCAATTCAATTTTCCAAGGGATGGCAGGAAGCCATTTGATGGCAATAAATCCCTTGAAACAAAACTCAGCTGATAAAAATCTTTGAAGAGTTTCCCATGGACTGGATAGCCCTTTGTTAAGAAACACTCCATGGCCCGGTCACCATGAACAGGCCTGCTGGTGACCAATAGGCCAAGAGATTTCATGATTTAACACTGAGCAGTAAAGGGAAAAAAGAATATTCCCCTCCCCACAACATCCTCAAGAAGAAGAGTCTTTCTTTCTTTTTTTATGAAAGGGATGGGGTGGAGAACACAGAAATGTGAGATCAACCTATCCAACAGTACACCTCAGGATGAATAATTGCTTCTTATTCTGACCAGAAGCTGGCACAGAGGCAATTTTCACACTCTTCTATTTAAAGACAATTTGCCTGTGGTGTGTGTGGGGTGGGAGGGAGGAGAGGGGAAACAGAATTAAAGCTGCTGGCTGTAACTTAGCATGTTCTGACAGTGCACAGAACAAGTAGGAAAAAAAGCACAGGACGGGAAATGGGAAATGGAATTATCCTTTGAAAGAGGGAGTTTTGCAAAAGGGTAAGTTCTTTCTTTCTTTCTTTTTCTTTTTTTTTTCTTTTTGAATATTTTCCCCCTTTGGCACTTTTTCTTTCTCTCCTTTCTTTAAAAGCAGTGTGTTCTTAGCACTCCCGCTGCTAAAAGACTGTAGAGCTCCAGAGCTGATCTCTTATTTATTTTGCCATGTGGTTTCCATATTTGTTCTCTCTGCAGGTCTCCTAATTGGAAGGTGTTCCAGTCTCTAGAGACTAGTGAGGGTAGAAGGACGGGTGGCAAATGCTTTGCAACTGAGACATGGAGTAATGCAAAACATTTGTGGGCATAATAACTCCACCCTTATTGTTGTTGTGTGCCTTCAAGTCATTTCCGACTTATGGCAACCCTAAAGCAAATCTGTCACAGGGTTTTCTGGGGGTTGAGAGTGTGTGGTGCGCCCAAGGTCACCCAGTGGGTTTCCATGGCCAAGCAGGCTATTGAACTCTGGTCTCCTGGGTCATAGTCCAACACTTGAACCACTACACCACCTTTTTCCTAAAAAAGGCAGTCTGCAAATTTAAATAAATGCAATATCATTAATCCATTTAAAAGAACAATATTAACATAGAATCAGACTATTAGACTTCCTGAAATTAAAAATAATTTAAAACATACAATGAAAAGCAATTTTAAAAATAAATTTAAAAAATAAAATGAAAATAATACAGTACCTTCTTTACAACATTCAAATCATGACACCATGCTACACACATGTATTTGAATTTCAATCTTTGGCTTAATAAAGCCCCATCTAATGTAAATGAATTCATAACTCAGTGGTGGAGGTGGTAGTCATCACCCTCCTAGAAGACCAGTTGGTTAATTATTTATTTATTACAATATTTATACCCCAGCTTTTATCATGAGATCTCAGGGCAGCACATGATAAAAACCATCTAGAACCTTTCCGGATTGAAAGCATAAATACTTTAAAGAAGATAAAAACCTATTAAACAAGACCGTACTTAAAACAACTTTACAAGCTAAACCAATTTAAAACCATGTACATGTACACTTTGGAATAACTCAGTCCCTAAAAAACTTTGATAAAAAGCCATGTTTTTTGCACCAATAGGAAATGAATGTTGCCACCGGCCAGACTTCCAAGACAGAGTATTTCACAATTGGTGCACTGCAACTGAGGCCATTTCTGCACAAGAGGGGAGGAGCAGTTCACAGCGTGTCATAGAATCATAGAAACATAGAGTTGGAAGAGACCCCAGGGGCCATCCAGTCCAACCCCCTGCTATACAGGAACACATATCAAAGCATTCCCAACAGATGGCCATCCAGCCTTTGCTTAAAAACCTCCAAAGAAGGAGACTCCACCACACTCCAAGGCAGCATATTCCACTGCCGGACCACTCTGACCATCAGGAAGTTCTTCCTGAGGTTCAAGTGGAATCTCCTTTCCTGCAGCTTGAATCCATTGCTCTTTGTCCCAGTTTCTAGAGTGGTAGAAAACAAGCCTGCTCTCTCCTCAACATGACATCCCTTCAAATATTTAAACATGGCTATCATGTCCCTTCTTAATCTTCTCTTTTGCAGACTAAACATACTCAGCTCCCTAAGGCGTTCTTCACAGGGCATGGCTTCCAGACCCTTCACCATTTTGGTCACCCTCCTCTGGACATGTTCCAGCTCATCAATATCCTTCTTGAATTGAGGGGCCCAGAACTGGACACAGTATTCCAAATGAAGCCTAACCAATGCAGAATAGAGTGCTACCATTACCTCCCTTGATCTAGACACCATACTCCTATTGATGCAACCAAGAATTGCATTGGCTTTCTTGGCTGCCATGTCACACTGCTGACTCATGTTCAGCTTGTGATCTACCAAGACTCCTAGATCCTTTTCATACATACTGCTATCCAGCCACATGTCCCCCATCCTATACTTGTGACTTTCATTTTTTCTGCCCAAGTGCAGGACCCTACATTTCTCTCTGTTGAAATTCATTTTCTTAGCTTTGGCCCAGCTCTCCAATCTGTCAAAGTCGCATTGAAATTTGATCGTATCCTCTGGTATGTTAGCAACCCCTCCCAGTTTGGTATCATCTGCAAATTTGATCAGCATTCCCTCCACTCCTTCATCCAAGTCATTGATGAAGATGTTGAATAGCACTGGGCCCAGGACAGAACCCTGTGGCAACCCACTAGTCACTTCTCTCCAGGATGAAAAGCAGCCATTGGTGATCACCCTTTCGGTGTGGTCGGTCAACCAATTACAAATCCAACTAATAGTAGCCCTGTCCAGCCTTCATTTTACTAGTTTCTTTGCAAGAATGTCATGGGGAACTTTGTCAAAGGCCTTACTGAGGTCAAGATATGCTATGTCCACAGCATTCCCTTCGTCTATCAAGCTTGTAACCCTATCATAAAAAGAGGTAAGATTAGTCTGGCATGACTTATTCCTGAGAAATCCATGCTGGCTTTTAGTGTCAAGAGCAGTGTTTTTATACTCCGATCCAGAAACTGAACTCAGAAATTCAGAAACTGTGCTGTCTGCACCCCCGCCCCCAGTTTACATCATAATACTGCAGAGAACAGCAGTTGCTGTATCTGCAAGAGCAAGTCCCTGGCCACTCCCATTCCCCTCCTTCACCCCACCCCTCCATTGCTGATTGGTCTGTTTTTTAAAACACACACACACACATTTTTAACACATTTATGTGTTGCTAAGTTTGCGTGTAGGCATGTATGTTCATTGATATGTGGAAAAAAACACGTTTTAGCACTCTATTACCAGATCCACTCTCTTCCCGCTGTCTGTTTAACACAGGAAAATAATAATGATGGCAGCCTGTCCTTTGATGGGCAGAGAAAGATAGGGATGGAAATGACGGAAGGGACAGCCTGGGAATGCCCATAGCCAGCCATTTCTGCGATGTGAATCGATGCTACACTTCTGCATGTTGGTGAAAATTGAAGCAGAACCGGTTTGGGAGATTTACATTGGAGTTTTTCTGGTTTTCACATACAGTGATTTCGCATTGCAGTGAACCATTCTAGAAGCTGAAAACATGCAGAACCAAGAGGAAAACTACAATGATAAAACAGTTCAATGTGCAGATGGGAGGGTAAGAATTTGACGCTGCTACGATGTATCAACCTCATATGGAAATGGTCTGAGAAGGCCCTCTCCTGGGTCTTTCCACTTCATATTGTCCCCAGTGGTGTAACAAAGAGGAAGGCCCTTCCTGCAGACTGACTTTTCAGGCAAACATACATGGGGAGAGGGGATCCTTCAAGTACTGAGGCACAAAACTGAAAACCTATATAATAAAGATTCCAATCAAATGAAGAGTTCATGGTCTCACTTGAACTAGATTATGCTCGAAATGCAAGACTTAGCCACAGAGATGTTATGCTCATTTTCACACCATTCATGGATACTGATTATGGTTCTGGATGTTTCTTTTATCATGAAATTTCCCTGCTTCATTCATGGAATTTTATAAGGATCCAGATGTTGTTCAGGTTTTTTAACTGGAGACCCTTTCGTGTTATCACACAGCTTTTATAGCCTTTCCACTCTACACACACACACATCTCTTAAGGAGGAGAAAAACAGGATACTCACAAAAAAAGGGGGGGCAAAAGTTATTAATGAGGAAGAACATACAAAAGTACTATTTTAAGCGCAGAAATTCTGGAATTTATGTAATGACTTTAGGAAAACCTGAAAAAACAAAACATAAAAATATAACACTCTCTGTGTCCATTGCATGGTCAACAATAAATCATTGTTGACAATATATAAAATATTATATAACACATTATTCTAAACTCAAAATGCTATGGACATTTGCTCAAAATCACAGCTTGCTCTCAGACCCTCTATATAAACTGTTTGAGCAGTGGGCTATGATTATTTTTTTTATTAATAAAAATAACAATATAATAAGAAGACATATAATACATGATATACCAAATTTGATATGATACAAAACAAGATATCTAAATATTAACTATTAACATTTGATTCAGCAGGTTATCGTTTCATATTTATCTTATATATAAAAAAGTCTGATCTTTATCATACATAGATAACTTCATTAGGTTTCATATAAGATCAAATATACTAAGTCTATTATATATTCCTTCAAATCTCATAAACTCTTTATCTATACAATGTCTTATATTCAAATTCAATTTTCATCTATAAAATTCTCTACCGCTAGGTTACCCCATCTGTTTTTTGTATTGTAACAAATTGTAACAAAGGGTCCCATGTTTTTATAACTGGTCCCAACCTTGTTCCTCTTACTAAGGCAGTTAACTTATCAGATACAGCCATATCCAAGAGTTTAAGTAACCGTCCCTGTTCATTAGGAATATGAGCAGTGGGCTATGGTTATGAAGATCAGGGTTTGAATCCCCACTTGGCCATGGAAGCCCACTGAGTGAACTTGGGCAAGTCATACCCTCTCAGCTTCAGAGGAAAGCAAAGGCAAATTCTCTGTGTGAACAAATCTTGCCAAGAAAATCCCGTGATAAGGTTGCCATACGCTGGAAACAACTTGAAGACACATGACACAAGTATAGGAGCGACTCATCTAGAAGTCCACCCCCAAATCATTTTGGTAGGTTGATGCTTAGGTTGTAAATTGGAAAATAATAAAAGGAGGGACTGGGTATCTCTGTAGATGGCAGAACTGTCAGTCTAAAATAAGTTTTAAAAATGTTATCTGCTTCCCCCTCTCTGCCAAATATGGATGTCCTGTTACAGAAATGTCTTTTGTTATTTTGAAGGATAAATGAAAACAATAAGCAAAAGCAATAAGCAATAAGCAAAAGCAGACATGTTGACCACAAGGAACGAAAAAGCATCCATGATGCAATAATACCTTGGGTGGTTGTTTTGTTTTCTTTTTTTACTCCAAGAAAAACATAATTCTAGAACATGCTTCCATATGTTTCCCAAAACAGACATGGAGCATGATAATCTCCATCTTAGTACATAGTGCTCACCTCTTCAGTAGAGCTGCACCTAAGTTTGCCAGGTGTCTCCAACCTTAAAATATTTTCTGTTACAAATTGAGAACAGTAGAATGGCCCAGTATTTAAGGGATGCCCATTATTTCAGCTTCACAGTTCCTCTTATTTAGCTCTTTTTTGAATGCAGGAGCCCGGCATCTTGGCTCCTGTCTTCTTAGGGCTAATTCAGAACCATTTGAAGAGTTGTTTTCAATCCCTGCCAATGTCTGTTTCCAGCCAAGACAGAGTGTCTGCTTGGTGATATTCACTTCCAAGTCCTCCATCATACACATATGTACTTAATGAGCACAGAGCTTTGAAGTAACTAGTTTCAAATAGTGAGTCGTGTGTAACCAGTTCATTTTCTCAATAACAAAAAATATGATTACATTAACTTCACTCCTTTGGGGTTGTAATGGTAATAATGATGAAGTTACTGTTTAATTAGAAGCATATGGTCTCAGTGGTGGAAGAGGAATATCCCATAATTCAAGGGTTGGCTCATGCTACACCTTGTACTGCCCCCTTCTGCTCTGCTGTGGGTGTTAAGGTACATAGCAATCAGCAATGCATCTCCTATGATAAGGTTCCCTGGCAGATGTTAGATCTTCTGAATGGAAGCCAAGCTGCCACTCAGCTCCACTCCAACCCAAAACACCACCAATATTTGCTGCGGAAAAAAGTGTCACTTGTGACATAGCAGGTTGGTGAGAGATTTGCTGGCATGTGAGACTAAAAGTTTCACACTGGACAGGGAGAAGTTTGGTTCAGAGCCTCCATCAGGAATGACATACCTTAAGGGCACAAAGTCTAGCATCAGCATTTCTGAAGGGAACTGGGGAGCCATGAGAATGAGGATGTCCTTTAAAATATTGGGGTTGCTCCAAATGGAAATATCTACCAGGGATAACAGGGAACCAGACACAGAGCCCATGGGCATAGGGGCAGAGCTGAGTAAAGGTCTAGTCTCATTGCATTTACTGTAAAGTTCTTTTCCTTTCTCCGCCCGCCATGTTATTGTTTAATACAGTGGCCCCTCCACTTTCATATAGGCTTGGGGCACAGAACCCTCACAAAAGTGGAAAAACCATGAATAACTACCCCATATTCCCCCTTCCATTCCCTTTCAGGGTTCCCCCCATTCTCTTCCCTTTTGCCTCGGTGCATGTTCTCTGCACCAGAGCCAAATACATGAGAATGGGAGGGGAAGCTCTGGCGGGGAGAAGGAAGGCATGCATGTGCCCCCCTCCCCGCATTCTTTTGAATTTTGTCTCAGTGTGCATTCTCCCTCCGGGGCCAAATGCACGGGAATGGAAGGGGGAGCTCCAGAGGGGAAAACACACATGTGCACCTTCCTCGCCCCATTCCCTTGACTGTTGCCCAGGTACACTTGTATTCCTTCTTTGTGCCTGGCAAAACAGAAGAGAATAGGAGGAGGAGAATGGAGGAGAAGGCACACATATGCCTAACAAATAATCAAATTTGTGAAGGTCAGAGACATAAATGTGGAGGGAGGATTCTATATTGGAGTCTACCCCTTCCTCCTATTTATTATTATAATGTTTGCATTTTCTGTCGATCAATCCAGGGATATCTGCTTCCAAAGGACTGGATTCCATGCTAGTTTAGTCAACAAGCTGGAATAATTACTGAGGATGGATTTTCTCAGGATGAGGTACAATAAGCACACCAGCACCAAGAGCATCATTACTAAGCAGCAGAGAGCTCTTTACATTTACTTGGTCAACAAGGCTTAGCAGTTTTGCTGCACTTACATCGGCCCATTCAGTGTCCTACTGTCTCAGATACCTACTGGACAGTCCTTGTGGTATAACTGAGGATAAGCAGTACACACACACACACACACACACATCCCATTGATCACCCATCCATGCCCAGGTTGCAGTTTGAGAGATTTCTAAAGGTATTTTAGTACTCCTAAATTAAAAAACAAAACAAAAAACCAAGAACAAAACCTGATTAAGTTTATTAGAAACTAGATGCTGATCAGCTGAAACAAATAAGCACTTGTGTAGTCCTTCGAAAGAAAAAGTTGCAAACAATACACTCTCACCTAAGAATACTTAACATTTCAAAACTCTTTTTTTCTGAAGAAAGCCTGCTTCATTTCTCCAGAAACAGAACCCAAGCCACTCCTATCGGATTGTAGGGATACTGATCCAGAACAGAGACCCACATCCTTACTTAGAAGGAAAGACGATAAAAAGAGGGAGGAGGTGTGTTCTGTAGTCCTAGTGCTGCAGAAATGATCTGAGTTTCTTTGCCAGGCTAACAGGGAAGCTCTTCCTATTACCCAAGGAGGTGGGGAATATAATTTTCTCTGCAAGCTTTTAGAAAAGCCCAGGAATGCTTTGAGGAAAGCAGCTGGGAATGGCTTCTACTAGTAGTTTTCTAGTTCGAAAGGCCACCAAGGTTAATGAGCCTGGCTTTTAAGTCAGTGCATCCAAACATGCATTTTCCCTGTGTACCACCAATTTGTTCTGAATAGAGTTTTCTGCTGCTAATCATATTGTGCTGTTCAGAAGAAAAGCTAAAGGAAGCCCATAGAGGAACAAGGGGGCGAGAGGACACAGATATCTGGGGGCAGGAAGAGTGGGGCAAGAGCAGGGGGAGCATGTTTATGTGAAATGCCAAGCAACAAATAGTTGACATTCGAATTGCAGGCAGGCTGTGGGACTGGGCTATTCCTTTCAGGCCTTACACAAAGGGCCCCTTTTTGTCTCACTGTCAAAGACAAGCAACAGAACAAGCTGTAACAGAAACCATATTGATGGCTAAGGAAAGGCCTGTGGAATTTCTGGGGAGGTCTTGCTGCTCCAAAGACACAATGGCCTATGCTTTGAAACGACAGACCGCGTAGGACACAAAGGCCAAGCAGTTCACATGTGACACCGAATTTGCCTTTCTGACTGCCAGCCCCACCCACCCACCCACCCCCTGGCCAGTGCCCCTCGCCCAGCAATTGGTGGCTTGAGTTCTGACTGCCCACAAAAGTCGATGGTTGCAATCGCATCAGCTCCCGCAGTCTGCCCAGGATGTTAACCTTGATCTTCCATAGGCTCAGTGCCTTGGAACTGTTTGTTGGCGTCACACCGGGGAACCTTAGGGCTGGTGCTAAATGCAGCAGCTCAGCTGCTAACTTGATGCATGGTACAGAGATTGTATTAACATGATCATAAAAGAACAGCACTACTAGCCAATTACTAATTCAAAGTTTCTGGTTTTGAAGACCTAAAGGGCCTATGTTGTAGTAGTTGTTGTGCACCTTCAAGTCATTTCTGACTTAACGACAACCCTAAGGTGAACCTATCATTGGGTTTTCCGGAGGCTGAAAGTGTGTGATACACCCCAGATCACCCAGTGGATTTCTATGGCTGAGCAGAGAACTGCACCCTGGTCTCCAGAGCTGTAGTCCAACACTCAAATGGCTACACCTGGCTGGCTCGCCTGTCTGTCAATACCTCTAACATTTCATAGATGAAAACACGTGTAGCCAAACAACCTCAGAGTGTGTCCATGATGGCAAACGTTATTAATGAGGAAGAACACAGAGGGTGCAACAGTTTGCTTTTTCCTGAGCCTACTGAGAAGTACAAGATTCTACCCACTCCTCCTGCCCAGGCTGAGTTGTGTGCAAACTACTTTTGCTTTTTGAATTCAGTTTGCAGCAACTGAAGTAAGCTGAGGTAAAACAGGGGAAATGGGAGAAGAGAAGAGAGAAACTGGGACACTTCAAAAGCAACTGAAAAAGTAGGACAGCAGAGGATTAATTTGGACTGTCCCTGATAAACTGGGACAGTTGGAGGGTATGCTATGATACAGTCAGCATGTTCCACCATGAATCTCATGAGTTGTTAAGATCTTTGACAAGTTTTCTGGAAGTTATCATCACCTGCAGAGGTCTACCTGATGGGCATATGGGCGAAGGCTTTCTGCCTAGTAGCTCCCAGCTCTCCAAGCTGTGATCAGTCCCTCACTCTCTCTGCTTTTAAAAAGAGTGTGAAATCCCCTTGATAATTAATTAATGATTGCTATTGATTGATTGACATGGGACCCAAGGAGGTTTACAATAGGGTTCAAGCAAGGTAGACCTAAAAACCTGAAGCTAATAAAGTTAAAACAATCAATTAAACCAAGGTGTCCTATTGAAAAACACCATTAATTTTAAAAAATATGAAATAATTTAATAACATAATAAACATAAAAATACAACACTCCCCACTACACAGAAAGTAGACCCTTCTGTAACCAATTAATCACCAAATGCCTGTTGAGACAAAAGGGCCTTTACCTGCCATTGGAGGTATAGCAGAGGGGGCCAGCCTAGGCCATTTCTGCATTAGACTGTTATAGTGCTATTATTCCACTTTCAACATCTCATTTTTTTTATTTTTTTTATTTATTTGTATCCCGCCTCTCCATATAGATCGAGGCGGTGAACAATTTAGCATGTATTTCGAAACATTTTTCTATACATGCCCCCAACAAGCTGGGTACTCATTTTACCGACCTGCGAGAGGATGGAAGGCTGAGTCAACCTTGGGGCCCGGCAGGATCGAACTCACAACCTTTTGGTTTGTGGCTTGCAGTACTGGCATTTAACCACTGCGCCACCAGGGCTCCTGGGTCTGCAGTTCAGGGAGGGGCATTTAGAATTCTCAGCCAGAGAGCTCTTTGGCCTCAGTAAACTACAGACCCCAGAATTCCACAGGATGTTGAAAGTAGAATGATAGCGCTGTAACAACATAGTGCAGAAATGGCCCTTGTCTCCCAGGGGAGAGAATTCCACAGTGTAGCAGTAGCAACCAAGATGATTCTCTTTCGTGTCTTCTCCAAGCGTCCTTGTAATGGGGTAGGACCAGGAGAAATCCCCTCCCCAAGAATCTTAAGAGTGGGTAGGTTGGCGCAGGAAGATATGGTCCACTAAAATGTTTTTTTAAAAAACTTTCTGTTGTTTTACATTGTTTTTAATGACATTTATGCACCACTATGACCACAATCTTTAGCGGAAATATGGGATAAAAAGTTAATAAATAAATATTTTTAAATACTAAACATGTAGTTATCCAGCTTTCATACCTAGGACCCAGATACTATTCTTCTGTGCAAAGCAATGTTTGAAAAATTTATAACAAGAAACAAAAGGATTGGCATTTGCTCAATCCTACCACACCACCTTTTGCTTCCCACTGTAACTCTCCCCTTCCCAACTGCTTTCCCCCAAGCTGCCCTTCTCAAATCCAGTTCTGTGGTTCTCTTCACAATGGAAAAGCCTTGAACAGCAGGGGTTAGAAATATAACATGCCTCCCCCCGCCCACCCGCTAATGCAGAGTTCTCGCCCAAGGGCCTTCTCAGGCAATATCTTTTCTTTGTCTAATAAATGCATGGTTGTCATTCCATTTTTTTGGGCTCCAGATGTTTTTCCTACTGTTAAGCATTCCTCTTGCTGGAATATAGCATTTTCCCAGCACTCAAATGACAATAGTATGTCTCCTGGGAATGGAACAGAGAGAGCCATGCTTGTGCTGGATGAAGATTAGCGTGAGGACAGTGGTCAGGAAAAACAACAACAACAGCCAAACACTTAAGAAAACAAAGCCCTATCAGCCAGATCCAAACAGACTGTCTCAGTGGCTTAGCAACTAATGCTGCAAGTGAAGGGAAGGTGTTCCTACTTGGACATCTTGTGGCCTTGCCAAGGGAGGCAATCTCAAGGGCCATCCAGCAGAATGCAAATCATAGATGCTTTGTTCCCAGGACACTTTAACCAAGGCTATGAGGCAGATGGCAGCTGCATCTACAATAAAACCTTTTAGCTCTTCTTGTTTTTGAAAGTTAGATGCAGGTAGAAATTGAGTTCCCACAGTGTAGTGGCAATGGTGTGGTCTGTCCCTGCACATTCTGCAATATTCATCCATGTTACTAGATGCAACACCTGCTCTGACTTACAGTGACTCTATCATATGGTTTCCTTCACAAGATTTACTGAGTGGAGGTTGCCTTCCTCCGAAGCTCTTCTGCCTTTGTCCAAAGCTGAGAAAGTGTGACTTCAGTTTCCCTTAGATTTCCATGGCTGAGCAGGAATTTGAACCCTGGTTTCCCAGATCCAACACTCAGACTACTATACCACACTGGCTGTCATTTACAGGTGTTCAAGTAAATCCAAGTTAAGTTTCAGCAGCAAATCTAGATAAAGGCAGTAATCAGTTGCTAAAATTCTAGTGCATTGTGTTAGCTCTGGAGAAAGCATCCGGATTCCTTAGAGAACAGCAGTGAATAGACATTAACCCTGCACACTACACGTGCACAAAACTGGAAATTTCTTAATATGGGCAACATGTTGTAGACCAGAGATCAGGGACTGCCAGCAAGACATTCTGCGTGGCCTCCCACCTTGTAGGGGGAATGCAGGGGCACCTCCCAAGGCCCTTTAAATGTTGTTACCGTTTCCATAGCAAGTACATAAGAGGGGGATAATAATGGCAGAGTCAATTTAGGACAAGGCCATGTATTTGAATGGCATGCGGCACACTCAGTGTACTCCCATTCCTTATTGGAAAGAGCTGCTCATCATCACTCTGGTGCTGGGGTGGAGGGAGTTAGGAATTTAACTCGAGCTTGATCCACAAAGAGAACAAAGTGCAGCAGGCATAATAGCAAGCATTATGGGTGAAAAATGCAGGAAGCACAGAAAAGCAGCAGAGGATCTTAGAAAAGTAATTGGGGAACCTCTGACCCTCCAGATGTTCTGGACTGCAACTCCTACAGTCTCTTACTATTAGTTATGGTGTCTGAGGCTTTTGGGAGTTGAAGTTGAAGACATCTGGAGGCACAAAGGCAGAGTTTGAAAGCAACTCATTACAAGCAATGTTATTACTTGTTAACTAGTTGCCGAAGGAGCCAAGAAAGGTGAAACGGAGTTACATTTCGTATGTAGCACAATGCATAGGAACAAAGCTATTTTATTGCTGCTACCAAACACCATGTCCTAGTTACTTTCCAAAGTTATTTTAAAGAGTGTTTTAAGGCATTTTAGAGACAGCATGACATGAATTTTCCAAGTTCTATGCATATCTTTATTAATCCTATGTTTCTGGAAAATTAACAAGAAGTAACAATATAATGCATGCAACAATATAGTGACCAAGAACAGTGGGTGACTTCCCAACATTGTAATGAGTAACAAGAATGAATTACTTTTCAAAAGTAACTTCCTAACCTCTGGCCAAAGGTGCCACACCCATCTGAGCAGCCAGGAAAGCCGCCAGTGCTATCCCCTCCCACTGCCACCCATAGCAGACCTTTTAACATCTGCACAACAGAGAGACATTTAGGAAGCCAAGCTGTCCTCACCATTTTGCCTCCATCCCGGAAAAAGGCTTAGCTGTTCATGTTTTGTCTGTCATGCAGCTGTTAAAAAGACACAGAAGCCCTGCCAAAGAAAGAAAGAAAGAAAGAAAGAAAGAAAGAAAGAAAGAAAGAAAGAAAGAAAGTGGCAACCCCTAGTGGTGGTTGTATGCAGGGCTAACAGTTATACTGCCCTGAAACAGAAGCTAAGGGGAATCTCTGTGCAACAAACATAGAAATCCCAGTTTCTGACAGCAGTCTGATTCCAAAGCTTTCTTTGGGGCTATTGGCCATGACAGCTGAAAACAGAATCTCCATATTCAGAAGCAGTGACAGAGCAGCAGCAGCAGCACGTCTCTACTTACCAGTCGGTGGTGCCTAAAGGTCAGGGAATGATCAGCATGCCTTGCTTCTGATTATTCCAAAAGAAGCTAACTAGTGTCAGAGAAAGGGTTCTACATCAGGCAGAGCACTCACCTAGATAATATTTTAGTTCTTCCATGTGTATCCCCTCAGACATTTCATTAATGAAAACAAGGACATATGCGGCCAAGCAACATCAGAGTATGGTCAAGGGAACAAATGTAATTAATGAGAAGGAACACACAAGCTAGGAGATATTGCCACAGTTTGCTTTTGCTTGAACCTACTGGGAAGGGCAAGACTATATGTCCCCAGCCTTTCCTATCCCCCACTGAGGTGACTGGGTTCAAACTACTTCTGCACTTTAAACTCAGACCATTTCTGCCCTACACTGTTATAGTGCTGTTATTCCACTTCCAACATCCTATGGAATCTGCAGTTTAGGGAGGGCCAAATAAAATTCTCAGCCAGAGAGCATTTAGGCCTCAGTAAACTGCAAACCCCAGGATTCCACAGGATGTTGAAAGTGGGATAATAGCACTATAACAGTGTAGTGTGGAAAGGCTTTCAGTTTGCAGCTACTGGAGTAAGCTGAAGGCAACGGGAGAAAGTGGGAGGAAGAGAGAGAAACTGGTATGTTTTAAAAGCAGCTGAAAAAAATATCTGCCAAATTGGGACAATTGGAGGCTATGTGTATGTCAATCACTTACATCAGTGTCAGTACTGAAAATCTTAATCTAGACTGACCACTTCAAAAAAATACATTATTAATGGACAATTACTGAATTAATCACACAGTCACTATTCACTGTGATTCTTCCAACAAATCCCTTTCCCACCCTGTTTTATAGGATGATGCAACCACCGCTTAGCTTCTTTCCATTTGGCAGCCTGCTCTGTTGTCTTCAGCTCCAGAGTCCAGAAGTGTTTTTTGCCTTCACTGGTGTTAACTTTTACGTCGCCATCTCAGAAAGGTTTACAATTAGGTGGTGCTTTGCAGTGCTTGAAAAAAACAGGGGAAAAACACTAATATTTGCTTTTCACCCTCTTATGTTACAAAGATTGTTTTAATTTCATTTAATTTTACTTAGCTGCCCTAAGATACAAAGGACCAAGGCATGCCATGTAAATTGATGATATGCTGCTCTATGGTGCTCTATGAGACAGCAAAGGATTCTGGAATGCATTTGTGCAAAGCTGCAGGAGAAATCAAACTACTTTCTATTGTTTTTGAGCCAGTGTGGCCTACTTGTTTCAGTGTTGTACTAGGGCTCTGGGAGACCAGAGTTCAGATCCCCACTCAGTCATGGAAACCTCCTGAGGGACCTTGGGCAAATCACACTTTCTCAGGCTAAGGGGAAGGCAATGGCAAACTCCTTCTGAACAAATCTTTCCAAGAAAACCCTATTTGAAAGCATATACTAAACAAAACCAGTTTGTATTTTAATTTTTTTTAAATATCATCAGTAGTTTTAATGGTGATCTTTTCCATGTTTTTAACCGTATTGTACTAATTTCAATTTATAAATCTCCTTGAATTCCAGTTTTGGGGGAAAGGCAGGACATAAATAAAGATAATGCTGCTGCTGCTCATCATCATCATCATCTGTATGCACTTACTCAGGAAATCATGGCAGCATTTAAAGGGCCTTGGGAGGTGTCCCTGTGTGAGTGCACAAGCTGAATCTTTTACTAGCAACAATGGAGGAGGAGGAGGGGGGAATATCTGTATTTAAGAGGAGCCACTCTCAGTGGTAGAACACATGTTTTGCATGCAGAAGGCATGGGATGGAAAGCATATTTGAAAATATTCCAAAAAATGGTAAAAAAATATGGTTTTCTTTCAGTGTTGAGAAACTGTGATAAGAAAAATCCTAGACTGATGAGAATCTTTGCAGTTTGGGACTTATTTTGTGCAAAATTTGTTTTGTGCAGAAAGTTTTCTGTGTAGGACTTAATATTTCTGCACCAAAATATTATTTTCCATGCAGAAAAATCCTGTTTTCTGCATAGAAAATGCCGTTTTCTGCACAAAACAACCCTATGTGAATTATGAGCAGAATAAGTCACAAATTACGAATAGCCTTCAAAAGCTGTGTGGTTTTCAAAGAATTTCTGAGAGTGGGAAGAAAATTGCTGAAATTACTTGTTGCTACCCTCAAAAGGAAACTTCACAATGAATTACATCCCTGCTCCAGATTCAGTCCTCAGCATTTCCAAACTGAGTGGGCCAGGTAGCACCTGATAGGAAAGACTTCTGATGTGAGACCCAAGAAAGCTGTGCTGCCACCACTGCCCAGCCAGAGCAGATAGCACTGGGCTGAGATCAGGGTTGGGGAACCTTGTGGCCTTCCAGATGTTATTGGACTGTAATTCCCAGCAGACCTAGTGTCGGGTAGCCCTCTGTATTTTAGTAATGGGATACGTAGTAGGAGTTAAGTAGTAGCTTGCTTGTAACAAGGTATGGGAACCAGAGACCGTTAGATAAACAAAAAGCTAAGAATGCACTGATAAGCACAGCCAGGCTGCACCAGGACTTCAAGGTCTCTTGTGGGCAGGAAGATGAACTCTTTGTCTTTTATGTTTTGTATTTTGCTAATTGCCTCCAGTTCACTCGCTGAAGTCCTGCATGATGTATCACACTCCTAATAAATAGTGTTTGTGCACTATTTGTGTGTGTGAATTCAGTTCATGACACCTAGCCAGGAGGAGGATGGGAGGTGCAATCCAACAAAATCTGAAAGGCCTCATGGATAAGAAATCTGGCCAATTCTGAAGTATTTCCTTAAGTTCTTACACCAGGGGCCACACAGAAGGCCAGGATTTCCCACTTCTGGTTTATGTCGTCTAGCCAATCTTGCCAAAAGGTTACCGTAAATCCAATTCAAGCCTACACAGAGGAAGCATATTAACATATGCAGAATTTCAATTAGCTGTTGCAGCAGGTCCACTTCATTTCACTGGGCCTCCTCTAGGTAAGAAGACATAACCCTACTGGATTTAGCCCTACTTCTCAGCAGTCTTCTGCTGTTTTTTTTCTGGGGAAACTGGTGCTAAAGCGTGTTGGAGCAGCAGCTTGCCCTTGTGTCCCTGAAGTGGGGAGTTTATCACTGCTGCTCCTGCTGCTGTTGCACAGATGCTCTTCCATGCCCATCAGACAGTGAAAGCTTGAAAATAAGAGAGTGCACAATTTCCAATCAGTCCAAGAGAGGAAGTGCTGCAGCAGGCCGAACAAAGGCAGCTTTGTACACTTGGAGAACAAGCAGGGAAAACACAACACAGCATTAAAAATTACATGCTAGGCTGGCAGGATCGTTCAGAGAGGGATCAGCCGAACCAGACAGCCTTTCCCTGGGGCTCCAGCTAGAAATTCCAGGGCTGCAGTTTCAGAGTAGAGCTAAGTTATAAGACATTTGAGTTCCAGCTATTCTAAGAAAAGCCTTGTGGATTCTGGAGCAAACACTGTGCCTTCATCTTTCCCAGCTCCAGTGTCCTAATATATTCCATGTTTGCGAGCCTAAGAAATCTGGTTGCCATTAACCTTCTGCTGGCATCGCTTAGGAAGGAATGGTGAGCTTGCAAAAGGCACTGGCTTAAAACACACAGAGAGAGAGAGACTCCAAGGGCCCTTCCTATAGACAAGTTATCTTTTGGACCATTTTCTTTGCTCAGAAAGTTCCCTGCCACCTCACAAGAGGCATCATTAGGTGGTGCTGTTGTGAAACTTGCTTTTTAAGACCCAAACCACACAAGATGTATATCATAAGAATAAACATTTTTAATTATTATTTCAATGCATAATCTACCTTTCTACATACAGCATCCAAGCAAGGGAACAACCACACACTCCATCAGCCACTTTGTCCTCTTTTAAGTTAAAGAAGCCAGCTATGGCCAGTGCTTCTCAGGCTGTATGATGGAAGAGACTGGCATTTTTCCCCTAACATCTCAGGGGCTCTTACTGCATTTATGCCCATTAGCTACAATTGTAGTTTTTTAATTTCCTGGAAGTTTTTTTCCAATAACTATCGAGTGATGGTTGTTGTGGGTTTTCTAGGTTTTGAGGCTGTGTTCTATTAGTATTTTCTCCTGACGTTTCACCTGCGTCTGTGGCTGGCATCTTCAGAGGATATCCTCTGAAGATGCCAGCCACAGATACAGGCAAAATGTCAGGAGAAAATACTAACAGAACATGGCCTCAAAACCTGGAAAACCCACAACAACCTATGGATTCCAGACGTGAAAGCCTTCGACTTTATATCCAGTGATGGCCTGTGGACCAGTGCTGGACCACCACTTTGAGACCACAATATTGAATGAGAGGCAAGGATAGATGCCTGTGTGTCCATATTGGTCCATCTTAATCCTTTCCTCCCTACTAGTTTTCCACTCTCAGATTGCTTGTCCTAGCTGCTTACTCCCATGTGAGTGCCTTTGTCCTAACAGGGCTGTGTTATTTGGAAGCAGGAAAAGGAAACAGTTGTGACATCCGTCCCCTTCCTGCTGGGCCAATAGTGGAGACAACAACTTCCTAGGTTGCTTTAGCCAAAGAAAGACAGACAGGTTGACATACCCACAAACACACACACACGGGGGGGGGAGAGCTGGGGAAGAAAACTGAATTTGTTTCATTGAGAGTACAGTCTGATGCTTAACACCATTGTATGCTGGCCACTTTTCTGAGTGGTCCACTCTTGGGTGCTTCAAAGTGGGCAACTCTGCTGGTTAATTCTGCTCATCTCAAAAGACATCATGCAGCTATTCCATCTTTCCCTCATAATGTGGGAAGAGAAAGTCAGAGCTTGGGGAAATATTGTTCAGAGCAGACAGAGCTCCCAGAACCCCCCAGCTGGCATGGCCAGTGGATTCTAGGAGGGATTCTTGGAGTTCTCATCCAGAAAAGTAATTTTTCCAAGCTTGAGAGGGGAAATGTGGGAAAAGTAGTGGAAAAAGATAAAAATGGAAGATGATAATATGTGTCTGAGGCAAGATGGTTGCTAGACCAAAGCCTCATGGGGCAGCATACTTACATAAGTAGGGTACAAGCAGAGACAAAGAGCAGGCACTTCAGTAAGCACCAGATCTGCTACCCCAAATCAGATATTTGGAAAAAAGCTTTGGAAACTCCCTATCCCAATACCTCAGGCTTTTTTTTCTTCAAGCTAATATACAGTTTGCACACTGCCTCTGTTCTTCCCAAAATCCAACTTTCCCAAATGTTTTTGTACAACAGTGCTGGCCCAAGCCATTTTGCTACCTGAAGCAGAACAGCAAACAGAGCCCAGCAACCCATATATTCATCCATCAGGGTACATAGTGCCCAAAATACAACAAAACCCCAAAATTACAAGCAGTGATACCTTTATTAGACCAGCTCCAAAGAATAAAATTCATTATGCAAGTTGTTAAAGCATCATCAGGCAAAGATGTTAAAAATCATACAGGAGAAAAATGGTGATGAAGTTAGAGTCAAAAGCCTACATTCTGTCTGAGATGTGCTCAGTTAAGGTAGTGTTGAGGGATTTCAGTGCAGGAAGAAGCCACTCTCCTCATTGGCCATGTAAGTCTAGGGACAAAGAGCAATGAAAGATAGGTAGCATAATTTCGACTCTCATTAGCAACAGAAGAGTAACTACTCTTGAGATCCAGCTGTCCCTGTCCAGTGCAAAGCTCATTGCTCCTTTCCTGGGCAAAGAATACTGAATTTCTCAAGGAGTCTTTCCATTTTCACATCTGAAAAAACTTTTAGGCACTGTATAGCTAAAGCCAGCTAAATTACACCAGTGAACAAGGCAACCAACAATCCCACAAAGCCATCTCCCCACCACTGGTAATAAAAATATAAAACAGTAACATGCCCAACATTATCCAAGAAATTTCATAGCAATTTAAGGCATTCTCACTGCAAGTTCAAAACTCACTACACCATGTTGTCAGAACATACATACTAATGTTATAAAGGATGGCAGAAAACAACAATTTCCCTCCGCACATCCCTAACCATCGTTGATAGTAAGGATGGGGAACATGTGTCCCTTTGACTGTTGTTGGGCTACACATCCCATCATCCCTCACAATGGCTATGCTAGTGAGAGCTAGTGGCAACTACAGCTCAACAACATCTGAAGGACTACATGTTCCCAGATGTCCCACCCCTGCTCAGACTGATTAATTTATTAGGTTTTGTTCTTGAAAACTAAGCTTAATGGATATCATAAATTCCTCTAGCAGAGATTATTCAACCCCAGAATAAACAGATAATACCTTTTCCCGGCATGGTGTTGTGGTTTCAGCATTGGGCTATGTCTCTTGAGACCAAGGTACAAATCCCCACTCTGAGATGGAAACCCACTGGGTGACCGTGAGCAGGTCATACTCTCTCATCCTCAGAGAAAGCCAAAGGCAAACTCTCTCTGAAAAAATCTTGCCAAGAAAACCCTGTGATTGCTTCACCTTAGGGTCACAATAAGTCAGAAGCAACTTGAAGGCACACAACAACAACAGATAGCACATATCTGAAAATAAAAGCTAGATATCTCTTGCTCTGCAACGAAGCTCTTGATTAATTCTCATCTGCCATCTTCTTAGAATAACTCGACTTTAGAGGTAGAACACAATGCCACCTGCTTTCTACAACCAGCAGGTTGCTCTCTGGCATAGATACACTGTGGAATCAGAGCAAGACTATGACTTGGTCTGGGTATCACAATTAGCCATAGTTTTAAGAGTACCCTGGCTTATTGCTCCAGCTGCAAGTAGGAGTGGCTAAACTAGGGATAGATAAAGTATGATCCTGGAGTCTCATGTGGCCTCAATGCTGTTTTTCTGCTCCTCAACCCCTCCACATTCCCCATATCACCCTTTTTCTTCTGTCCAAAAATAAAAAGAGGTAAATTGCATAGACTAGAAGCCTCCAGGAGTAGCAGTTTGGAGTGGTTTCTTGAACTGTTCAGTGTTAAAACCTCTATTTTTTTTTCTAAATTAATTTATACAACACTAGAGGTCCTAGGACAGAAAATGTGCTCCCAAGCCCATTGGAGACAATCCATGGGCCATATGTCTGTGGTTTTATATCATGACATCTGTTCACAGCAGGGCCCAGCACTCTGGTTTACCTTTGCCCTGGCAAGCCCAAGCAACAAAAGCAAAACAAACCATGGGTTATTTTTTTGGCTTGCCACTGGGCAGACAAGGGACAAGGGACTGGGTCAAGAACTCCCAGATTTGGATGTCTGTGGTTCATTTAGCCACTCTCACTGATTGACCAACATGTTGGTTCGATCACAAGCCAGAATTCTTTAGAATTCCAGAGACAACCTGTATGTTGCACAAGTGTGTGCACAAAAACCCTGATAGCCAGTTCTTGAAGAAAAGAGCAAGTTTAGGAAAGGGAAATTTGAAGCAGGGAAATAGCAGGAAGAGGGTGTGCTTAACCTTCCTTCCTTCCTTCCTTCCTTCCTTCCTGAAAAGTCTCCTTCCAACCCCACCCCACCCCACCGCTGCCAAAGGCCTTCCCTAATCACTTTTTCTACCATGGGCCACACGCCTCTTCCAGATGCATGCTTACTCCACTCCAAGCTAGAGGTGTGGGTCTACCTGTAGTGTTAAATAAATGCCACTTGCTCTCTGAAATGTGTATTGGTGAAGAAGAGAGATGTGAAATCTGAAAGTCCTGACATGAAAAAGAGGAATTAAGCCCCAAAGGAATGACAGAATAAATAAAAATAAAAGGTTGCACCCTGTGAAATAATTTCACTGGGCAGCAGACTTGATCGCTTTGGCTCCTCAGCTATGAAAGCATGTTGCTGTCTTTGGTGCTTTGCTTGTTTTCACTGTTTAATGAAACAATAATTCTTTTTTAAGCATTGGCAGCTGTCTTAGGTACTGAGGTTTTGTGTCAGTGTGTTCCCCTTCATGGCAAAAGCCAGATAAATAAATTCAGCAGCTTCTCCTTCCTGCCTAGACTCCCCACAAGCACCAAGGCTGTGGGTTTTGAGACTTGCTTCCTTCATTTTGCTCCCTGGTTCCATTTCATAGCTGCAACTCAACAGTCTGTATCTCCCACTGAGAAAGGGCAGGGTTGCCGTTAAATCAGCTATTCCCTGGAACCCATAAAAACACAGCATGAAGTTTTGCAGTAATCCATGAATGGGGCTGGTGAGTGAAGTTCCCAGTATTATTGTGTGGCTGCTGGAGCTATGAATCCAGCTTGGCTTGATAAGGTTATTGAAGCTTCCTGTTCTGGCTGAGTACATCCAAATAGAACTTGCTTACATGAGCTCAAATCCTGACATGTGCTGAACGCTTCAGTGCCTGTTGAAATACTGCCCCAGCAAAGCTCAGCTTGCTTCTCCTGGGTCTGCAATTGGGGAGAAATCGTTTGGAACAAACAGGCCTTTCAGGAGTCTCAAGAATAGAATTTTACTTTTTGGTTCCTGTAACTGCTCTGATTTAAAAAGAAGGAAACCAATGGTTGGGGAGATATCTTGCTTTGGCATCCTGAAGACTAGGCAGTTTATTTTAACATGATTAGAATCCACTTCCTCAGATACACTGATGGAAAAGTTGTCCCTTTTGAAAAGTCCAGTGAACCTCAACTGACTTTGAGAAGTAGGTTGCTTCTTTCAAAATGTCTGGAAATCTCAACCATCTGACTCGTCACTGCAGTTCAGTAATAACTGGTAACTTAGAAAATGTATACTATATTGTGGAAACATTTGTTACATGCTGGCCAAACAACTCAGGAATTTAAGCAAAATTACTATCTCATGAACTTAGCTGTAAATGCTGAGTCTGCCCAAACAAGAGGCAGCATGGTATAGTGCTTTGAGCATTGGACTAGAACTCAGCAGAGCAGAGTTTGAATCCCCAGTGAGCAATGGAACCCCACTGTGTGGCCTTGTGGAAGTCACATTTTCTCTGTCTAAGAGGAAAGAATGACAAAACCTCTCTGAATAAATCTTGCCCTGAAGAGTCTAGGATAGGGTTGACATAGAATGGAGTCAGCCTGAAGACAAATGATGACAACAGCCAAAATTATAAAGGGTCTGGAAGAACTCTCCTGAGAAGAAAAATTGCAGCATTTGGACTGTTTATTATTATTATTAATAATTAATTAATTAATTAATTATTTGTATCCCGCCTCTCCATGTGGATCGAGGCGGTGAACAACTCACAAATAGCATGTATTTTGAAACATTTCTATACATGCCCCCAACAAGCTGGGTACTCATTTTACCGACCTGCGGAAGGATGGAAGGCTGAGTCAACCTTGGAGCCCGGCAGGATCGAACTCACAACCTTGTGGCTTGCAGTACTGGCATTTAACCAACGCACCACCAAGGCTCCTAGTTTAGTTTAGATAAAAGCTGTACAAAGTAAGGGGTGTATGAAATTTTGCAAATTACAAGCCACTGTTAGGGATAGCAAATCGAATTACTTACTATAAAGCTGAATTAATTGGATATAGCTGTTTTTCTATTATCAGGAAAAGCTTCAACAGAGAACAATTATTTAACAAAGAAGGTGAAAAAAACAGCTGCATGTATTTACTTTTATGTTGTGGAATTATTATTACTTTCTCTCTCTTTTTTTTTTACCCTGACTTATTTTAGTCAGAAGGTGGCGGCAAATTTATGGAGCTCCAAAACTGGCAGTAGTTTAACATGGGTCACTCACTCTGACAGCTTGAGGCACATCTATAATGTGCAACTGAAACATACTTAAGATTGCTGAAAATTAGGATTGGAGAACCATGTGTTGTGGAGTGCAACACCCATCAACTCAGCATAGTTAAACGATAATGGGAACTGTAATCTAACAACCTACCTCACTACCTGAAGGAGCACCTCATCCAAATTCATGCTGCTCACACACTGAGCATTTCTGCATTAGACTGTTACAGTGCTATTATTCCAGTTTCAACATCCTATGGAATCCTGGGGTTTGCAGTTTAGGGAGGGGCCAGCTGGCCCCTCCCTAAACTGCAACCCCTAGGATTCCATAGGATGTTGAAAATGGAATTATCGCGCTATAACAGTCTAGTACGGAAATGGTCTGAGTCTCCTTTGTGTCCCACCAATGGAGGCAAAGCTTCATGTGAGGATAATGGGAGAGAGACTTCTCTGTTGTGACATCTTTATTATGGAACCTTCCCCACTGGCACTGACGTTGGCTTCATTTCAAAACCACATTAAAACTTGGCTTTTTCTTATGATCTTTGGAGACTCATGGTTTTATATAGTTTGTACAGGCACATGGTGTTAACTGTCAACAACTACTGTTGTTCTTGTTGCCCTTTCATCTCTTTTCCCCCAATCTGGCTTACAAAAATGGAAACAGATACAGCTAACAAAAAAAAAAAAAAAATCACATCACATAAAATTTAAAAATATATTTGGACTATCAATGGAATTGAAACCAGTTGAAAGTATGCCCATTAGAAAGGAAAACAGCAAAGAGAAAACCCAGCACATTAGGCAAGGCCCTCTTCCCCCTGAGCAATCAGTTTTCCAAGGTCTGCCAAAAGAGAAAAATCTTCACCTTCCTGTGAGAAGATAGCAAGAAGGGTACCAGTCTAACCTCTGTGGGAAGGGACTTCCAGAGCCTTAGAGCAGCCAAGGAGAAGGCCTTCTTCTGCGTTCCTACTCAGTGTACCTGTGAGGGTGGTTGGACAGAAAGAAGGGGACCCTTCTCTTTCATTTTGATTTATCTATATATGTATTTATAACCTGCATTTCTCCCAAGATAGTATTCAAAAACATTTTTAAAAAATTCAATTAAAACATTCATTTACAAAAGTTAAAACAGAACTGAATAACAATATTATTTTTAAAAAGCATGATTAAAAAAAGTTAAATGGGACAAAAGGAAAAGATAAGACCTAACTCACTGAAATAACAAAAGGTAAACAGAAAGGGTTTGACTATGAATATAAAATAAGAGTGTGTGAGTGTGTTTATGTGTCAAGATATATTACTCATAAAATAAATCACTACAATAACCAGCCATTTAGATCAACACTACACAGGCCAAACTATAAACATGGAAAGAGATGAGCAGGTATTTAAATCCTTAGGTGGAAATATCCGGGAACATAATGTTTCAGCATTAACAAACATAGGTGGAAAAGTAAGTAGCAATGGCAAAACACAGAGATGAATTCAAACATGTCTTCATATCTGTGTCGTCACAAAAGAAATAGACTTTATATCTTATACATTTTTTGAACACTTATTGGAGAGATAAAATTTCTCCAGCCATTTTAAAAACCGTTTAATGTTATATCAATATAACTATTTACTATCTCTTAGAAAAATTCCCTTTGTTTCCACAGTGTATGAGCTACAATATTTCACACCTTCTTCCAGTTGTGTCAGTTCTCTCAAAGCGTGAGTCGTCAGTGGTGTGGATAATCCTGTATGATAACACGCTGGGTGTACCACCACTGGTCTTGCCAATTCCTTCCCCCACAAAGCATAATAATAAACAAGATGTACAATGCCTCACAAGCCTGATGCTATTTCCTTTTTTTATTTAGAATAAAAATTTTATTTGCATACCGGTCTGCTAAATCTTATCAGTGCTTTTGACTGCTCAGGGTACAGTTTCTCCCAATAAAACAGAAGGGAAATGAGTGTTCAATTTAGCTTACTTACTATTCTACTTCCAACAGGGGGAAAAAAGTGAAAGGGCATGGGGAGTGAGTGTGTGAATAGAAGCTGAGAACTCCTACTTAGATAAATCTCCCTCCTTCTTCTACATCCTCTTGTGCCCTGAGAAACAAAAAGGATGAGCTATTCCCCCTGAGAGCTCTACTTCTGCTATTAAGAAATCAGTCGTGTGGGGGCACGGGGGGGACAATTTGCCCCCGGACGTTAATGTTTTGGGGGCATTCTGGCCTGTAGCCACGCCCCCACCTGCCCTGGCCATGTCCCCACACACTCCAGCCACACCTCTGTGCACAGTGGCCACACCCCTCATGCCATAGCCCCACCCCTCCCATCTCCCTTCTGTTGGAAAATTACCAGCATTCTCTCTCCCCCATTTTGTTGGTAGAACAAATGGGAATAGCTAGCTAAGGGCTTCCTTTTGCATCTGCATGCTAGATCTTCCATTTCCTTTCTCTGCCTTTTATTGCATGGTCATAAATACCTTTAGTGCCTAGGTCATCAGATCATGTGACCCAGGACTGTGTCCTGATAGAAGAAAGTTAAGATCCTCCTTTAGGATACATCTTTATTCTTTGCTTTTCTTTGTCCTTGTCCTCATGGATCCTATCCTATGAAATCTGCATGCTCCACGTCCATCAAGCAGGATGGTGAGTGATATCGGAGATGATCCTCTAATTCATTAGCTAGTCAAGGTAGCAAGCTCTCAGTACAAATGTAGATGAAGAAGTCATTAGTAAAGTTTTAAGTCTTTTATTCAAGCTACCTGTGTGTTTGCATTTAATTGGATTAAGCAGTCTCAAGCCACAAGTTGTTAAACAGAAGGACTTTAACCGTTTCCTCTGCATAACTCTGCTAATGAAGGCTAAATTATAACCGGTTTAGTCTCATTTCCTACACCTTCCCCATGCTCCAAGCTCCACCACTGTAAGAAATCCATTTCGCCTGCCTTTCCTTGAAAAAGTGGCTCACATCCACTCTGAAGACAGTTATGGAAATGTGTGCAAGCATCCCCAAACTCAAAAAGCTGCTCAGCTTTCCTATCCTGCCTTCTAGAAGCCAAGCAGAGATCTCAAACACTTCCTCAAAGGGGTAGTTCCCACAGAAGATTCCCTTGGGTGAAAGCAGGATCTCTCCTCCAGGAAACTAGAGAAGAGAAGTGGAGGGGGAGAGGCAACACAAAACCAAAGATGCTCACTTTTGCACCTCAGCAAGCAGTATGAGTCTGCCAGGATTTCAAAGAGTATGCATGCACATTTTATTCAGCATAAGCTTTTCTGGATTTTGGCCCACTTGCAACTAATTAATTAGGTTGCAGTGTACAAAAACTTATGCCAAATAAAACTTGTCAGTCTTTGAACTGTCACAATACGCAGTTTACTTAGAAGTTAATAACTACAAGAGGTTGTGTGTGGGGGGGGACATTCCTCTGGCTGCCATTCTAAATCCAATGAAGAATAAAGCTTCATAGAAATCAGTGAATATTTACTCTGAAGAAAATGCACCATGGGATTAGGTTTGGAATCAATTCAGATTGTTGACTCTTTGACCTTCCTATTACTCATATTCTTCAGAAAAAAAAGAGCCAGGAGGAGGTGTTTGCTTTTTTCTATATTCCTACCCACACACACTTTACATCTTTTAAAAATTTCCACTCTTGTCCTATCCCCACACCCCCTTTTTCTTTCCCTTGAAATGATTTCACAAGAGGTGAAGGATTCATGATGCCAGGTTTTTATTCTCTCTCTCCCTCTCTCATTCACCAACTTGAGACAGCTCAGGAATGTCTGTGAGGGAAATGAGGGGGGCAGTGACGGGGGAGCTGGAAAGAGTGAGCAAGCAACCATGTGTTGGGGTTACAGTGGGAAAAAGCAGGAGGAGGTGCTGCTGTCATTCTTCCCCTTGATGGCTCATGTGCCATGGGGTGCTGCACATGCATATATTCCTCCCCTAAAAGAAGTCAGCCAGAAAATGTGGCCAAAAATATGACTGAGAGAATGAGAGGAGGCAGGACTTTGCTAATGAGGCCAGAACATCACTGAGATGGGAGGAGCTCAAGAGCAGCATGAGTTCATGGTAAAGTAAAATATATGCCCCAAAGAAGCAATTGCAGATGGAACAAATTTAGATTGCTTACCGCTAAGGAAAATGTCCTGTTGATGATACATGAATGGATACTGGTTACATCAGATGTATGTGTGCATCATGTAAACAGAAAATTTAAATGCAGAACATCAGGCACTGATAGAGTCACCTTCACCCCATTTGGATTTTGTCACTGGCTAAATATGTACGGTCCTTCTTCTGCAAGGATGCCTGTGTGATTGTCAACACTGCTTTGTGCATGGTCACTACAAATATTTTGCATAAATTGAAGTTTTAATGTAATTGTATCTTTTGCTTTTCATTTCCATCTCACATCATGCTTAATACCCACCACCACTACATAGACACGTATGTTTGTAAGCATAGGGTAGCACTTCATGCATCTGATGAAGAAGGCTATAATCCACAAAAGCTTGCGCCATAATAAACACACAATTCTTTTAAAGTTGTACTAGGCTCTGCAGTGGTGGTGGTGGTGTAGCACGCCAGTTCCTACCTCTCTGGAGAGCATATATTCTCAGTTCAGTCATGTATTAGCATGTGTGGTACCATGGAACACATACAGGAAGGAACTGTAGAGTCTGTGATGCTGCGGGCATGGGCAAAATTCTTTTATTGTAGCTGGGACTTTGGATTGGCCTTTGTTTTTCCTGATATGCTAGATTTTCAAGGCTCAGTGCTGTTTGCTGTTCATATTAGTCTATGTTTCCAATGGGCTGTCCATTTGCTTTTGGCAATGACTAAGCGGTCCTTTTCATACCGCTTGCTTTTCTGTTACCAGCTGAAATGAGCTCATGCTGCTCATGTCTGCTATAAAATTTTCACTGTAGCATCAGAAATGAGTATTTCAAGATGACCACCAACTCAAGATAGGACTGATAGCCACTAATGCAGGTGGTTTTAATATTAGTGGCTGTACACCTCCATACTTTGATATGGTCTAACTGGCAAAATATATTAATTGGCAGATATGTTTACCATATTTGCCAGCATATAAGACATACTTGTTTGCCTGAAAAAATAACATTTAAAAATGGGGTGCGTCTTATATGCTGGCAAATACCAACCCCTTTCCTATGTATTTTGCCACTGTGTGAGTTCTCAGCGCCCAGGCAAAATGCATAAGAAAGGGAGGGGGGCACTAGGGGACTAAAAGAGTGCTCCCACAAAGCTTCCTCTACCCCTCCTCCCCCTCCATTTTGCCTTGGCACGAGTTCTCTGCACTGGACCAAAATGCATTGGAAAGGGAGAGGGATCTCTGGATGGGGAAAAGAACCCTCATGCAAGGATTCCTGCACACCACTTTCCCTTCCATTTTGCATGGAAAGGGAAAGGAGGTAGCTCTGGAGGGGGGGGAGTTGCGCAGCTTTCTTTTTGTCCCTCCAGAGCTCCTTCCTTTCACTTCCTCTGCAAAATGGAAAGGAAAGGGATGCAGGGAAAGCTCCTAGGAGCTTTCTCCCTCCCCTCTGAGCTCTCCCTCCTTTCTCTTCCCCTGCAAAATGGAAAGGAAAGGGGGGGAGGGAAGCCATGCTATTAAAAAACCCCACCTAATTTCCCCCCAAAAAATAACATTTAAAATGGGGTGTGTCTTATACACTAATGCTGCTTATACACTGGCAAATACAGTAATTGGCATAAAATATAAATTATACACACTTATGGAGGAATGGCCATGTGGAAAGAGACACTGGCTGGAAGAAAGTCAGAAGTGACCTCAACATGGCCAAGTCATAATAATTAACCAAGAAAACCTGACATAATAGCTCTGAGCTAATCCTATCAACTGCCCAAACCTTCAAAAACAATAAGGTGCCCAGGTACAGAGGCAAGCACCCCTGCTTTGTGCATTTCCTACTGAAGCCTGGCCCAGTAACATCACCCAAACAAGACACTGAAACAATCAGTCCATTCCAGACTCCCTTCCCCAGTTGCTTCAGTTACAGTGTGAATTACAAAATCTGGAACACTTTAACTCCTACTAGAATGAGATGTGGAGCACAATGTTAAAAGTAAACACAGAAATCCCTCACTCATCATCTAGCAATGCTAAACTAGTGTGGCTTTTTACTCCATGGCATTTGTTGAGAGGGTCAAGGGCAGGATTGCCACAAATCCTGAATGGTGCATGCCTGTATGTGCAAGTGTGTGTGTGTAGATGCAGAATACGGAAAAGCCACCTTTTTTGACTACAACACCCGAATCTTCCAGCTATGCTGCATGGATATACTGCATGGGAATTCTGGAAGGTATAGTCCAAAAAGTCATTTCCCCATACTCCAGATAAATGGGGGGACTGAGTTTCACGATCTATCCCATTGGTTACTGCTGGCTGTTTGGTGTTCCACTTTTTCCTCTTGATCATTTACGGCTGTGTGTTTTCCAAGGAAAAGGGCAGTGCCTAGTCTGCAATAGCATGTTAAAGGACTGTTTGGTTTTCTTTTAGGGTTCACTTGCTGAGGGAGAATGTTTCTATTCACTGGGAGTGAGAGCAACTGGTTTCACTGCATCAGAGCCTCACACCCTGAGTCACTTGGATACTATTAGCTTGCTCTCCGTGTGAAAGGAAGGCACATTCCTTTACTGTTTTGAACTGCCAGTCCCAGAAATACTATCCAGTAAGACCAACCTTATTGTTCTTTCAGTTTGACACAAAGACCTTTATATTTTCCCTGGCTTTTTAATCTTCTGTATAATTTTTCTCCTAAATTGTGTTAAAGTTATATTTAATTTAGGTTTTTATGTAACTGATACCCTATTTCCATTTTAGTCCCACAGTAGAGTGTGTCAGATCAACAGCAGCACCCCCTCTTCCCTGAGATTTGAGTGCCAAAACCTGAGGGCAGCAGAAGGATCCTTGTGAAGTCATAGATCTGGGACAAGCAAAGGTCGGGAGAGAAGTCAGAATGGCTTTTTGGTCGGCTGATCATATAAAGGATCATGAAAGCAACAGGCCCAGAATTTGGATAAAACCCAAATGACCAGATAATATGGCAACCCTGATTCTAGGGGGAGGGGTTAGAAGAAACAAAAGCATTAAGCAGACAGTAAAATGAGCCAGCCAGTATGGTGTAATGGTTTAAGCACTGGACTACAACTCTGAAGGTCCTGCCTTCACTCCCCAGTTAAATGCTACGACTATGACTACGACATTGGACTATGACTCTAGGGTTCAATTCCCTGTTCTGCCATGGAAACCCACTGAGCACATCATACGCTCTCAGACCCAGAAAACCCCCTGATAGGTTCATTTTAGGGTCGCCATGAGTCAGAAATTACTTGAAGACACACAACAAGAAACAAAATGTACCTATAAAGTACATCAGTTGCTGCTATTTCTTACAGGACTAGGATCTCATGTGACCTTACCTACAGCACACAGGTCAGGAGCTTTTGAAAGCCTGTGCCACTGCTGAGGTTTATGGAAGTTTCTCTGCTAGTCTTAACTTGTTACTGTCAGGGTAGATACATGAGTCACAACACTGGCATTCTATTCCATACCTTGCTGTAATTGGCACGAGGGACACAAGTGCCTGCACTCAGCATTTCTCTGCCATTCCCCTCCTCTTGCTCCTGGCTTTTTACTACATTGATGTTTCACAAGCACAGCACACATACAATGGGTATGGACTTGAAAGCAACCCCATATGCAAAAAAGAAAAAAGAAAAAAAACCCTACTCCATTGTAAGTCACCCTGATATCTATCTCTGTGCTTGAAGACTCAGAGAAGCATGACAATTCTATGGGACTTCAGCTGGCACCCTGAGACTGGCATCTCCAGAAAATATCACCTGGCAACCAATGCTGACAGGCAAAGTAAAGTAGCTAGGTGCTGAGAGGACAGAGCTGTGTATGGCCATGAAGCTTGTTCCAGAAACCCTAAGCTATCCTCTCAGTCAGGTGTGCTGGAAGACACTGTCCCATGATCAGTGCTAACACAATGTTTTAACTGCTTTTCTGACCAGATTTTGTATAGCGGATAGGAGAAGTACCATCTTGCCCTTTGTCTTAGGCTGCAATATGTCCTGAGAGAACTTTGGGTCTCTGTGATTTACTGTGTCATCCTGTGAGCTGTTTGCTATTGGGTGACTAATAAGTTGGTAACATTTATGTATTGATTAATAATAATAATTTTTAGAAAGGGGGGCAACCCTGGTAGTACCCTTAAGGCATTCAGTCCAAAATGTGCCCTTCTATTCCAAGGTCAAGTTTTGAATATTAAAAAAGAAGGTTCCAGGGTTCTGCAAGGTCAAAGCCACCCAGCCTGTGACTGGGGAAAGCATGGTGAGCAATCTTGATGGATGATGCCTCTCTTCAGCTTTAGTGACCTTTACAGCACACTTTAACCAGCTCTTGGAAAAATTACTTTTATTTTTTTTCTGAGGGATGATGACACTCCAGATTCTACAGCCAGTGTGGCTGGAGGGAGTTCTGGGAACTGTAATCTAAATAGTTAACTTTGTCAAGCTCTGAAATGCAAAATTATATGATTATATATATATTTTTATATATATATATATATATATATATATATATATATATATATATATTAATTAATTATATCACAAATTGGAGAAGGGATGCAATCAGTAAGCAGCACATTGGTTGAAGCCAGAGGTCTAATCGGAGCTTCCTTGTTTGAGAATCTAAGGCAGGCTTAAGGGATCAGCAGGTAGATTTGCAAGTAGAGTGGGCTGGGGGCCAGCGTGGTATCATGCTTCCTATAACTCTGGAGATCAGAGTTTGAATCCCCACTCAGCTGTCACAAGGGAAGAGGGGGCAGGCTTGTTCTCTGCTGTCCCACATGATAAAACTAGGACCCTTTCCACACCAGGCAATTAGAACGGGGCAGTGCGTCCTCTCACGGAGGTTGTCTGCACCTTGGAGCAGACTAGGAGTGGACTACTTACCAGAGATCTGCACCTCAGTCCACTCAAAAATTACCCCAAGTGGTCCTCCAGCATGTTTTCTAAAGACCTGGAATGCGCCATTGTGTTCCTGCTCCCTTGTGCAGATTCGCAGGCTCACACCAATGCGAGCCTGCGATCTGCAGAGGGCGGGCTTTAGGCGTGGCAAGCTTCAGTGGTTGGTTGGGATCCATGACCAACCAGAAGCCACCATTTTGGAAGCCGGAAGCTGCCATTTTGGAAGCCAGAGCAGTGCAGAAGGGCTTCAGGGACAGTCCACGTTGCTTTGGACCCCAGAAGAAGCAGTAGGTAACGGCACGGAGCAATTCCCTTGCCTTGTGAGGAAAGGGCTTAAGTCTAACGGTTTGAGGTTACAGAAGAGTAGATTTTCATTGTACTTTAGAAGGGACTTCTTGACAGTAAGAGCAGTTTGAGAATCAAACTAATTCCCTAGAGAAGTGTTGGGGTCTCCTTCTCTGGATATCATCAAAAAGAGTCTGGACAGCTACCTGCTGGGGATGCTTTAGCTGGAGATCCTGCACAGAGCAGGGGTTGGACTTGATAAGGTCCCTTCCAACTCTTATGATTCTATGATTCTCTGCAGCAGAGTCCCAGTGCCTTCAGAGAAACTACACTGCTACAGCTCACTAAGCAGGGAGGCTTTAGTCTCAGAAGTTTTAATTGCTTTGCTGAGCCACCCAAGTTTTGCCATCCAAGCTCTTGCTGTGTTTGTAGTAGCCTGGTCAATGTAGGCTAAGCGGGGAATCGCTTGACTTACTCGGCCTCCACAGAAAGGCAGAGAGCCAACTGCCTTGGGGCCCTTCAGAGCGAGAAGAAACTGACGTCAGAGCTGGCAGCCTGCGTATGTAGCTTATCCATCAGATGGCAAACCAAGCCAACATCTGTTTTCAATGTCTTTCTGGGAAGGACTCCAGGCTTTTAACAATATACAACAGCTTGATGGATCAGCCTTAGCCCAGGACGTCTCGCATTCATCTTCCAAAGTGCTCAGTGGCAACAGTTCCCACTGACTCCACCAGACCCCTCCTGCAAGCAGCAGCCATCCTGCCTAGCCCTGCCCTCTCTCTGGAGGGAGCCTCCCACAACAAGGGCCATAAAATGAGGCCACTCTTTAGCAAAAGCTAATGGTTGTGTTGGCTTTGAAGAGCATGCCCCTCCCTGAGCAGGAGCAGCTTGTCCGCAGCCCACAGCTGCAGCTACACCCAAGAGCCTCAGACACTATGGTCACCACCCACCTGGGTGGCATCCAGCACACCTGGCACCTGTGAAGACTGAACTAGACCTCAGTGTTTCTATGCTACTGCTGCTGGACACTCAAACTGGTACCAGAGGATAGAAAGCCTGGAGGCAAGGGAGGGAAAAGGACTTCAAATTTCCCAGCCATCTGCTCTTGAGCTGAAAAGAAGCCACAGGCTTCATCTTGCAAGAAGCAGAGGCACCCAGAGCATTTTTGTATAGGTAGAAACTCCCATAGCATGCAATGGAACTCCTCCAAGTCAGTTCTTTCTTTCTAAGAAACAGAAGAGGGTTGGAATCACAGAAGACCATTTTGTACTACCTCCTTCCAAGGACCATTTCATCCAAGGTCTGTTTTAAAACCTCCAAAGAAGGAGAGCCCTCCATGCTTCAAGGTGATCTGTTCCACTGTTGAACAGCTCTTACAGTCAAGAGATTCTTATTAATGTTTAGGAGGAATCTCTTTCTATGTGCTTTGATCCACACATTCCCTTTTGGCACAAATGCAATGGGTTGCCAGCTCCAGCTTCAGATAAAAGACACATGCTTTTCTAGAGTCTGTTCCCTTGATTCAGATTTATGTCAAAGCAACTGTCAGAAATGAGTCATTAGCTAGAGTTAACTAAGGAGTTAATGCTCAATAATGTACAAAAACAAAGTAGAGCCAGGAACACCGTGTTGCTGGGCTAAGGCCCCAGACCAAATAGGAAGCTTTTTATAGTTTATCGTCCTTCCTGTCCTGGAGGATCCTTTGGCCAGCCTAGACAGATGAGACCAGCTGAGACTCTGAGAACAGTTCACCACCAGGAACATGTTCTGAACTAGAACTCTGGTAACTCATCACGAGGGACAGCTGCATACAGATTTCCACTTCTAGCTCTGGCACCTCCTAATGTTTTCCAACTCTATTCACACAAAACAGAAGAGATGGAGGGATAGGCCATACTATTCAATACTGAGAACAACATCCTTCCTGAAGAATACATGAAGCGGGATAATTACTCTCTTTCACACTACACAATTATGATTCTACTTTAACCACCATGGCTGCAATCTTTGGAATTGTTGGGTTTGTAGTACAGTGAGCCAGAGCTGAGCACTCTAAGTATCCCCAACTAAACAGCAAAACCCAGGTGCCACAGGATGAAACTATGGCAGTTCAAGTGGAACCATAGTGCTATAACAGTGTCATGTGCAAGACAGCTTGGTCACAAAAAAAAGCATTTGTAGCATCTGCAACCCTCCAGAGCCCAAGTTAAGACTCTGGAAGCAGCAAAAGGTACAAGGCAGATTGTATGGGGTGGAAGGGTGGGAAAAGTTTAACTTAAAAGGAGTTGTGAGAAGAGAAGAGGGGGAAGTAACAACATATGTATCAGTTTCTAAGGAATTTAGGAAGGCAGCTCTCCAAAAAAGACTGAGAAGAACAGTGGATGAAAGTCTTACTTTCTGAAGATACTTGAATTGGGTATCCCTCATGGTGAACAGCATGGATTTAGGTATCCCTCATGGTGAACAACATGGCTTCATGAGAGATTTTGGACCCAGCTTTCCTGGGGCAATAAGCCGATCTAGAGATTGGAGAAGGGCTGAGCATGAAACAGTTACACAAGGACACAAGGATGCTGGAACAGGAAAGTCTAATCCCCCAGAAAACTCACCAAGGGACTGAGATCCATCCTCACTGCCCTCCCCTAGCCAAAACTCATTGTTGTGGTTTTGCATAAATGCATAACTGCATTTAACTGCTTTTTATAATCATAATTAAGTATATATTTATCACCACTCCAGAATGTTTTGCATTTCTTTTACTTTTCACATCACCATCCCCAACCCTCCCAGGTTGTCTGTATGCCTGTCCCTGCAGACACTTCATTTCATGCATTTGATGAGTGGACTGTATCCACAGGAGCTTGTGCTAGAAATTTCTTCTTTCCTGTCAAGTCTCAAAGATCCTAATGGATTCTGTATTCTGTGTTTTGCTCGTCATGTTGTTTGAAAACAGCCAACATAGCTGCTACTCTCTCTGGTTTGTTTGCCTTCTAAAAAATAGGGAAATACACCAAAGAACACAAAAACACAGATCTTTCTCTGCTTTGCTGGGTGATAAACAAAAAAAGGACAGGAAAGTCCTGGTGTTTGAACAACATGCTAAGTGAACTACAAAGTAAAGCTGCATGATTTGTTCAGCTGTTCCCACTGCAGATGAAAGCTACCAGGACAACATACACCATCATGCTGCTTTGTTCCTGTACTTGCCTGGCTTATTCTGTCATGACACCCAGGCCTCAGTGTACTCTTATGAGGTTTGAAGACTATTCAGCAATGTGGAATGCACAACATCTCAAGGAATTTGTTCCACTGCCCAGTGAATGTTATTATGAGAAAATTTATTTCCTCCTTTCTATTTCAGAGCCCAGATGGAAATGTGTCCTGTGTTTTATGGCTGGAGACCACCTCAGAGAGTTCATTTCCACCTACCCACCCCTTCCAAATAACAATCTGTTCTGTGAACCAGATACCTAGGTTTAATTATTCAAGCCCTGAGTTATGTTGATTGGTCAGTCAGTTACACAATATGTCACACAGCATTACTTAAGTTGTGTGGAAGAGATACTTGGATAAACTAGAATACAGAATGCTTGAGGGGCAGGAGATGGAGTAGTAAAGGAGGCAACTGGATTTCATCTACTCACTCTGAGATTCACAGGTGATGAATACCCAATACAGAGCTAGATCCATGTGTGAAGAGGCCCATGGCAGTGCTGCCCTGCTGCCCCCATCCCTATGAGCTTATAGAGTGAAGGGCACATCAAGCCACAGAGAAGATTGGCACACAACCCAATACTCCAAAGATAGCATTCATCTGATCTCATTGATGAACTCTTTCATACTACACAGTTATAACACTATGGCCCTTTCCGCATGGCATTTGCCATGGAAAAGGGTGCCTGGAGCATCGCACGATTGTGAGGAGCGATCTGCACGATGCATTCACAATCGCACAATGCTCCAGGGCCCGCACGCGCTGATCGTGCACCTTTTCCTTTTCGGTTGGAAGCTGAAAATGCTACGTGATTGCGCATTGCTCCTGGGCCCCGCATGCACTTACCTGGCGTGCGGAGCCTCTGGAGCCGCACCGGTCGCACTTCCTGCCCCAGCGCAGCCTGGGAAACTCCCAGGCTGCGGAAGGAAGGAAGAGGCGGGGCTCATGTGCGAGCAGGCAGCTCATGCAGAGCTGAAGCAGCAGGGACGTGAGAGCCTCTCGCCAGAGGCTGCTCACATGATCCCCACACCCCAGCACTGGAAAAAGGTAAGGTGCGGAAAGGGCCTATGATTCCACCTTAACTACTATGGGTTCCATCCTATGGAATTCTGAGATTGGGAGCTGAGGGTGGGGGCCTTTAGAATTTTCAGCCAGTGACTTTCCTTGGTGTCTCTGACCAAACTACAAATCCCAAGATTCCACAGGATGCGGGCAGGGCAGTTCAAATGGACCCATAGTGCTATAATTGCATAGTGAGAAAGGATCTCTTGAGGACCATGACTCTGCATTTTTTAAAACAATTATTAAAATATGAGCTACAAGTCCTCAGTTTAAAATTGCACAATTTTACTTTTAAATGGATTTAGTGATTTTATTGGCTTGCTAAGGCCTTTTAGTTATTCTGCTTATATCTGCTTCAGTACTCAATTAATTCTCCCGGGGGAGAGAGAAGAGGAGGCATCAAAGTCTTGCCCTTCCCAGTACACTCAGGCTAAAACAAACGTCTCTCTTAGCTTTTGGGTTCTTCCTCCTTAATAACTTTTACTATCTTGACTGCACTCTGATGTTGCTCAGCCACATGTCTTCCATTTTTTATCTGTGAAATGTTGAAGGGTGTACCTTTGGCTTTCATTGCATCTGTGGATATTCATGCTAGAACATTCCAATTTTTACAACGTGAGAAAACACAAACATATGTTTTTCGAAAAGTACATCAGGCTTCAACAGCCTTGAATCTCTCCCCTGATATTTCTATTAAGCTCTGAATGTATATAGAAGAGAAAGGAGGGGAGGAGCATTTCTTAAATGCAGATGAGCAAGCTGGCCAATCTCTGCTCTGGCAAACGAGCATTCTGGTGGAAGTGAAGCAAAACCTGTATGAAACTTCATGAAGATGTCTTTTGCCTCAGGATATATTAGGAACAAGAATTTCCCAGTCTCTTTCTGGTCATGGCTCTCTTCTTTCTCCGATTATCAAGCCTTTCTATCATTGTGAATCTATGCCTTTGCTCCCATGGTCATCCTAACTTCTCTTAATTCCTTTTGGCATAAAAGAAATGTGGCTACTATACAGTCCAAAGTATCCATTCCCTCACCCATTTTTTTAGTTTAGTGATATATTATCAAATGCATTTGACCCTATAAGAGTGTTCACTATGCAAATTCAGCATGTTGAAAAAGAAACAGACACACTGTTTTAAAAAGAAGGCATTTTTCCCCTGCGTGGAAGACAAATAAAAATAAGTTCCAGAACAACACCCCAGCATGAAATAAATTCAATGCGCGTTGTTTCCATAGAGAGCAGAGGATGAGTAATGATTGACTACATTATAAAGAAATAAAAACAATTAACCCAAGATAACACTCACCCTACCTTTTAGTGGATTCTTAGAAGATAATGCCATGGTTGTTTTCAACTGGGTTAACTGGTTGAAGATGTCTCTCTGAGAAGGCTGGAGGATATCCTTTAAGAAAATATCCATTTGTCTCCCTTAACAATGCACAGGTTGGTACACGGGAAATATGATATGATACACTTCGCTCACTCATTCCAGAGGCTAGGTGCAGTTTGGCAAAAAGAGACACAAGAACCTGCCAGTAAACAGTGTTGTCATAGAGCTGCTGTGCTGAAGCTGTACACAAGGGAAGAGGGCACGCTCTGCAGCTTGCACTGCTAACTTAACTGGCCATCTGAATCAAAGGGGACGTTGCCATTCAGTTCCAAGATAATGAGGAGCTTTACTGCAGTGTATAGCATGGCTAACACAAGGCAGTGGGATATTCTGAGGCTCCTCTATGTAACAGTGGTGGCCAATGCCTGTTATGAAAATTTTATCCAAAATCCTTTGGTGGGTTTATGCTTGCGGATTCTTCTTGTCTATAGACTCTTACATTGCATAAGGAGGCATATGATACCTCTTTCTGCAACAGTTTTGTCAGACTGCTCAGTAATTGCCAGAAAGCATCCAGGCACAGCTCCAACCCAACCCCAGCAGCCCCTGATCATTGTGCAGGAATAGGTAGGACAGCTCCTTGACCTTGCTGCCCACATCTGGCTGCCTTTGTCCTCCCAGTTGTCCATGTAAGTATAGTGGCAAAACATTGCAGTGCCACCTTCAAATAGAATGTTGGTGTGTGTCTACCACTATCAGAATAGCTTTCGAAGAAGAATCCATAAAAAGGAAGGGAGGAGGAGGAAAGGAAAAAAGAATGTAATAGCACCTTTAACTTATTTTTATTTTTGCACGTGCTTTTGTGGAAATAAACCCATTTCTTCAGGTGCAGTAGAAAGCCTAAGGTTATAAAGCATATTTGCACAGTTGTAGGAGTGGGATTGAATGTAACATGATCCAGAAAGATGCAAATCTTGACCCCTACCCTGATTGGCATCATGGCGCACTGCATATATTAATACAAGAGTACTTGCTCAGATAAAGTTTTGAACCCAAGGAAACTGACTTTTGGTAAGCAGATTTATTGCTTTCACACATCAACATCATCTTATGCAGCCCTTTGAAAATTTAGGGTGAGGGTCATGATTTGCATCTCTCTGGATTTGCATCTTTCTAGATCCTTTCTGGATCTTGTATGCTTTATAACCTGCAGCTTTAGTATCACTCTGTACTGCATCTGAATAAGTGGATTTATATCCACAAAAGCTCGTGCTAAAATAAAAATAAAAGTCTTAAAAGGTGCTGCTACATTCCATTTTTTTTTCTTCCCCCTCTGCTTCCTTTTTTTTTTTTTGGATCAGAATAATTGATCAAGCTTATGTTCTTGCATCAATTTGTTTTGGGCAGAGTTTGTAAAAGTTACTTTTTCAGACCAGAGCTGCCAAAACCCCTACTGGCTATAAGATTCTAGGGGCTGGAGTCCAAAAAATTATTCCTTCCCGCATATTCTGCTCACACAATTTACTATGGGGATAATTTTAGATGTCCCACATTTCTCCTTCCCTGTCAGAGCCTTTTGTAAAGTTCAGAGTAAAACCTGGAGTAGATTCCCCACCTCTCTGCCGTTAGTTCAGTCCCAAGATGCTTCTCAGAGAGAATTTTGCAGCACAACAGCTCTACCTGAAACATGGCATGTTTCAAGAAGTCCAGTTGGTGCTTTATTCTGTTCGTTACTCCAATACTATTTCTTCCTCTCTCTCTCTCTCTCTCTCTCTCTCTCTCTCTCTCTCTTTCTTTTGGCATGAAATACTGGTTAAGGAGGGGTGGCATAATAGCTGTACAATGCATTTTGATTGATAGTTCTAGGAGCTGTCTGTCTAAAAGCACCCAGATTATTGATTAATAGAAAAATGCAAATAAAATACAAAAAGTTATTATTCTAGCACCTCTAACTAAGCTACCCTTAAAGAGTCCTTGGCAGCTTCAATATATTCAACATGCAGGAGTTAAACTGTGGTCATGCAGGTGTGCATAAATGTTCTAAGCAGATAATCTTAAAGTTGCTCCATTTATACTCCCCAATGCTGTTTCAACTTTCCTCTACATTGGGTTCCATTTTCTTGCCAAGTATAGTGCAAAATGCATGTTGTACTCTTTAAGGCTTTAAACGCCCAGAATACCATCAGGCCTGGCTTCTAGTTCTGCCATGCAAACCTGCTTGGCCCAGCCCCTTAGTCACCCAGATGACAATCACTACTCAATTGTTTGAAATACTGGAAGCTAGGAAGTACATCAAGGCCTTTTTAACAGTAGCCCTGAAGGTGTAGCACACACCCAAATGGTAAGCACAGCTACTTCGTGATAACAGATGTTTCAAAAAGCAGCTCAACCAACTTTTCAGAAAACCTTTAGGCTAAATTAGAACCATGCAGAAGTTGCTACTATGGCTGATTTCTATTTCACAATCCATATTTTTGATTCATTGATTTGTAATCATGATGGCTATGTAAAAGACCATAATGAATCTTGTTTAGAAATGCAAGAAATTAAACACTAAACACAGAAATCAAGGATAAATTGATAGATGAAGATAATGCAGGGGGAGAAGGACCCTTTCATCAGGTAAATGCAAAAAGTCCCAAAATACCACTAAGACCCTAGAATCTCCTTTACACTGTATTGCCATATAATCCCTTGTTGTGCATGAACTTGCATTGATATTAGATTGCTTGAGGCTAAAATCAACGGACATTTTCCAGTCTAAATCAGCAGCACATTCCATGATCCACCATTAACCAAATCTCTCCAAGTGTCCACATATAGTAAATGAACACAGAGGGGAAGGTGAGTGTGGCAATAAGTCCTACCTCTGACCTAGGTGCACTGACTAAACTGCCCAGTCTTTATGTATGCTTAGACAGAACATACCTAGGTTTCTCTGCAAGGTTGGGTTTGCTTTATCTTTTTACTGACTAGATTTACAGGTCCCTGAGCACACGTAGAGGACCTACAGATGTACAACCTACACATGAACACCATAAAGAACCTATAGAAACAGAGACTGTACATTATGTTCCTCCCCCAAAACCACCCACACAGCACATCCTATATGTTTTGTTCATGTCAAGAGGATTATAGATGCTACAAATGACAAGTGTTCCTAACCACACCCACCCACAGTTATATCTTGGCATTGTGGTGGACAAGTACCTGGTACTAATAAAGGCCTCCTCTTCTCCCCGGTTAACAGGTTCTATCAAGTAGTGCAATGGGAATATCAAGTTCTTTCTTGCTTAAACTCTCCTTTTCTTATGGTACTGGTTGGCTGTGAGACCCAACATAGAGACAAGTGATTGTCCCTTGCAATGAGAATTTGTCCACAATACTTATGCAGCTGTTGATTTTGTCCCTTCTCCTTTGAAGTCTCCTGATCTGAATCACTGTGGCATCCATCCTTTCATATCTGACAGGGCTTTGTAGACAATTGCTAGGAGCTGGAATTGTGACATAGATGACACAGCAACCCAATTATTATTCGATTCCTAGTAATTTGCATTTTGCAGCCCTGTCAGCTATAGTGTCATCCAACCTTACTGGAATTAAAATATTAAAAAGAAAACATGCAGGAGCTATTAGGTAAATACAGAGCAAGGACATGGGTCAGCTGGGCAGGTAAGACCCTAATTGGAAGTTAAGTTATAGTTTCTAAAGAAGGATAATCCTCTGCTGCCAACCTGCACTGTTCTGGACATGTAGAAAGTATTACTTTCTAGCATGTTTTTCTACACCAAAAGCAGAAGCTACTAGTGTGACCCCTTCTACTCTCTTTCCTTGGGAACAGTCCCTAGAGGGACTCTATAGTTTAAGACTCAGCTCTAATCAGAGACAAGTTAACAGAAGAGGGTTAGTGTGTTAAGGTAATCATTAAGTTTCAGCATCTAATCCAATTGCATTTACACTGGGAGAAGGGAAAATTTAACTATCCTGTTTACGTTAAATTGCCATTTCAATTTAAGTTAAGCACTGTTACTAAAAGCCTTATCAGAATGAAGATGAAAAACACCATCGATAATTTTACTCATCTCTCCATCTCTGTTTCGAGCATAGGAGAGTGAGAAACAGCTGCATGATTATTATTTTTTTGAAAAACCCATTTCTCACTCCACCTTTTTCCCACCCTTATAATCTTCTTGCTCACTCTTACTTTCCATAACACATTGATTCCTTCATGAGAATCGGCAACAATTCAAGAATTAAGAACACAAAAATTCAGTTTCCTGAGACAGCTGAGAAGCCTTTGTGTGCACTCTGGTGTAAAACAGAAAAGGATTGCCTGGGTAGCTGAAATGGACAAGTTATCACCATTGATTAGAGAAAAATCATTGGGGTAATTTTTGAAAGATGGGAACCTTTGGTTGTATTTTGGCAGAATAGTAACAATAACAAGTTAACTGTAGGTTTTGATAATTATTAGGCCTAGTTAATTTGAAGAAGTGCATGAATAGTATATAATCAATGAAGTTATCTTATACAATAGAATGTATAACCATCATTAGGAAAGTTGAAAATCAATGTTTATTGTTCTTTTTTCTTTCTATTTTTTGTTTCTTTTTTCTTTCTAATTTTATTCTTTTTGTTTTTCTATTTGTATTGAAATTTTTTTAACAAAAATATTCCCAAAAAGAGAGTGGAAAGATCAAGCTGCCTTTACTGGTTTAAAATCTTTTAACCATGGAATTAAAAAATTGTACTCTAATCATGAACCAATATAAATAATTTGGATTTTGTAACTTAAACTGTGTAATTTCCCAACAGAAAGCAACAAGTAGTTCTATAGAAATCCAAGAGAACTAAGTTTTAGGCAAAGAATCAGTTGGAAAATAGAGCACCAGCTCTTATTTTATTAATAACATCAGTAATAACACAAATTTGAGATTAAACGTATGATAAAATTCTTGTTTAATGTAATCATTTTAGTTTAAAAAATATAACTACATTGACCTTTTACATTAGAAAATTTCCAACTTAATTTATAACTTACCTGATTTTAACTCATTAGTTCCTATCTTCTGGTCTAAATGGAACTAAAGGTCAATAAATTATGGAATTGTCACTTTATTCACTATGATATTATTGAATAATGAAACTGAACAGACAGGCCTAGACATGCTTCTGGTTACACTCCAGCTTTGGACGGTACCCCAACCTCCCAGTGTCACTGATATTTCCAGACTACTATGATTCCTTTGTAAACTCCCACCAGATGGGGCATTGTCAGTGCTACATTTCTGTAAAAGACATTTCTTCAAATGTTACTGCAAGCCTGGAATGGAAGCAACCTCAGAGACCTAAAAACAATTTCTTTACAGAAATACTGGAAGATATGTTGTGGGGGAGGTTTCCTTGAAGTGAAATCAGGCTGTCAGAGCAAACAACTGCACACTTTGGCATCCTCAGAAGAGGAAGAAAAAAGACCCAGATGCTTCTTGTAGTTCCAAATTAAGTCATCCTCTCTGCCTGGTCATTGCTCACATGGGAACTGTGTGTGCAATGTTGCACGGTGAGCTGTAGGAATTACAAACGATTGGCAGGGAGTTAACTAATAAAGATGCAGCTCAAGAAACCCCAAAGGGTATGGTCTGTGAGACTCTCCCAACCCTGGACTCCATTTCCGTGAAATCAAAGGCTGCAAGTTAACACCCTTCCTTGTGTCAGGCACCCGTGGGATAGGGCTGCCATTTAAAGTGGAAGAAGACTGAATATCTTAGGCTATTGACACTCCATTTGTCAAGTCTTCCTCCTTTGCTTTCCCCTTTGGGTAGGTTTCCTAAACATGGGCCATTCTAGAGAAACAGGTACTGATTCTTTCCCTTTCTGAACATATATCTATTGCTACTCGAATTGTTAAGTCATTCACTCATTCATTTTTCTGAGTGGTGAGAAGTTTTGGGGCACAGCCGCAATTCCTTTTAAAGGAGATCCATGCAGGCTCACTGCAGTTTGTTTATGTATGCAAGCATCCTGCCTTTGTCCCATCATGGAATGCAAGGTGGTCTACAATAAACTAAGATTCTTTACAAATTCCCATGCTGAGCATAAATTGGGGGCCCAATGTAAATGCCCCACAGAGAAGTCCATGGCCCACTTTAAAATGATTACAAGGAGACAAATCAATTTTGGGATTTCTCACTTTTCCCCTTGCTCATCCACAGCATTCTTAGGTGAGAACAGAGGTAGGGGAAAAGGCACACTCACTTTCAGGGCCTTGTAGGCATTTGCTATTCAGACATGGTCGAATGGTCCTGTAACAAGAAATCATTTGGCAGCCATTTGCCAATTATCTTCTGTTAGGATCCACTGCCTGAATATCTTTGACACTCCATTTGTCAAATCCACAGAAAACTCACTGCAATAGGTTCCATGTGATCAACAAGCTCGGACTAGATGGTGAGGTCTCAAATACATCAGACAGTGGTGGCAAATTTTTAGTCTGAACATTTAAGGGAACTATTCAAGATACTGAATTCTTTCTTCTGGTAGGTTCAGGATTTTAGATAGATCCTTAAATTTCAGACTAAAACTTGGAGTGGATTCACAGCTTCACTGAAACAGGAGCCACCAGATGCTGCTGACATTATTTATTAAAATACCTGTTCCCTGCCTTGTATCACAAGATCTCAGGGCTGTGTATGAGGGAAATCAATTTCAGTAGACTGAAATAACTCAAAATAACACAAAGAATTTAAATGCACTAAAAGATATTTTGAAGGGATGCCACATAGAGGAAGGAGAGGGCTTGTTTTCTGCTGCTCCAGAGACCAGGACAAGGAGCAATGGATTCAAGCTGCAGGAAAGGAGATTCCACCTGAACCTCAGGAAGAACTTCCTGACAGGGCTGTCCGGCAGTGGAATATGCTGCCTCGTAGTGGAGTCTCCTTCCTTGGAGGTTTTTAAGCAGAGGCTTGATGGCCATCTGTCGGGATAGCTTTGAGGGTGTTCCTGCATGGCAGGGGGTTGGACTGGATGACCTGTGTGGTCTCTTCCAACTGTAGATTTCTATGATTCTATGATATTAAACACTTCAGCTACTTAAAAATAGGCTTGAAGCAGTTTAAAACTGTGTGCATGAACAATTTAGGATACATCAGTTAGGCCCCAAAGACCCGTAGCAAACAGTCCTATTTTTGTTTAGCATGTGTATTGGCACATGTATTGGCACCCATCAAAAGGCAAGACCATTTATTATTGTTCTCGTTGTTCTTGTTGTTAAAATTTACGTAACAAAAAAGTTTTTAAAAGTGATTAAACTATCAAACAAATTAAAGCCAGTTAAAAAAATAAACCTAATAAACAACAATAGCCCAATAAAAATAACAAATAGGAAACTATATTGTACAAGGCCCATCCTGCCTAAACAATCAGTTCTCAAAAGCTGGTCAAAAGACAAATGTTTTCATCTTTTGGGAGGAAAGAACATTGGGGGGGGGTGGCAGTCTAATCACTCTAGAGAAGGTAGCTCCAGAGCCTATAATTCCATAATTTGGGTGCTACAGCTAAGAAGGCTTGCTCCTATATCCTCACAGAGTGTGTTGAACCCACTGGTGGGACTCAAAGTAGGGTATCTTGAGTGGCCCTCAGTTCCTGGGTAGGCATATACAGGGAGAGGTGCTCTTTCAATATTGAGATCCAAGTTCAGACCTGAAGTATACAGACAGCCAGTGAAGTTCTTTCAAGAACAGCATCACATGATGTCTATATTGTATTCTGTTTAGCAGCCTAGCTGCTACATTGTGCACTAGCTCAGCTTCCAAGCATCATCCATGGCAACCCCAACTAGAGTGCATTATAGTAGTCTAATCACAAGTGCATGAACTCGTGTGGTTAGGATATCTCTGGCCAAGAAAGGCTATAGTTGGCAAACCAGGCCAACTTGACCCCAAGTATTCGGAGCCACAGTGTCTATTTGAACATCCTGTGACAATGATGGATTTAGGATTTATTCTGAAATTAGGTACCTGCTCCCTTGAAAGTACAGCACCATTCAGATTAGGTTCCTGGCCCGACAAACCACTAATGGATAAAGACTATCAGGATTCAGCTTTAGTTTATTGGCCCTCATCCATTCTATTATATCACATAACCCTTGGTCCAGTCCGAGCTGATTCTGGTGACAAAGAGAAGTAGAACAGTGTGTCACCAGTATACTATGGCACCCAGCCTCTAAACTTATAATGACTTCACCCAGCAACTTTATATAGATATTAAAAACTATGAGGGATAAGATGGAACCCTGTAACATACCACAACACCCATGAGGCTGAACAGAACTCCCCCAATATCACTTTTCAGAACAGCCTCTGCAAATAGAAGTGAAACCTCCTTAACATAGTGAGTTCTAGGGGTGTGGCTATCTGAGGATCCACTGCAGCCAAAAAGCAGGTTGCTGGCAATCAGAATAGCACCCCAAGAGAGAAATCCAGCCCAGGAGGGACTTATGGCTGAAAGGAAAATGTATATAGAGCCAAATACCTATGATAGAAATATATCTTGTGGACTTGTAAATGCATTGCTGGGAAGGGGTGTTGGAAATGCAACAGTGCTCCCCATATTTTTAATCAAAGGGGCATTGAGCAGGCCATGTGAGATCCAGAAAGTCACAGAGCAGGAATGGCCACTCTCTCCCCTAGTTTTTATCTTAGCTTTGATTGTTTTGGATAGAAGAATAAGGCAGGATAAAATAATAAAGGGAATTAGAATAAAGAATGAAGAATATAATCTAAGAGCTTTTGCAAATGAGTTGGTGATTTTTTTTGAAGACCCCAATGAATAATAACAATAACAATAATAAGGGTTCTTTACCTTTCTCTCCCTCAGGCTTGGAGCAGGCACAGCACAGATACAATTAAAAACAAATCATGGTTAAAATAATGAAAACACAAGCCATTTAAAATAGTAAAAATCATAATTAAAAGTACAATTAAAAGTAGAAGTATAATGAAAAGTACAATTAAAAATAGACTGGCTAGGCCTGCTGGAAGAGATAGGTCTTTAATACTTTTCTGAATTTGGACAGCATATTTTGCTGTCAGCTTTTTTCCAGCAGGTCATTCTACAGTCTAAGGGCAGCTGACAAAAAGGTCCTAGAGTGACCGTTGCAGTATTGAACTGCTGTTGGATAGAATTCAAGAATTTGGGAACATGGCAGGATTTGAGATTAATAATAAAAAAACTATGTTGACTAAAATATGAGAAAACTAAATCAAGAAATGTTACTTCAAAAATCAAACTGTAAAATCGTAAAAATTGGTGAAATATCTTGGTATAATCTTGACAACCACAAATAGTATTTAATTGAAAAACACAAAATACACAAAAATATGGAATGAAATTAAAAGAGATGTATTAAGATGGGGCAAACTTAACTTAACTTTAATGGGCAGATTCTCGGTGATAAAAATGAATGCATTACCTAGAATGTTATACTTATCAGTCATGTAGGGATAGGGGGGCAGGAGTGGTTCACCCCAGGCGGCAATGTTTTTGGGGTAGCCCAGCCCATGGCCATGCCCATGCGTGCCCTGGCCACACACCCCATGCACCGTGGCCACGCCCCCACGGACAGTGGCCACGCCCCTTGCGCTGTAGCCCTGGCCCCTCCTGCCCCCCCCACTCCAAGCTCCACCACTGATATCTATTTCAGATAATCCTGATCTTGATAAATGACTCTTGGTTTAAACAATATCAGAGGTATATGTCAAAGATTGTTTGGCAAGGAAAAAAACCTAGATTAAATATAGTGTCATGAGATGCCAAACAAAGAAGAGGTCTGGGATTACCAGATTTGAAATTATATTTTGTGGCATGTTGCTTGGTTTAGGTAAAGGATTGGATTACATTAACAAATAAAGTTTGTTTGTTTTTTAATTTTGAAGGGCATGAATTAAGATTTGGTTGGCATGGTTTTCTTTGGTATGAAAAGATGAAAGTGAATGTGGCCTTCAATAGTGATATCAGGGGAGCTTTGCTGAAGATATGGAACAGAGATAGGTCAAGGTTTTACCCGAAAAGGCTGCTATGGATATCGACTCAATAAGCCTTTTACAGGAAAGTGACAATACTAAAAGAAAGATGGTTAATCTATGAGAGCCTATTGGAAATCGAACCACATCAACAAAGAATTGAATCTATTGAGCAGTTAATACAAGAGGTCCAATTTCCAATGGACCTCATATAGATAATTAGTGAAAAAGTACAAGAAAGACAAGAAAATATGTGACTTTGAGTTGATAGATATGGATTTTGAGAGGCAACTCTGTACAAATAAACATTTAATTGGTAAAATTTATACGTTTTGTTTAAAATGGAGATGGGAGAAGTAGTGAAGGATTATATGGTAAAATGGGCTCAAACTGTGGTTTGTAACATAATGTTGGAGCAGCAGGGAAATGTGATTAGAAGAAATTAAATGCACATCATGTTATGATCTTAAAGAAAACTTTTATGAGATGATGTGTAGATGGTATTTAATGACAGAACAATTGGCCAAGATGCATAAAATATGTCAAATAAATGCTGGAAATGTGAACAGCATATGGGAACTTATACAATATGTGGTAAGCATGTGATAAGGCAAAAAAATTCTGGAATCAAATACATTTTATGGTGAAAAAGATTTTGATGGTAAATTTCCAAAAGGATCCAGAATTGTATTTGTTAGGCTTGATGGAAGATTCATTGGAAAAGAAATATCACAGAATTCTATGATACAAGATGACTGCAGTAAGACTAGTGTATGCAGAGAAGTGGAAAAGTAATGCAATTCTAACCAAAGAAGATAGGTTGGTGAAGTTAATAAACTCAGTAGAAATTAACGTGAACATTTTCGATAAGAGAAAAAGCATTGGCAACATATCTGAAAGGTTGGGGTCCACTAATCAATTTTTTACATGACAGAATAACTATCAGATTTGATTATTAATATATGCAGAGGCATACCTAGGGTGGGGCAACTGGGGCATGTGCCCAGGGGGCGCCCTCCTGCCTGCCGCCACCCCCTGCACCCGTCACCCCTGCTTGCCATCGCCCCCCACTTGTCATCACACCGCTGCCACCCCTTGTCACCACCATCACCCCAGTCACCACCGCCCGCCACACCCCGCACCATCCCCCATGCCTGCCACCACCCTGTGTCCGCTGTCTCACCATGCCCGCCAATGCCCTCACACTCACTGCTGCCTTCCTTTTACCACCACCCCGGGCCTGCTGCCACCCCCCACATCCACCTGTTGCCCTCTCACACTCACTGCCACCCTCCTACTTGCTGTCATCTCCACCTGCCGCCCCTACGGGGGCCCTTCCTGGCCCGGTTTGGAGGTGAACGTGGCGGTGCAGCAGCACCTAGGGGTGCAAATTCCACACTTGCCCTAGGCGCTGTTGAGCCTAGATGTGCCACTGAATATATGATAAATTTTGCAATGGACATTATTTTTGTAATGAGAGTTGATTTACAGGCATTTAAATTAGCACTTAGGACTTATGATCAAACTTGGAGAAGCTGGAAACAAATTGTATATCTGCTGTCTTAGTTATAACTGTGTTGTTCTTTTTTTCTTTTTTTATGGATTTTAGTGTGAGAGGGGAGTTAGAAATGAGGTATGTAATTGTGTAAATGTATAGTTTTAGGTATGTAATGTTATGTTGTATAATGCAGTTGTTCTATCATAAAATTTTTAAAAAAGGAAATGCAACAATGTTCAGTGTTTAAAGAGTTAAATGTGTCTCAGAGAGAGCAGCAGTGATTGGGGTAACAAGTGTTTCAGTGACCTAAAATCTCCTCATGTCTTACTTACCTATCCCACCCTTTCTTAGATTGATATTGGTAGAGATCATTCCACCTCTTCTCTTTTTTTGCTCTTTTCCTGCTCCAAAAGTAAAACTAACTTGGTCCTTTTCCTGTTCTAGTTTAGCTTAGCTGGCACCCTCAAGTAGATTTCCTATCATTGATGGAATCTCTATGATAAAAGCCTAGCTTATTTCTTATAGCCATGGGTGCCAGTGCTCCTTAATCATAGTAGCTAGTTGTTGCACGCATGCGCTCTCTTTCACTGAGACCATATATACAAAGTGTATGCTGCTTTATAGGTGAGTGATGACATCCAGTCTCCTCTCACTAAGACACTCCTCTGTACTATGATTTTACAACAGTCTATTAACTTCAAGGAGGTGGCTGACCCTGACTTTGCCTGAGGCAGACACACAGAATACCTTTCAGTTAGGGTGTTAATTTATGCACTCCCTTCCAAAAGAGAACAAAAGAGGATGCAGATTTGTGGAAAGTCTGCATGTGCTAATTTCTGAGTGTTGATTCATAAAATAAGGATTTCACATCAGGGTGAACTTAGTCAGGGAATAATTAATTCTCAGAACAAAACCATTTTGTGAAAGATTAGGCATCCGCCCACTGTACATAGACCAACCCTGCTCATCTCTCTCTCTCACTTGGGAAGTGAAAAGTGCAGTTGCACAGAGAGAGACTGTTGTGTCACTTGAATGCCAAGAGGGGTTGCCAAGTGCTCCCTTGACTTCCAGAATTCCTGGAAGTGAATAAGCTTCTCCTTCCCTTCTCTACCACAAACTACAGAGACATTTATTCCTTCCTTTGTTTGGAGGAAAAGAACTAATGTATGACAATACAACCGTGTCACTGCAAACAACTGGCTTGGGGCAGGGTGAGGAGACAAACATGTGTGACTACTACTTCAGGAAGGGTGGCTCTCCCTTTCACAGGCTTTTTTGGCAAAGGCATTTGCATGTTTGTGGATGTTTTAGTGACTGAATTATCCTGAGATCACCATCTCTACAACTAATACGTATATATGACTGGACAGAGGTTCAAGCCAGGAGCCTCGCCTCTTCTTTCTTCCTCTCCTGGGCAGGGTCCACTTTTCCTCCCAAATGCCTCCAGGCTGTATGTCATTGAGAAGCAAGCATTACCTCATGAATCGGACACCCCAGTGTCCAGGCCCTGGGTGGTTCCAGAGGAAATTCCTAAATGTGGAGCACAGTGGGGATGTCTGACTCACATCTTAACTTACAGCTATCCCATGGAGCTAGGCTGTTTTTGCACCTGACTTTTATGAGAAAGAATCCAAAAGTACCTCCAGAGAAATTGGAATGTGGCAGTGGGAGGGAAACTTGGCAAGTTGCACCCTCTTTGTACATGGTCAATTGCACAAGAGGCTTGATAACATATTCCATCTCCTAGACAAACCTGGACCCAAAGAAATATATTCGCAGGCTTCCCCTCTAAATGTACCCATTTTTTCCTAGCTACCTATACAGTTTTGTATTAAGTTGGTGTGTCGTACTTTTTTGTTCTCAGCTAACACTAGGGATTTAATTCCTAACTGTCCATATTTTTAAAAGAACAATCTCTTGCACCTTTACACTGTTGCCCATCTGAACTGATATTTATTTATATGCATTCAGTTGCAATATTTATATACCACCCAATTAGTAAAGTTCTCTGGGCAGGGTCATAGAAGGGAAAGATCTGTTTTAAAACATTAATGGTTTTTTAAAAAATAAATTATTAATAAAGGTATCTGTTGAGGCTGAAAGCTAAGACTTGTTAGTTACACCAAGACTTTTCACCTCCCTCAAGGGTTGCCCCCGCCCAAGTAGAAGCTTACAAATTCATTGTGAAACTTTGCATTAGGAAACATTATGATAAAAACCCTATTGTTGGCCATTACAGCAGCATAAGGTTGGAAGAACAGCATAAGCTGTATATATTTCAGGTACGTTGTTGCTTCTGTCATAAAGTTCTACTGATCCTAGAATGTTAGCTGTACTTGGATATGAGGCCTACGTTTTCACCTTGTTCATTGAATATTGTCTTCTCCATACAATTGTTCAACATGTTGGAGCAAAAAAATTAATACAGTTGACTCTAATGCACAGATGCTATTTTGAGTAATAAATATGAGCCTTTCTCAATCACATTCTTGGGACTAACCAGAACGAGGCTGTTTTATTTTCATATGAAGCATGCACAGCATGTCTATGGGAAAGCCCTCAGCAGCCAGGAAAGTTAGTAACCAAGAGTCTGGTTAAAAGCCCAGCTGTAACCTTAGTCACATTTCAGAGAGAAGACTGGCAAAAGCAGCCCCAAAATAAAAGAAGCAGAGGAGTAGGAGGACCAAATATATAAAATTTGTCATGAAGGACTATTTGGACCAAATATGGTGTTCAGATCTTTTTATTCAAAAATACAATAGCAATGACAGCAAAAATTATCTATACAGTACTATAGGTTACAAACAGTTTCAAAGTGAAAACAAAAAAACAAAAACTTGATCTGAAAAGTCCATAGAATAAACATCTAAATAAGAGATTTTCCATAACCTTAATGTAAAAATTCCTTCTTTCCACCTATCAGTGCTTAACTCCTCATATTTTTTCTTAGGTGATTCCAAAACATTCAAATACATAGTTACATAGTTATTCCCTCTTAAAATTCTTCCCTTATTCTCTTTTCCTGTACACATTGGTTATTCCCTAGTTAATGGTTCCCAACGATAACTTGTCAAATATATTTCTTTCAATGAAGCTCTACCTGCTTGTAGTTTTCATAATTAGATTTTGCCATATTCAACCCAAGGTCAACTAGCTTTTCCTGGACAAAATTTATTCTCCCATTGTAAAGGACGGAAGATTGGGCTTCAAAGGTTCAGCTGCCACTGCTACTGAGTTACTGAGGGAGGACAGTGTCAGAGGAAGTCAAGAGCAAAAAAAGACCGCTTTGTGTGGGGAACAGAAGCAGGTTTACATGTGGAGGGATACTAAAACAAGCTGAGCAATTCTGGAAAGAAACTGAAAATAGTGTTGTCATCTGCACATACACACACACCACATCTCAGCACACACACAGCCCACCAAACAAGATTGCAATATTCCAAGAAAGAGAAGGGAAAGAAGCAAAATTATTCTTGATGCTATTCAGAACAGAAGGACTGAGTCCCCTGCCCCCAAAATCTATTCCATGCATTTCTGGAAGCCTAATTTAGCTACAGGAATGCAACATCCCTCACTGTTCATATCAGCTTGCCAAGATCAAAGACTTTTCTTGTCCCCAGCCTTTTGGTAAATGGTTTTGTTAAAGGACAGGCAACACGTAAGCTCTAAATCCAACTTATATGATCATCTATGAATCTGTCTTATTTTGCAAGGCTGAACTGCTACATAAGCAACTGACCTGTAAAGCAGAAGTGGTCCCTTTGCTCACGTGCTCATGCCTTGTGTGTGTGTATGTGTGCACACACAAAGAGCATAGTGGACCTCTGTGTCTGTGTGTATGTGCTATCAATTTGCCTGTTAATTTATTGTGACCTCATGAATTTTTTGTACCGTTTTCTTAGACAAGAAACATTCAGGAGTGGTTTTGCCAGTTCCTTCCTCTGAGATACAGCCTACAACACCTGGTATTCATTGGCAGTCCCCCATCCAAGCACTAACTGAGGCAGACCCTGCATAGCTTCCAGGGTTGGATTGGATCTGGTGCCTTTAGGTTATTGAGGCCCCCAGCTGCCAAATGTACATGGTTCAAAGGAAATATGGCTCTCAACTTGCTTGGCCAGACTCTCTAAATATACCTGAATTCCAGTGAAATCCATCAAGCTCAATCCTAGGGGAATAATCAATCAGTACAAACAGTTTAGTAGGCAGCCATAATGGACTGAGCTAGGGTTGGATACAGAACCAAGAGGCAAGTATTAGAGCATGGCCATTAGCTTGGTACAGTTTATGCCTTTTCTTCTCAAAGGGTCTGTGAAGAATCATCATTACGGCTATTTTTTTGTACAGGGAGACAGCAAATTTACTTGATTTTCGCACCTTACCTTTGTTGCGGCAGTGGGGAGCGGCGCTCACGCGAGCAGCCGTTTACGAGAGCCGCTCATGGCAGCCCTTCTGCCTCCTGCATCGGCTTGCCGGTTGTGCGACTGTCACGCTAGCGCCCCGCCCCTTCCTTTCGCAGCGCAGTCTGGGAGCTGTAGGCTGCGCTGGGGAAGGAAGCGCGACCGCCCCGGCTCACCGACGCACCACACGCAGGTAGATGCACGAGGGCACCACAAGCATTGCGTGACCGTGCAGTATTTTAGGTTTAGAGCCAAAAATAAGAAAATGCGCATGTGCCCCGCTTTAGCCTCCTGAGCGTCGTGTGAGTGGGACTGCATCGTATGGACCAATGCTCCCATTCACGTGACACTCAAGGGGCGCTCGTGCAAAAAAAATGCATGTGAAAAGGGCCTTAGGAAAGTAAAGCAAGCAGCAGTCTCTCAAGAAAAATGTGGTTGTCAGCTTCTGGAAGAGGATTTGCACCCATGGCTCAAGCTGCAAGTTGAAGACTTGAAAGTTCAGCTACAGAACTTGGGTCTTTGGGGTAAAGAACAGCTGACCAATGCCAAAGAGAGCCATCTTATGAATTTGATCTTCCTCTCAACAGAATGTTTTTGTTTGCTGTATGAATGCTTTCACAGAAGATGATACTCACAGTGGAGGCATGCTTATGTGAGAATTGTACTCAAGCTTAGTTTCCAGTATGGAAGGAACATCCTCAGTGGACTGGAGGTTTTCACTTTAGGAGTACATGAGCAAATCCTCCTGAGAGTTCAGACATCTGGTTTGAAACTAGGGCTATGTGAGGTTTCCTGTGGGAAAAGGATAGAATATCCTCACTCTGCACAGCTTCACCCATTTATAATGGGCCCTTTTAACATGTACGATATATACTGCATTCCCTAATTACATACAGTGCCCTTCTCTTCCTGAAGAGAACCCACTCAAGAACTCAGAATTCCACAAAACCTCTCAATTTTGCTATAAGAATGAAATAACACAAATAATTCTGTGGAAAAGGGCTAGCTGACTGGTGAAAGGTGTTACTGCAGCGAACTCACGCTGCTCCGCATGGCGACGCACTTACCCGGCTGCCGGTAAGCTCCGTTTCAGCACGTTTCCCCCCGTTTCTCCCTCCACGTATGGAAAGGGCCTGTGTTTTTCACAGCATGTGAAAACTCACTTTATCTCTTGCTTTTAGCATGCTTTGTTTTACAACGTGTTATTGGATAGTCAGGATAGCCAGCATGGTATCATGGTCTAGAATACTGGAGACCAGGGTTCTGTGCTAGGCCATGGAAAACCACTGGGCAAGTCACACTCTCTCAGCCTCAGAAGAAGGCAATGACAAACTCCAAACAAATCTTGCCAAGAGAATCTTGTGATAGGGTTGCCTTAGGGTTGCTGTGTGGGGGGGGACTTGAACACATAGGACAGCGAGTTAGATGGTAAACATGAGCTGAATTTGCAAATCTTATTTCTGTATGCATCCCATTGTGTGGGTTAATCTTTGGGAACACACTTTCCATTTAATATCTAGTTTGTCATAGATCTTGTAAGAGAACAATTCATGGTTTTTGAGTCATCAGGGAAGAAGATCCAGCTCAGCGACTACTATGACCATTTTTTGATTTCATTCCTGAAACATTCCTGCTTCCAGTTTGTTTTCCTATGTAACTCAGGAAGAAGCCTGACAACACTCTTTCCAAATGAATGTTCAAGGCTGGGAGCAGAGTGTCACTTCCTTGAGTCCCATCATAGACAAGAGCAATGAGAACAGCTAGGCATGCATAGTGGTGTACCCAGAATCAGGAAACCATAAAGAGGAAATTAGAAAGACCGGCATGTGTTCCCTTCAAAGGGCAAAGTTCATACTTAGCACAGTCTGCGATTTTGTCTCTGGACAGGATGAGATAAACTCCTTCCCAGGAAACATGATTCATTTTTGAGGGGGAAATGTATTTAAAGAATTTGTCTTGATAAATGGCTTATATTGATTTATGTATTTTTCAGAAAGCACCTTCGTATGCGAGAGTCAGTGTGGTGTAGTGGTTTGTGCCTTGGACTACAACTCTGAGGGTCATTTCTGACTTATGGAGACCCTGAGACAAACCTATGAGGGTTTTCTTCTTGGCAAGATTTGTTCAGAGGTGGTTTGCCTTTGAGGCTGAGAGAGTGTGACTTGCCCAAGGTCACTCAGAGTGTTTGAGTGGAGATTCAAACTTTGGTCTCCAGTGTTACAATCTGTGGCATAGCCAGTAGTGCCCTCCAGACACAGCCGACCATTAAGCAAAAGCAAGGGCTCTCAGCCCCAAACTGCTTACTTGACGGGATTAGCGCGTTCGTCTATACAATCGCTAAGCACTCCTCATCTGCATACTGTTCTAACAATTGGCAGTGCTGGCCAAATCTCATCAATTCTGATTTCGACCTTTTGGAGGCTTTGTCTCCACTCAAGTCCCTATTGTTCTCCTCGGGAGAGGGCTAGCCTCCAGGTGCAATCTTCCCTATAAAAACCCCAAGTTTGAGCTTCTTGTTGGAACGCTCGTGCCTTGCATCCCAAACTGCTGCTGCTCTGTTTAGTGAGCCTCCCCTCAGCCTTCAAGTGCTGGGAAACCAGGAACCCAAGCCTTGAACTCTATTTCTTATCTCCCAGACTGCAGGATCAGGTGGAGTATTACCCCTGAAATCCGCTTAAAACCCCTATCAATTTTCCTCACTTTCTACTTCTATAGTTCTTGGATGAGTGCATGAGTGCGTGTGTCTGTGTGTGCTGAATTGAGGAAATTATAATAAAATCTTTTAAATTGAACAACCGTGCCTAGTTCTTGCCGTGGCCTGACCCCGTAAACATAGAGTTAAAGATCTTGCTATGTTGCCCTGCCTCTCACAGTGTCAGCTTGTGCTCTCAGCTAATTCCCAATTCCCCAATATTTGAGCACATTGTGGCGTCCCTCCCGGGACCCCCAGAAATCAGGGTAACAAAGGGAATGATGAATATAGACGTGTATGTATGTGTGTTACTTAGGCAGCATTATTCAGAATTAAGGTGATTTGCTCTCCCAGCATGGTATAAAAATGGGCCGTGTCTGATGTCAGATCTCCCCTGAGTGTTAAGATTAAGAAAGCACAGCGGGCAAGCTATCTTTGGGATTCACAGTTCCTGTCTGCATTTGGCTGAGGGTGAAGCAGATGAAGTTCTTCATTCAATACAAAGCTATTTTTAGAATTATGGGCAAGGCAGGGGGCTGTGTTTTCGACAGATGCAACCTTGTCTCAGCTGTGAAGCATGATGTCAATTTTATGTGATTGCATTCCCCAATAATCCTTCCCTCTCAGACCAGAATATCAGCATTAACAGCAGGTCAGGAGGACTTGTTTAAAGCATTGATGCTGCTGGCCTGGGTCTGCTGGGATTCTGAGATTCCTCTGGCACTCGCTCTGCAATCTAGATTCTAGCCAGCACTTTTCTTTCCATGAGCTCATGCCATAAACATTTTTACACACCCTCCCCCCTAATGCAATGATCAGAGTATCCAGGCAGAAAGGGGCTGCTTTTCATTGACTGATGTTGCAGGGTGGTAGATTGAAAAGACAAAGTTTGAAGTGGGGAGGTATTTCCTGCCTGTTGACTTGGCAGCAGACAGGGGAGGCTGGCTGAACATTAGCATAGTAAATGGCTTGCTTCATAGCTGGCAGTGGTTGCCACCTAAGTGTGAAGAAATGCAACTTCAGCCATCCAATGGTCATTGAAAGTCAGCATCAAGATGGGAAATGGAGAACCCCCTGCTGTGAGTACTGTAAAAACACCAGATCCCATCTGATTCTGGAAGCTAAACAGGGTCAGCCCTAGTTGGATGAGAGACTACCAATGAATCCCAGGTGCAATAGGCTGTATTTCAGAGGAAGGAACTTGCAAAACTACTTCTGAGTATTCCTTGCCTAAGAAATTCATGAGGTTGCCATAAGTCTCTAGGTGACTTGAACGCAGATACATACACACATTCACACACACGGGAACAGATTTTGGCACCTACTGAAAAGCATCCCCTTCTCCTTTTGCTCTGCATTGGTTGAGGCAACTGGGCCAGCCCTTCTTGCATTGTTGGCTAAAGCAAGGGCAAGTCGGGGTCAGAAGCCTGGCTATATCACCATCTGCAAGCTGAAATATTCTATTTCCCTAGCCTAAAATGCAATATAAGAGCTTAATTTGACCAAACATAAATTGCCATGTAGCCAAATCTGATTGGTTGTGATGTGACACCTAGCCAAAAGCAAGATTTTTTTTTTTTTAAAAAAATAGAACTTAATCTATTGTAAAGAGAAATTCCAACGGGTGTGAAGAGACATGAAAGTGCAAATATTTTTTGCGAGGGGGCAGATTAGGAAATAGCAACTGCTTGAGGACAGTTGCAGAAGTTCAGACACTGGTGACATAGAGGGTAGATGGTGGATAAACAAACCTGAATATTTAGCTCATTTTGAAAAGATATGGTCCCCTAAGTTGTAATGTAATGACTTAAAGGCACAAAACAACAGCCACACCTCCAAATACCACCATGACTTAATAAGATGTTAACAGTAACAGTCTCTCCTCCTAATCAGTTCCTTTGCCAACCTGATCACCAGGCAGCAGTTACAACTAGTAATTCTTTGTTCTGCAAGGCCTCAAAGCACTTCTGGACTACACTTGTTGCTGTTTATTCCTCCAAGAGGCAGAATATAACGACAGAAGATAGGAAATGAATTCCTTTTCTATCTAGCCTAGGCTATCTGCTTTGGAAGGCATTTCCAGCATAACAGACCGAGGATTTCCACACCACCTGTAATCTGATCCTTTTAACTAGAGGTGGCAGGGATTTAGCTTAGGACCTTGTGCATGCAAAGGGTGTTGCTCTCTAGCTCTTGAATAATGTAGTCATCTGGACCCACGTCGAATGTTAACTCCTCTCCAAGAGCTAGTGAGTGACAGTTGCCATAAGGCAGCCCCCCTACCCAATTGCTACTCAAAGTGGTGGTCTCTAGATCAGTGCTGAGCCTTTGGTTGTCAGTCCCTGGAAAGAAACAGTTGAAGCCATGGAAAGAAATATATGGTAGGTCCCACTTCAAATACTCTGAGGAGCACTACTTTAACATATTTCCCTCGCAGAACAGGTATCAAAAGCAAGCACTAAGCCTGAAATATCCTAGCAATATCCTTTAGTCAAGACAGAAGAGGCCCATGGAAGGGGGCCTACTCTGGTTTGTAGAGGTTCAGTAGTCTCTGGATCTTCACCTCCCTGCTCATCCACATGATATGGAGAAGGCATACTTCAAGAGCTAGTTGAATCCTAACTCTAGGGTTCAGCCAGCTTCCAAAGCAGCAGCTGAGCAAACCTGAATCCCTCCATTTTCACCTTCTCCACCAAATGTTGGCTGGAAAAAAAACCTCCAAATGATGCTTTGGCCAAGAAGCCAATGACCCAATTCTCTGACATTATCCCATCCTCTCACCCTGCAAGGTAGAGTGGTAAGGGGACATCTGCTCACTCACCCCAAACACGAACACAGTTGAATCAAGTCATGGGTCCATCTAACCTTATACTAAGTTGAGTCGTTAATCCATCTAGCAGCAGTGAGTTTTGAGGGTATCAGGCAGGATTTTTTTTCTCATCCTACTTGGAAGTCCCTGGTTCTTCTACCAAAGTACTGACTAGGCCTGACCCTACTTAAGTTCCAAAACATAAGAAAAGAAGTGTGTTACTACCCCTGAACTCCAACGGAAAAACAAGGAGGCAAAGAGAATTCCCAGTTATGCAATGCTCAGTTGTCAGCCCATTAGCTTTAAAATAGGTTTGAGCTCATCCCAGACTTTTATTGTACATGGTGGCTGTTCAGTTGGAAAGCATTAGTACCAAAGGCCGACAATATTATGCCTAATGTAAATTTTGTTCACTTACAAAGAAATCCATGTAAACAAAATCTGCTTGAAGCCTCATGTGTCAAACTATCATTGTATGATCGGGGGCAAGTTCTGTTCCGCATGACAGAACACCAACACACAAATATACTTTGGAAGGAATTAGGCCACAGCTTTATTTGCTACAGTTGCAAATAGGATTGGCCTATCCATGGGTCCAGATCCAGGCATTGATCCACCTGCCTGTTGACTGATGAGCCTAACCAGTTGGCCCTCTGCTGGAACACTTGAGACGACAGGAGTGGGATCTACGTAGAAGGGCTTCCCAGTGTGGTCCCCCTGCCAAGAAAATGTGCAAAAAAGATGTGCACTTCCCAAACTGGGCATGGCCCATACTGCCCAGCACCCCCGAGTCCCTTAAAGAGAACGCTATACTTTAGCAATGTCAGAGCAACACTGGTAACTGCTATCCTGGATCTAGGACCCATGCCAACCAAGCCTTACAAGTTGTGACAGTTTGCCAATGAGCAAAGAAACATTTATACCACTATGCACATCCAGATAATACAGTCTGACACCATAAAAGACAAAAGTGGGAGGAAAGAACGATGCTGCAAAAGGAACTAGCTGAGCATCCTGGAAGCAGGACAATTTATACTCCCCAAACCCCATCATAGTGAAGCCTACATCCAGGTCTCTCCAGCCAGGCCCCAACAGCCAATGAATTTGAATTGCCATTTGAATTCATTGGCTAATATTCCCTCTCCCCCACCCCAGGGTTGCAGCCCCTGGGAGGAAGAAACTAGTGTCCATTAAAGAGGGATTCACTCTGACCCACAACAACTCCATGTAGTTAAGTCATGCAATTCTTTTAGAGCTGCACAATTCTTGAGATCTCCGTGTTATCACAGGCTGCAAAACATATACTGAAAAAGTTTGGAGAGGCACTTGAACAGCTCAGTTTACATCTGGAATTCTGACAAGTTAGCATGATGTGGCTGGGCAAGATGGGTGGTGGTGTGACCCATCTGTGGTTTACTAAAGAGAAAGAGAGAGGTTTGGCTGCAAGCATCGCCAGCCTGCACATTTACAAAAATAGGGTCTCTTTCACTTGGCTGCCATCTGCCATGGAGAAGAAGCTGGATTCCTTCAACCAAAAAATTCTTTGAGAACCACAGCTGGCAGCTTTGAAAGATTGTGCCAGATGGACAGCTTGACAACATCAGTCCAACATAATTCAGTGGAAATGCAGGTACATGAAGCTGCCTTATATTACATGAGACCATTAGTGCATCTAAACTTGCAGGGTCTACTTGGTTGCTTTTGTTTTTGCAGTGTAAAGAGCCACCGGCTACCATCTGGTACAAAATATTTTCCTTTAGAATTAGAGGATTCTGAGCCCAGGATTTTGATTTCAGTACTGAATATGGGTGAAATTCAGCTCAAATTCCTTCCACACAGACATCTACCATGATGGTTACCCAAAGTTCCCTTTGTTTCTGTAATTTAATTTAAAGGGCATGGCTTGCCCTCTAAGATTTCAGATGAAAACCAGGACATGTGTGCCCAAGCAACAAGAGAGTGTGGGCAAGATGGCATAAGTTATTAATGAGGGAAAACACACAAGCTAGAAGAGGCTGCAGCAGTTTGTGTTTGCCTGAGCCTACTGGGAAGGGCAAGATTTCTCCCTTGTCTTCTCTGAGTTAACTGAGAATGTAAACTGCTTTTGCAGTTTGAACCCAGATGCACCAGTGGAAGTAAGCTGAGGTCAAAGGGAGTAAGTGGGAGGAGGAAAGAGTAACTCTGACATTTTGAAAGTACAGTATGCCCTCTGCTGGCATGACCTCCACACATACAAATGCAGGGTCACGCAAAGCCTTGTGTCCAGTTATTATGAATGGACATGCCAGGTGCATGCTTGTACCGGCACAGGTGCACACACATTGCATCTATTGACAATAATAGGATGGAGCATTTGTGTTTTTGTTTTATGCAAGGGTTCCTGGAACAGAACCCCCACATATACAGAGGGTGTACTATAGCTGAAAATGTGCAGTGGCAGAGGATTAACTGAGACTCTCCCTAACAAATCAGGATGGTTGGAGGATGTGGCACAGGAAGCATTTTGTTGCTGTTGTTGCTAAGCAGTTTGGAGACAGATATCTGTGCTTGTCTTCTGTAAACAATCCAGGGAACTACCAATAGGTCCAGATCCATTTTTTTCCCACTCAAGCTACTCAAGGCTTGCAAACAGGAATCTCTAAAAAGGCAAGAATGGATGAGGTAGACAGCTGGGTGAATAGAACTTAAACAGGTTACTTTTTTGGACTACAAGTGCCAACAACCTCAGACAGAAGGGATTCCAAGAGCTATAACACAAGCTCTGTGTGTACTTTAATGGCCTCCTCTATTGATTTCTTGGACTTGTTTGAGGAGGAGGCAGACTCTGATCCCTGCAACTGTAGCTGTTTAATTGTCCAGAATTAAACATACTGATAGGTCACAACGTATATATACCATGATTACTCCAGAAGTGGGTTTAAAAAAAAAAAAACAGTTGCAGAGAATATCTGAACATCTCCATATTAAGTACATGGATAGAGTTACCACTACACTCTCAAGAAGGCTATGAGGTTTTGTAAATACATCTCAGTATCTCCAAATTACAATCAGAGGATTACCTTCTTTGAAACTAAGCTTAGCACAGTGAGATGGAAATCAGTCTGATGTTTTGTATCTGCCAAGTGGGAATCTTTTTGCTTGGATAAAGTATGTGTATGCGCAACTCCTTTTGTACGAGCAGTGTGACTCCAAGTCTATGCAATCCTCTGGTTAGTGGTATAGTCTCCAGTATGTCTGGGACTTGGACCATTATGTATTTCAGAAATCCCACTGGCATTTAAAAAAAACTCTCTGAGGGAAACACATTTGATATAATGTTCTGAAATGCTGAAAATACTCAAAAGTCATTGTGATCACAACATCTCAGGTGAAATAAGAGGAGAGGGGCTATTGTTTGTTTTGGTAGAAAACTACATTTCCTATCAGGCTTTCACTGTGCAACTTCACAAAGAGATTTCTAGGATATGAGTTTGAAGTTGTTAGTGGTGAGAGGAAGAATTTAATCACAACTGGACAAAGTCCCAATATTGGCAATAGAGATGTCATATTCCAATTACTCATAACCAGGAAGCCAAATTTCAGAGGGTGGAAGGAACACATTGCCTGTGACACGTTACTTTGTGAGCAGGGAGGCAATAAAGGCACAACAAATGTTGGTTGGCATCATGTTAGTCAGTTGCAATGTTGTAAGCTGGACTTAGGACATTGTAACTGCTTCACATTCTCATTTGCAGTCATGGCACTACTGCCACAACTACAAATGACCCTGAAGCTCACCTTAAAAGACAATCAGCTATCCAGAGTAACAGAGATCTGTGCTCCTGCTGAGCAGGGCATTGCAGGATGATGTGATTAGCCCCTTCCTGCTACACAGAGCAGAAAACAGAGCCCTGTGGGGATCTGTCACAACTCTTTATCACAGTTTCCCTTGCTGGCAGGAGAGGAGTGATCACATCATCCTGCTATTCCCTGTTCAGCAGCAGGACAGATGTCCAGTGGCATATCTAGGCTCAACAGTGCCTAGGGCAAGCTTGGAAGTTGAGCCCCTAGGTGCTGCCACCACTGCCCCTTTGCACCAGGCCAAGGAAGGACTCCAGCAGAGGCAGGGGGGCATCAATGGAACAGGCCTGGGCAGGAGGGTAGGGAGGTTCAGCTTTTTTGCAACCCCCTGGCATTTGAGCCCAGGGCATGCACTTCAGTTGTCCCACCATAGATTCATGTCTGCAGACTTCTGTTACTCTAGATGGCTGACTGGCTTTTATTGTGGGTTTCAGGGTCAATTGTAGCAATAGTGCCATGATTGCTAGTGGGAGCACTGCTCCAGACAGTTGACTGGCTTTTTAGGTGAGCTTCGGGGTGAGTTGGGGAGTTAAAGCATAGGCCCTTTCTGCACCAGGCTATTAAAATGGCGCAGACCGACCTCTGATGGAGGTCTTCTGCACCGTGGAGTGGACTGGTTGGACTACTTTTTGTAGTTCTGCACCTCAGTCCGCTCCGGAGCGACTGGAACTGGTCACACAGCATGCTTTTTAAAAACCTTTTTCAAAAGCATGGAGCGCGCGACCCTGTGTTGCTCCGTCACCATGCTCAGGTGCAGATTTGCAGGCATGCACTAGTGCATGCTTGCAGATCTGCCGGGAGTGGGCTTTAGGCTGGCGAGCTTCTCTGGTTGGTGGAGAGCCTCCACCAACCGGAAGCCACCATTTTGGACGCCAGAGCAGTGCGGAGCGACGAGCTTGCACTGCTCCTCCTCCCGACAGACTCAATCAGATGGAGAAGAAATCCAGTGAGTCCCGTTTCTACCCGATTCATGCCCGACGTGTGGAAAGGGCCATAGCTACCACATTGCAGCTACATCCCTGAAGCAGACTCTTGGCATAGACAGAGTTTAGGTAAAACATGTCCAATGAAGCAATATGGCAGCTTTCAGTGGGAAACAGAAGTGGAAATATCAACTCATCTGTGCTTGTTCTGAAAGATTTAAGCCAGGGATGGAGGCTTGTGACTATCTAGGCATTGCTGGACTACATCCTTTCACCATTGGCCATGCTACCTGGGACTGATGGGTGCAGGAACCAAACAACATCTAGAGGGCCAGAAATTCCCCATCCACAAATTTTAAAAAAGCATGTACATATTAAGAAGTAATTTTTAAACCACCAAATCTATTCATGTCTCTCATACTATCTGAAAGCCTGTTATCTCCCTATATAAGGCAGCCCAAGTCTTAGAGTCTTCAGAAAAGGGATTTCTCTCCATCTCACTAATGTCCCAGGCCCATCTAGTGAGGACATCAAAGAGAACCTTGTCACTGGCTGCTCCTGTGCTGTGGAAACTCTCCCAAAAGAGATTCACTTGGTCTCCTTTCTGCCCTGGTGGTGCAGTAGTTAAATGCTGGTACTGTAGCCACAATGTTGTGAGTTTGATTCTGCAGGGCTCCAGGTTGACTCAACCTTCCATCCTTCCATAGGTCAGTAAAATGAGTACCTAGCTTGTTGGGGGCAATTAGCTAAATACATTGTAAACCACTTAGGGAGTGCTTCGCACTGATAAGTGGTATAGAAATGTAACTGCTATCGCTATTGCTATTTGCCAGCAGGCAAAAACCTTCTTATTCAAACAGGTCCTCTGCCTTTAACTGGTTGAGGTAGAAAAATACGGGTGTGCTGCTTTTAAAGATGCGTAATATGTACTTAATGTATTTTGTTTTAAATTAGTGTTTTAATTAGACTGATTGTTTAAAGCTTTTTTCACCTTTTGTACCCCCTGTCATCTTTTGTTTTACCTGTTTTGTTTTAACTTACATTATAAGCTGCTTTTTGGTCCTACATGAGAAGAAAAGTGGGACAGAAATCAAAAGAAAAGAAAAGAGAATTTAGCATTGTAGTGCTAAAAGGTGGGTATGGTTGCTCATTACTTGGGTAAGTCTGCATTATCTCTTAGCATGTCTTGAGTGTGTATGTGCATGTGTGTGTACAGGTGTGCATACACACACTCAAAAAGTGAGAAAATCATACAAACAAGAAACTGGGATGAATCAGAGACTGAAATGGAAGGAGGAGGAGGATCTGGCATGCACAGGCTCATCTCACTGTGAAACTTAGAGAAGAGTTCTGGGCACAGATTTGCACAACAGTAGGTTTCCATCTGTTTTTGCTGAGCTGGATGGATTTTATAGAACAGCTCTGGGAAGGTAACCAAGCAGTGGTAGGAAAGACAGAGAAGTCTAGGTGGAAAGGGGGGCCCAACTTGCAACTCAATCTAGGATGAACAAGAGCTGTAAAACCTGGGCCAACAGGATTCCACTTTCTTTTTTTTTTAGTAAGATGTGTTAAGGTGAGAGCAGTGCTCCTTCCTGTAACTGGAGACTTCAAACCTAAACAGAGTTCTAAACACCTAAGCAGAGCCAGGTGGTGGGTCTCTCTCTCTGTGTGTTACTTACACACACACATGCAAACATTGTCTGGTTCCCGTTTGCTTTCCCCTTCCTTAACTAACTAGGAGCTCCAATAGTTTTGTAAGAGTGAAGTGAGATTCCAGTATATCTTCCACCTCAGCATGGATGGCCCAAGGGGAACAATAAGCAGGGAAATCATATGGTGGAGCAATGAGCTGCCTGCACTATTTCTTATGCATTTCCTGTTCTATCCTGCTACAGACAAGCAGGAGAGAAGCAGCAACTAAGGCCAAGGCCAACATTTGCACTCTTGAATCTCTTTTCTCTCCCACCCACCCAGGCAAGGAAAGTTTTGGCAGGTTATTGGCTTTTTGCATTTCTCCTATTTAAACTGACTCCTGGAGCCATTTCAAAGAAACTAAAGGTGCCTCCAAAAAGATTCTTTGCCAAGTCTCCATTTTCTAACTTGTTGCACCTCCAGCCTGAATGGAAAGAAGAATTTTGGCTCCCTCTGCTGGTACAATTTTAAAATGGTTGTGGTTGCTTAGATCAGAAGATCCCTAGGTGCAAAAGTTTATCAGAGAGACTGACGGGAACAGAATCATAGAATCATAGAAATGTAGAGTTGGAAGAGACCCCAGGGGCCATCCAGAATAGCTTTAAAGGGGAAGGAAACATTGGCTTGCCATTCACACAGTCTATTACTATTAACTGTCCTCATTCATGCTAATTGGATGACGACTAATCATGTGGATTACATGTACCATGTGCCTGTAGTTTGACAGCAGGGCCAATATTTATTTTCTCCACAGTTCCATTTTGTGGTATGCCTGTATGAGTCATAGGTTGCAATCCTATACGCAATTTATGTGGTGTGATGTATGATTATGCCAGCACAAGTACTTTTAAGGCTGTGGTGGAAGGAGATATCCCATTTCTCCTTGCTCAATACCTTTACCAAAGGTGTGCAAGGTCTGTCAGAAGCTTCTGGGCACAGCTCCTTCCCTCTTACCAGCCAGTGGTGGGCTGTCAGGGGTGCACTCAGGACCCATCCGGTTGCCCTTGCACATCCAGGACCAAAGAAGCAGCTTTCACCCTTGCCTGCAGGAGTGACAGCTGCTTCTCCCTCCTCCCCATGGTGTGAAAGGGCAGTCAGAGAGTTCTCTGATGCATACCTTGTTATGGCCCTGTGCACCCCTCAAGATTGATATGGTTTAATCGGCAAATATTATCTAATTGGCACTACATTGATTAGTATTGATATAAAATTACTGGCTGTAAAAGTGAGATGGCAAGGCAGGTCAGCCCACATCCCCTGTAGCCACAACCAAAGTCATTGTCAGGCAGATTATGAGGCAACTCTGGAGACAATAGGCTTATACAAAAGCTGGACATCTCTGTGCAGAAAAGGGAAGTTCCCACCAAACTGTGATTGTTCTAACCCAGATCCCTCACATTTCGTTGTTTCCCTGCATTGTTTTCCCAACCTATCCACAATACAGAGCCATTATGACAGCCATTACCTCTTTGTCACCTAAATACTGGACCATTAACACTGTCTGGACCTCATTGTTTGTGTTGCAACTCCCATTGTCCACTCAGCTGGGAGAGTCGGTCACACCCACACCTGCAGAATAGTTTTCAGGTATTAAAACTCTCAGTTTTGAGTGGTTCAGTCCAGTCTCTCACCTTGCTGAATGCCACACTGTTGCCTAGATTCGCGAATAAGAACTGCCCATAGGTGCCTACATAAGCCACATCATCGCTTTTCCTTGCTTCTCTCCAGACCAGTAATCATCACCCGAACCCTAAAATTCTTATATCCACAACTTTCCTCCCCTTGTCCTTCAGTTAGCTCTTGTGTGAGTGCTTGGATCTTTTTGCCTCCATGTGTGAATCTTTCAATAAAACACATTTTTAGTTTACTTTTGAATCACTGGCTGGTTCTTTCCTGCTTGACCCCATAAACTTTGGTGGAAAGATCTTGTTAAGTTACACCCTTCCCCCCACAAGCCTCCTAATTTTGAGCTATTTAATTTCTCTCTGTTGTGTGGAGGTACCGGCATCGCAGGTGGACCCCAGAGTCACCCACATTTTGGGGTAACAGCCTATTGCCAATCCAGGTGGCCAGGATGGATGTGGCTGTGTCCAGGAGCTTCCAACTGCCTTGGCACAGGCAGACGAGCAGAAGCAATGTCATCCCATTCCAAGCATTGACATGGCTATACTGCCAAAGCATAACTACTGGATCTAATTCCTTTAAAAAAAAGATTTCCATCCTCCCACCCTCATTCTTTTTCTTCTGTGAAAGGTGGCAAAGGATATGGATAGGAGGGTTGGGGTGTTCAACCCCCCTTCCAAAACAATGATCAGTCAGATTGGAACATAAAGACCCCTATGTAGTTGTGTCTCCTTAGGAATTATCAGTAAATAATTAAGCATACATACAAAACAACTAAGATAGCAAGTGTAGTTGAGTCCTCTCAGAAATAGCAAGGGCTGCCTGCCATCTATCCTATGAATATTTACTTGGGAATAAGCTATGCTGAACATATGGAGGGGACTTCTATGTACATATTGTGCTGGTAAGAGTTTTCATATCTAAGGATGCCTGAATGAAAATGAATGGCAGAAGTAATTTGTCCTCCCTCAACTGCATATATGTTTTTGCATTTTGTTTTAAGAGTACTATAATAAGTTTGCAGTCCTCAGTCTTCTGACATATCTCCACAAAGATTTTGTCTTTGAAGTAATATAGTAGAGGGATGTTTGTTACAGGAGACCTTGTAGGGACTTTTGCATTCACTCGATAGAGGTACATGCTTTCCTTTTCCTTTCTATCTTAATTGTTGTTGCTGTTTTGCTCAGTTTTGAGATATTTTCATTATTTCTTCTTTGCTTTCTCTGTCGTTAGATCATTTCCTGCTACACTTGGTTGTTGCTGCTATTATTTTAATGCAATGCATTGTGCATTTTTGTTATTTTATACCAAAAAAATGTGCCCAGAGGTAGAAAAAATTAATAACAACCTGCCTACCAATGTTGACCTCCAACACACACACACACACACACACTTTACAAAGTTCTGGGGCCTGGTGAAGGACACGCAGCCAGGCATCATCAGGGGCCCCTCCCTATGAATCAATGACAGTTTCCTATGCACAATGTCTATTTCTGTTTAGTATAGGCTTTCTTTTTATTTTTAAATTCCAGTGGCAACCGAAACGGAAATGAGATAAAGGCTACCATCCTGAGTCGCATGAATGTTACGAGGAGGAAGGGTTGCTCCCCAACGATCAGGAACCTGGAATAATAACAAAGTTATTAAAAGCTACAGAATGTGCTATATTTATTTGATTTTATTAATAGACTTTTCCTGGTCCTGAGGAAATTAATTGCCCTTCCAAGAAATTTTGGACTGCTTTCAAGAAACAAAAACAAACAAAGCAAGCAGGAAAATAATGTTCTCCTCATCTAGCAGGCTTTTGGCAACCATAAGATTACATGGGCTACCAAAGTCAGTCAAAAATCTTTAAGCTCTGAAATGAAGCATAGGATTCAGGGACACTGTCATAGTAAGAGGGAAAACACATAATAAATATGAATGTTTTGTTTGTATATAAGATATTCCTCGTTGCATCATCACAAAAATATCTGAAGAGTAAACATAGTCTGAATCTAGCAGCTTTAAATTTCGCTGCTGTTACAGAAGACCCACCCTTTTCACAAGAGGCAGTCACTTTAAAATAAGTAATTATTTGCATATATTCTCAAGCTCCCCCCCAAAAAAAACCAATTAGCTAATATTACTCACATTTTTTAAAAGATTAACTCTTTCCTGTTTCTGAAAATCAACTGCTACTTTTAGTTATTTAAAAAATAGCATCTGAGCATGATCAGCTGCAGGGCTATGGTACAAAACACAGCCTTCCTTTATCCACTTCGTGGTCTCAACACCTGGGACTAAGGCCATTTCTGCACTAGACTGTTACAGCGCTATCATTCCACTTTCGACCTCGTATGGAATCCTTGGATTTGCCCTCCGGCTCCTCCCGAAACTGCAAACCCCAGGATTCCATAGGAGGTCAAAAGTGAAATGATAGCGCTGTAACAGTCTAGTGCGGAAATGGCCTAAGTATGAAACAGCTCTTGAACAGTCGTGTAGGGACGTGAGGGCGGGGGGAGTGATTCACCCAGGGCAAGAATGTTTCTGGGGTGTCCCAGCCCATAGCCATGCTCCAGCATGCCCTGGCCATGCCCCCCCAATGAACCATGCCCTAATGCACCTTAGCCCTGCCCTCTCTTGCCCCCCTTCCACACACTCCAAGCTCTGCCGCTGCTCTTGAATCATACAATATTGCTCCTTCACTGTTCAATATGGCCACATTTTAAATAACTATAAATGTAATTTAAAAGGTACAGTTACAGTACAAAAAGAATGTTATGCTTCATTCCATTACAAAAATACCTTGGATTTAATCATAGAATCATAGAAATGTAGAGTTGGAAGAGTAGACTAACCCCCTGCTATGCAGGAACACCCATCAAAGCATTCCCAACAGATGGCCATCCAACCTCTGCTTAAAAACCTCCAAAGAAGGAGACTCCACCACACTCCAAGGCAGCATATTCCACTGCCAAACAGCTCTGACCATCAGGAAGTTCTTCCTGAGGTTCAAGAGGAATCTCCTTTCCTGCAGCTTGAATCCATTGCTCCTTGTCCTAGTCTCTGGAGCAGCAGAAAAGAAGCCCTCTCCCTCCTCTACATGGCATCCCTTCAAACATTTAAACATGGCTATCATGTCCCCTCTTACCTATACTTTTTTTCTTTTGTAACTAATTACTTCTCAGCAGTTACTGGCTCTTTCCAGGCAGAATTTCTATGTGTACACTTCCAGCTTTGCTACCTATGGATCTACTAAACTACATTATATGACAGCGGCATAGTATATGCTTAGTATTCAAAGTTGTTTACATATCTTATCATAGTAATCCTTAGCACCACTCTGTAAAGAAGATAAGCCAATATTATCTCACCAGTAATATCCCCATTGTAGATATATGGCTGAAATCAAGAAAAAGTGGCTTTGCCTAAGGCTACCTCATGTACACATTATAGCAGAGCTGAGATTTGAACCAGGCATCTCTCAGTTCACAGCTCCATTCCTTAATATCTCATTCTCTTTCTAAATGAAACTATAGGAATGGTAACTCAGTAGGTGAAGAGGGCCAGAAATGGGAACACAGAAAGATGTCTTATGCTGAATCAGCTCACTGGTTAGTCAAATACAGTAGTATCTTCTGGAGTCCACACTGATTGGTATAGTTGTGTAATGTTCCCATGTCCCAGGAATGGATTACAGTTTTTATTGATTTCTGATTAAAGCAATAAAGAAAAAGTAATGGGTGGGTTTTCTTGAAGTTTTGCCATCTTTGGCCATTTCCACCCTACACTGTTCTAGTGCTATTATTCCACTTTCAATATCCTATGGCATCTTGGGGGTTGCAGTTTAGGGAGGGGCCTGTAGAATTCTCAGCCAGAGAGCTCTTGGGCCTCAGGAATTCCACAGGATGTTGAAATCAGACTAATAGCACTATAACAGTGTAGTGCAGAAATGACCTTTGCTGAAGTACTGTAGTTGTGAATAATGTAAGAGAAAGAAAGCTACCCACAGTGAACGGTGTGAGAAACTGCATTGGAAGGAAACAGAACTGTAGCCAGGAAGCGCTGATAAATGTTAATCCTACCAACCTGTCCCAAATAAATAGTAGAGGCAAGGCAAAAATTACAACTGAAAGGAATGAAGCTTGGAATGCAACCTTGGCTTCCAGATGGGGCAGGGAGTAAACATGATGATAGTGCTTTGTTCTACTTTGAAATGATAGCCAAGTACTAAGAAGGAAATGCAAACCAGGCTGTGAAATTTCTGTAAGATTTCAAAAATGGTCTTCCATCATGACTCATCCTACCTGAACAATCCCCTTGTGCATAATCTGTAACCTACAGCATAAGAATCTGTTCTCCAATGGGACAATTTATTGCTTTATTAAAACATTTATATTCTATCCTACATCCAATAAGGAGACACAATAATACTTTTAAAAATTGAATATTAGTACAGTAAATTGGTTTACAGTCTAAACAAATGTAAAACTATGTAACTATTTATGATATGTTAGAACTATAAACGTGTCAATTGCATAGAAGCTTTAGACTTTCCCCAAAGGCGTTAATGAAGAGCCACATCTTAACTTTGCACTGAAATGAAGCCATATCAACATCAGTTGGGATCCTAAAGGGAGGGCATTCTACAACTGCAGTTCCATGAGACAGAAGACCCTTTCCCATATTTTCATACAACATATTGCTCCCACACTGGTGGGACACAGAGGAGGGCCCCTCCAGTGGCCCTCTGGTCCTCAGGCAGGCATATAGGGATGGAGATGTTCTTTTAGGTATCAAGGCCTCAAAATGGTTAGGACTTTAAATGTCATCACAAGCCTCTTGAATTCAATCTGAACTACTATGACAGCAAGGACAATTCCTTTAAGACTGCAGTTCCATGGTTTCTCTGTGAAGTTATGGTCAGTGGTCTGGCTGTTGCAATTTTGCACTAGCTGTAGCTTCCAAGCTATCTTCAAAGGCAATTCCATATAGAATATATTGTTGTTGTTGTATTTCTTCAAGTCATTTCTGACTTACAAAGACCCTAAGGCTAAGCTATAACAGGGTTTTCTTGAAAAGATTTGTTTGCCGTTGCCTTCTGAGGCTGAGAGAGTGTGATCCACCCAAAGTTACTGACTTTCCATGCCTGAATGGGAATTTGAACCCTGGTCTCCAGAATTGTAGTCCAGCGTTCAAACCGCTATACCATGCCGGCTCTCCAGTCAGATTGCTGCTGAACTAGTACATGAACCTCTGTGGCCAAGTCATCACTGACAGGAAAAACTGTGGCTGGCAGACCAGCCAGAACTGCCCCTAGGCACTAGAGCTATGAAGTCTGCCTGGGCCTCCAGCAGCAGAAGAGATAGATTTGAGAATACGCCCAAGCTATGCACCTGTACCCTCCAAGGAGTGCAATCCCATCTAGGTCAGGCTGCCTACCCTGTTACCAGACCCAAGAATCACCAATCCATGTAGCCTCCCACTTGCCAGGATTTAAATCAAGTTATTAAGCTCTCATCCAGCCCATTACAGCATCTAGGCACTGGCCCAGCACCTGTCTCACCCCAGTTGCTTCATAAGACAGGGAGAAGTATTGCTGAGCATCACTTAGGCCAAAAGCTGCTTCATGTAAACGTTGAAGAACGTGGAAGATGGAATGGACTCTGGTGGCACCATGCAAATTTATGGCCAAGGAGCTGAACAGGAGCCCCCAGTGCCTCTCTGTAGTCAAGGCTACATGTTACACTAAATACAAAGCCCACTCAATTTTATTAATTTAAATTGCAGCACAGCCATACACACTGGAATGGAGAAGAAAAGGGGACTCTCTTTTAAACTGCAGTAGTGAAAAGGAAATGACTTAATTTTGTGTGGAATTATTGAAAAAGTGTCACCTGTCATCATGGGAAATTAGGAAATATTTTTTGTAATTTCATAAAAAAGTGAATGAAGTACTACTGTTACTATGGTTATGATATGTCTGGTGAGAGCGCTAGATATCCTTTTGATATCAAATAATTTGGCCTTTGCTTGACCTTTCTCTGCCACCCTACTCCACGTGTTTGCAGAGGTCCACCGGACAAGCACATATTAGGCACAGCCATTAATGGTTGTACATTCCAAACCTCATTTAGGCAGGCAACTTAAGCCTCTCCGATGCTTCAGGGAAAAACCTTCTTGCAAACCGGCCTTGCTCAGTGCGAGCCTATACAAAGACGCCCGGCCGAGTGCCGAGCCATTCCTTTATGTTGGGCCATTTGCATACCGGCCATACTATTGTTATCCAGCACTAAGCTCATCATGCAAAACCTGACCTTTTCCAACTCCCTTGTCCAGCTACAAAACTCCTCACCGAGCACGGCATGGCCTGTAGGTAAAATCCACTCTATAAAAGGTCCCCATTTTCAAGTCCTCCTCGGATCACCCTGGACTTCCATCTAGCCTTGCTGCCACTCTGTCCAGTGAAGTTGTCCCCTCAGTTCTCAATAACTGAGTCTGCCTCCCTTTTGGACTCCTCGGATCGCTCCTGAGTTTCATCCAGCCTTGCTGTCAGTTTGTCCCGTGAGCTCCCCTCAGCAGACCGCGCTGAGCTTTCTTTCCTGCAACCCTCCATTTCTCTCCAGGACGAGACCAGGTGTCGTATTACCCATTCTCCAAAGCCCTCTATTTCTATTTCTCAGTTAGTTAGTGTATGTCGTGTCTTTCGTGTTGTTTGTCCTTAATAAATGTTATTTTCGTTATTTTAAAAACTTTTCTGGCTGTGCTCTCTGACCTGAAGCCGTAGACACAGGGTTAAAGATCCTAGCTAAAGTTACCCTGCCTCTCGTTAGCTTAAGAGAGTGCTCGAGCTTAATTTCTCCATCTTGTGCTTTTATTTGGTTATCTGGGCACCCCTCCCAGGACCCCCAACATACAGGGTAACACTACGACAAGTTTATCCTATTTTCAGTTTGTTTGGTATCCTTTGCTGTTTATACTGTTTTTTAAAATAAATTATAAAAGATTTTCAGACTTTATAGTACTAAAACCTATATTCAAATTTGAAAAGGCAAGTTATATTACAACTGAAAACCTAAAAGCATTGCAACACACTTTAAAAATATAAACTATAATGTATTAAAACCAAATATTTCCTACCCAAAGCTGAACTTAGCTTACAGTTCAACCATATTATGCGTCTATTGAGATGTTCTATTGAACTCAATGGGACTTCCAGACATAGGATTACAACCACAACATAGCTCACTCCTACATATCATTCTTTCTAATAGCTGACATAGGGGGTTGAGCATAAAGGATCCAACTAATATCGCTCTACCTCACCACCACCTCACTGCATCTTAAGAAAGACTATTCTATATCTTAAAGAAAGGATCCTTCCGAAGTGATCAGGTGTGTTTTGTTATATTTTAATATACTCTTCCATTTACTGCTTTGTTAGTTATGTGAGCAGTGCGTAAGCTCTGGTGTGTCATGAGAAGACAGAAAGGCTTCAAGTCCAGTTCCAGTGGGAGACTGTGTGCTCGCCACCTAAGGCCAAACCTAGCTGAATACAGTCATGAGAAGGATAGCTGTCAGGTGACCACACAGACAAAGCAACTGTGGACAGGATAGTACAATACAGTCTCTAATCCTGCACAGCTCCCTTCTGTGGCCACAATACAGATGGAGGGATGTTGGATGAGGGAACAGACATCGCTAACATTCTTCCAACATCCAAATCACCTGCTTGTAGATGGCATGGAACACCTGCAATCTGCACTGGCAGAGGGAATACGCACCCTGAGTAAATCATGGATCTTCAAGTTATCCAAGACAAAATATATTGTTCGCTACTTCAGAGAATATTTGGATCGAAGGGCATCATAAAAAATAATAGCACCAGTATTCCAGAATATTGCACGGGCTACTAATATGGGCAACTACCTGTAAACCTCCCTCTCTCTCTGTCTCTCTCATTGTGTATACACACATATTTAGACCCATGTATAATACACTCTTTTTGTGCCCATTGGATACACAGGTGCTCTCTCAGAAGGCAGTCTTAAGAGTGCACAAGATGAAGGTGTTTTCTAAAGGCTTCATACGTAAGTTTCAGCTATGATTATGAATTATATCCTGAACAGGATCAACAAAGCAAAACATATTTTTAAAGAATATGCCAAGCACATAATCTGTGCCACAACCATGGTACCGGTAACAGCATACTGCCACCCAGTGGACTCTCAGGCAGCAGTCTTGATGGTGGTGATGACTTCATACTTGGAATACAGTCCTGCTTCTAAATGTTCCAGTGTTAAGAATAGGGGTGGGAAAGATAGAGTGAGATATGAATTGATAGTTTTGTCATCAAAGAAATAAGTCATGAGCTCCTTATCAAGAGAGCAGATCACTCTTTTACAGAGTGTTGACCATCTAGCAAAGTTTTTTGAATTCCATAAGGCAGTAAAACTACAACCTGCTTTTATGTAAGACTGTGGCTCCAACAGGAAAGACAGCACAATCACATTAGCCAGGAGAAAGTCAAATATAACCACTGAAGATTAAAAACACCATAAAAAGGGTAGTTCTCACTGAATGCTAAAATCATTGTCGGCAGTGTGTTGCCTGTGGAAAAGTGAGGATGCTCATCCCCTAGAATGGAAGCATTCTATGAACAAGAGAGAATTATGAAAATAATGGATCGATCATGGCAGAACTGTGCTCAAAAGACAGCCACAAAGTGTAATCAAACCCCTCACAGAGCAAGTAATATGAAAACTAGACCCAGTGAGTCCTAATACCAATATTTTTACACATTTCTATTACTTCTTACAGTGGAATGATGTAAACATTGGACTATCCTGGAGATCTGGAGTGGTATTTTGCTCATAAATAAATTGGAGTTAACAGTAAGCAATCAGAAGACGTTATTTGTTTATAACATCAAACTATTTAGGGGTATTTTTTAAAAAAAAAAAAAAAGATACCAAAGAGTTCAAAATTATTATTTCCAAACTGGGAGAACAGGCATTAAAATGACAAATACAGTCCAGTGAAGCAGCTATCAATTGATGCATAATGTCCCACCTCCCCCCAAAATCCCAAAGCTCATATTCACATACATGGTGAGGCGAGTTGGTGGTGATGACTGACCAAGAGCTGTGGTGGTTAGATAAATCATTAAAAATGTTGCCCCATTGTGCAATTGCTAGAAAAAATGGCAAATTCCACACGGAGCATTATGTGAAATGGCACTTAAAAATAAGAGCATCAATATCATGTATTTATACAAATCCAGTATTCTCCATACATAGTGCTGGTGACTACACCTCAGAAATGATAATTGCACAGTTGGGAAAAAGTGCAGAAAGAGGTAAAGTGCAGAAAGGTGTAACGGGGGAGGTAATGGAGAAACATAACAGAAATACATAAAATTATGCAAAGCTTAAGGAAAGTGAATAGGTTTTTCTCATAACAGTAGAACATAGGACTATTCAAAGCAACTGAATGGGGATTTGGTTTCAATGTACATTTATTTATCAGAGGTAGTGCACTTTTGCTTATCACATAAACAGGGAACATGAATAGATGGATGGAATTGCCTTCGTCTTTCACTTGTGGGCTTCACATAGGCACCAGGTTGACCACCATGAAACAGAATGCTTGACTAGATCAGACTCCAGTCTGGTCCAACAGAGCTTTTTTATAATATTTGTCTGTCTAGTCCATTTATTGCCTCTCAGCCCATCACAGCCCCTGAAGCAAAGTAAAACAATTACTTTAAAACCATTTATAAAGCCATACACAGTTTAAAATAGTCAGAGCAGCCACCTCGCCTTGAAGGACCAAAAAGCCTATGAAATAATACTTAGCTGCTCACTGGAAGCGGGAGAGGGATGGAGCCAGTTTGATTTCTCTTGGGAGTTCCACAGTCTGTTCTGCTACAGAGAAAGCCCTGACATTTATACTTTGTTCATTGAATCATAGATCCATAGATCCAGACCACAAAGCCCATCTAGTCTCACTCCCAGCCTGTGATAATGGGGCTTCCCATTATCTAGACTTAGCTGAAGGGGGATACTTCCCTCTTCAGGTAAACCAAGGGTTAACGGGGTGTTGGGGTTAGTTACACTTTTTATTGTGGGTCAGCCTCACAGGTCACAGGGAGAGAATTGCCCAATCAAGGGGGAAAAGGTGAGCATCTTCGCTTCGATGGAGAAGTTATAAAAATCCCTGAGAGACCATGTGGCAGAGAGACAACAAGGAAGCATCCTGGAGATGAAATCTGTGCCAGTCGTAGGCTGCAGGCCCTAGGCTTCGCCTCCTGGCCTCACCCTTCTCTTCGACCATCTAAGCCTATGAACGCGAATGTGAGTAGCTAGAATATTAGGTAGTTAGTCATGTTAGGGCTTTTATTATTTTGGAGGTTGGCTGATCTTAAGAATGTATCTGTTTTTTATAACTACTTGTGACTTAAGTGTACCTGAGAGCAGGGAGCCTCTCATGTATATTATTGTTTTGTTTACTTGCATGTCTTAAAATAAATGATTTTCTGTAGAACCTCTGTTTCCTCTCCATTCCCATGCCATTCTTCCGCACATGCTTAGATAGAGCTTCTCTCACTCAGAAGGGGGAGGTGAGGGAAGGGAAAGGTCCTTAAGCATAGAGATTATCAATCCACTGAGCAGGGTCCCACTGTACTGTTCAGTTAATTCCGAATTCAGTGGGTGGTGGCAGCATGAGAATTAATGAACGCTGGGGAACTTCCCGCTCCTTTTCAAGGGTAGAAGTCAGTCTTGGGGGGCCGGAAGTAAACCCAGTATGACACAGCCATTCAGGAATCCAACGCCCTGCTCAGGATCTCACATTTGGGCAAGTTCATATGGGAGATGGTGGTCTTGGAGCTTGGCCCCAGGTTTTTCAGGGCTTTTAGTTAAAAATCATTACCTTGAATTGATTTCGGAAGAAACTGGAAACCAGTACAGCCAATACAATGAAAGCCCAGTAACATACAATCTCTGAAGCATATACCCAACAAAAGTCTGTCTGATGCATTTTGCAATAGGTGTAGTTTCCAAACACTTATCAAGGCAGCTCCATGTAGAGTACATTACAGTAGACTAATTATAAGGTAATTAAGGTATGAAACACTGTGGTAAGATCTGCCCTACTTAGAAAAGGGCACAGTTGGCACACCAACTAAAGTTGGGCACAGGCAAACCTGGACACAGCAGCTATCTGACAGTCCAGGACTTGGGTCCAAGTACATTCTAAACTGTGAACTTGATATTTCAGAGGGAATGCAACCTCATTCAGATCTATTGCAATTCCAACCCTAGATTAGCTTTCCTACTGACCAACTTATCTATTCTAGACTGAGCCTCTATTCCCCCAGACCCAATCCTTCACTGCACCCAATGAGCATCAGTTGCAAAAGAAATCAGCATAACAATGTGATGCAACTGCACAACTCTGGATGACATCTCCCAGAGGGTCATGTAGACATTAAAATGCACAGAGGACAATACTGAGCCCTGTGGGACTCCACAGGCCAACAGCCTGCACTGTTCTCAGAAGATTTAGGTAAGAATGAGAATCACTGCAAATCATTGCCCCCAAGACCCCTTTCAGTCAAATAGTTCATGAGGGATGGCATCAAATGCCATTGGAAGCTTCAGTGGTACCATTAGGAATGCACTTTCCCAGCAAGTGTCACTCTCCAAGTCAATCAAAGTTGTTTTTGTCTCATAATTAAATTAGAATGGATCTAGGCGTTTCATCCAACACTCACTTCAATTCCTGTTTGCTTAACTGGGGCTCTGTGGAGTCCTAGGTTACTATGAGAGGTTGCTAGGGGTTCTGCTAAAAATGATGAGAGAAAGACAGGGAGACAACTACAGTTATAATTTTTAAAAAATATTTATTTAGTTATTTATTTACTTTTGCGGGGGTGATTCCAAGAGTTCCTCTGGATATAAAGATTGAGAAAGGCTTCAAGACTTAACTGATAAAAAGGAGATTAGAAACTGGATGATGGTCTCTTCAACAGTGGTCTTACGATGGCTTCTTTCAGGGGAATTGGAATACAACCTTTTCAAAAGAAGCATTTACAATTTCCACCACCCAATTGACCAGCCCTCCTCAGGTGGCTCTAGTCTGCCAGAATGGACATAAGAGATAAGTGATTGCCTCACTTCTCCAACAATTTGTGCAAGTCATCATGCTGAACAAACTGAAAACCCATTCATCACAACAAAACAAGTACACGCCTCAATTACCTCCCCAGGCTCTCCCTTCAATGTGAAGTCCAAGTCAGAATGTAATCCTCTCTAGATCATCTGTCTATTTCACAGATCAAATGAAGCATCAATAGAATCATCCTTCAGGATCTGGAGCAGCAATCCGCACAACAAGCAATAGTGGCTGGGGCTGATGGTATTTTAACCCACCTTTACACTGCAGCATGTACTGCTATGGATATTATGGGGACCCTGCTCTTCCTGGCAATAAAAGGAATCTGAATTTGTTAGATGATCAGGCACACAGAAGTGAAACCTAATAACCCCTTCAGAGCAAGATGCATGGGTCAAATAAGCCTGTCAGTGGAATGTTAGAAATGCTACGACTAGAAGGTCAGTTCAGTGCATAACAAGAAATCGTAAGCAAAATTTGTGAGAAGCAAGGAGAAGATTGTAAACATCTAGAGAACAATGCCTTATTCTGCGTATGTAATTTTGTGAGACTGCGTACTTGGTGTCACAAAACTAATGGTGAAATAAAACAAGCTCAAGATTATCTAGCAGTTCTTATATGCAAGACTCTATATTTGATGCTCCTTTTAACAATGTCAGTTTTTTCACATGCTGATTTGTGAGCCACCAATGTAAAACATTGCATCTGAAGTGGGATTAAAGCTTTGCTGCTGGTATTAGACTGATTTTTATATGCAAGTTACCAGTTTATGCTGCACTTAGCCTTACTAAATATACTGTTATGAAAATCATGCATGAAACACTACATGACTTAGCAAAAGTTGTTGAGGAAGTCTGAGCTTAGATGACCTGTGTGCTTCTGCAGATGTGACCAGTTGATTCTGGCAACCAATTAGCAGGTTATACCTATTAGACAATTCCACTGTTCAGCCATAGTGACAAAGCTTAGCCTGACTGCTTATCAAACCAAGAAGAGTGTTACTACTAATACGGGTCTGATCTCTGTAGAATACAGAGGACTTGGAAAAACATACAAATGGTAAGCAAAATAACAATAGTGAAAGAAAGAGGTCTGTCAGAAACCAGGGTAAAAACACAAGCTTGTTAAATAGGAACAAATATGACACATCACCGCAGATGTATGAGGCCAGCACACTTAACATCAAGCAAATTCAAAATTACACAACTTTAAAAAAATAGATTTCTTTGAAAAAACATGTCAGTTTCTTCGAAAACATATTAATTTAAAAGTTTTCACAACCATGTACAATGCAGGTCAGATATTTTAAATACATTGTTTTAGCATCCCCAGAAGGAAAATCCAAGCTTGACATTATGCAGACATCCAAACACAAATATTATCTATTTTATTCCTCACACAATCAACTCAACAGAATCTTCTTTTGAACATAAAGCCATCATTAGGCAATATTTTAGTCAGTCTTTATTATAACCAAATGTTTCTTTACTAATCACACTTTCCAACTTTTCTTAAGTTGAATTAATACAGCTTTAACTCCCAAACAAACACCTGGAGAAATCTGCAAACTGATCATATTTAAAATAAAAAGTTTGATCACAGAAGTGCATCCAGCAAGCACTAAATGTTAATAAAATCTTGTTAATAAAAGCCCTAATACTGAAAAACAGCCTAACTAGTCAAGGTGTGAGCAAGCTGATGCACATTCATAGGACCCACTTAAGTCTATGGCGAAGGAGGGAAAAGAAATGCAGACTTGAAGAAGGTAATTTCCATAGAGTACCACACTCATAAACCAGTTGAACCGAACTGAGCTTCTGGCTATACATGTGCACAACTAGTTCAGGGCAAGCTGAACTTTTTCCTATAACTACCATTTGCTGAGATAACTGTGCAATTCAATACCCAAATCTAAAATTCTCCACCCACATGGTATACTCTTAAAGACTGTTTCATTGTTATCACTATCATTGCAGGGCCGATTCATCACGTGACATAGGTTTTTGATGCTACATATGGCACAGAAGGCAGTCTCAGGCATTTACCTCTCGTATGTGCCTGCAGAACATTTTGTATGCACTGTGGCCTATGTGTGGACACCGTAAACCAACTATTTGCCATCACTTATCAAATTCAGTACCTGCACAAGAACAAAAAAAATGATAGGAAAATGGGAAGGAGAAAACACGTATAACTGCATGCAAGTAATTCCCATTTCATAGAATACTTGCATGTCTAAACACAGAGATATACATAAAGCCCAAACTTTCTTCTGAGCCACAATGTATGCAAACTAGACACACTGAACTAATGTTTAAATTGTACATTTCAGTGTCATTAGTGAAACATCTGAAAATAGCCAAGCTATGGTAGCATTATGGGAATGAGCTTCAGGTTCATTCATTTTGCCCCCCACCTTTGACTTCCATCATAGCTGTGATGAGATAGAAGCCTTTGATTCCATTTTTGATTCCATTTGTAATTAATCACAATTTATTTATACATCTGAATCTGAACTTAGTTACTGAAAGAAGCCAACATCATAAACCACAGTTTGATGCTGGTTTGTTTTAGTAAGCCAGAATTCAAACTAGTTTGTTGACATTTGGACGTAATGTTAAATTGCTTCCGATTTTTAGACTTTAACTAAGCCACAAAGAGTGGGAAGGAGAAACACCAACATGTATTCATGTAATGCTTTACCAAAGTTCAGGCTCCTGTCTAAACACAACTATTGGTTCCCTGTAAGAGATAGAAGAAGGGTTCTTCATTTGCTTTTATGGAATGAAGAACCAAAGAACTGACCACTGTTTTGGTCAGCTGTCTCCTGTGGCAAGAACAGAAAGAGTATTCTAGCTAACAGTCAGTATCACATCAACATTATTGTTTTTTTACCTTTTATAGAAGATTACCTAGAATACAGTTTATCTACTTTCACTTATTACCTGTGAAATCAAAAATCTGACAGAATAGCCAGATGTATTCAGTTATTTCACAAAAGTGCTTTAGAATATGAGCTTTTGGTCATATTCTTCTAGAAGTTTGCTCTTGCGGCATCTGATAAAAGACTGCCATAACTCCAATCTTCCTTAGAAATTAAAATTGAAGATGGAGGACGTATGCTGGTGATGGACTAAGATAATGCTGTACTGCTCAGGAGATCTAAAAACCCAATCTATTCAGCCTCAGATTCAGCAAACAGGAACATTAAATGAAGTCTTTACCATTCTGCAAGTTAAGACTTGTAAGTCACTTTGTTCCAACTATGAACTTGCAAGTCCTACTGATCAACTCTATTTTATTCCTAAGCTTATGACAGAAAATTTTCAGTCTGTTTTTCAGCTTCTCCACCCTTAAGAGTTACAAATTTTGCTCCTTTAAAAATGCAAATGAGATTTGAAATTGTCCAGACACTTCAGATACTATATTAAAGGTTACATTCTTCAGTTATGATGCAAGGAGAAAGGACTCAAACCTTCCATCATGGAGCTTTCCAGATACACAGGTTTTGGACTGTCCATAGTCCAAAGCTCTCTGGAACAGACCCTGACACTTAAGAAATATAGTGTCCTAAACATACACTAATGGAACAATTTCACTTTTAAACAGTCTAGTAGCAAGTTAAGAGTTAGAAAGGGCTCTGCAAAATCTAAGTTACAAGGAATAAGAGGTAACTAGCATTTTTGTAAGACATATTTAATTACAAAAATGAACACACATCTTATAAATCTTCAGTCCAGGGGCCCAAGGACATTATTTCTCATTCTCCAGAAGTGACCAAAATGGAAACCAAGGATTCTTTGTGATCTTCAAGATACTGCTTGGTCTTCTTTGGACACAGTCTGTAAAAACAACAACAGAAACATTAGCTCAGGATTAACAAGGTCTACAGACTCTTCAGGAAAATCATCCAAGAAAATCAACTGTTACTTTGGGGAAAAGTATTCACTGTACTGTCTTACTACAGTATCAAAAATATGGATTTTAATATACAGGTCTCATGGCTTATGATAATTCTAAAGATAAACACTAGTTATGTGCTTTATGGACCAGTTAAAAGCTCTTATAAACCTTTTCAGTTCCTTCATCAAGCTCCTGGTAAACACTGTCCTACAGCAATGTTTCAAACCATGGGGAAACACTAGCATATGGTAATTCATAAACAGTACAGATATACAGAGATTAAGATGGCTGGTAAGGAAGAAACAGAAGGCCACATTTAAGTTACATATGGATGGATTATTACTATCACATATGTAGTAACAGTTTAAGACCATACACATGGACTGATTTAGGTAAAACCAATTAGGCTCCAAAGGTTTTTAATAAGAACCTACATTTTGGAGAAAATACCATCTTTGCAACAACACTTGTTGGTGGGTAAATTAGGCGGAAGAGTGACTGGCCCAAAGTCACTCAAGGAAGTTCTTGGCTGAGCATTCCATCAATTATACCAAACATCCTTTTCTTTTACAGATACCTGTATCTCTGGATGCCTAACAAAGATGCAGGAACAAAATTCTAAAGCAAAAATAATGTCGGAAAGTGATTCTTATATTATTTGGGGAGAATGTGGGAATGAGGAAACCTCTGCACAGACGATGAACTGATCTGGGGCAAATATTAAAGAATCCCATTCCAATAATGTGTGTGGCTTTGGGGCCTAAAATGCTGTTGGGCAAAGACAGACCCACAACCGCTGGTTCTTTGCCTTGCAGAGGCCACTAAGAAAGAACACTCCTGAATCCTGCTGAATGTTTTTGGAGGGCTGGACATCCCCTGAAGGGTAGGTCTTGAGAAGCTCTTATGCTATAAGTGTTTATATGCCATGCTTTCTCAGCAGGACAAGGAGCTGTACAGCAACATGTATTTGGTGACTGGAATTAGCAGTCCTCTCAACTATGAGAGAACCAATACATGGTGGTACAGAATTTTGAATTCTAAAAATTTTCCATTGCCTAAAGCACTGTCTTCATCATAAAACTCAGAGAATGCAAAACCAACATACATGGAAAGCAAGAAAAAATAATCTTAAGAGCAAAATACAGAAGTACCTGCCGCAGTAGCTGCCTGCCTAGATATGAAGTTGCCACACTGCTAAGACTTTTCCTGCTGCCCACTTTGCATCGGATGTATCCATAAAGATTGGCTCCTTGCAATGCCACACCCATAATCACTATTGCCTGTGAAGGAAGGCAAAACTGCATGTCAGAATCAAGGTGTCAGTGCAATATGCATCCAAGGCAATCAGTCTGAGTAGGCATTTACCAAGTTTTCCACTCACCAGCCACTTAACTTTGAAAGAAAACAGGGCACTGAAGGCAAAAATCACCCAGAGCAAAGGGCAAGTGATCAGTCCTAACCAGAAAATTCTGGACTCTGCTTCTGATGTCGCTTTCTTCCCCTGAGCAGATGTCTAAGAATATAAACAGTACAGTTTAAAAGGAAAGCAACACTGATTAATTTAAAATGCATTTATACTTTTATGCTTGGATTGCATTATACCATTTTCTTAGGTTTTGAATACTCTGACTAGGGGGCAGCATGACATAACAAATACATAAACATATAGATTTTTCCAAAAAAATGTGGCTTAGCAGTGGTAATCCGTTATCTGTAAATCAGCAAAAACTTCAGAAATCCTCACCAACAGACAAAAAACCCCACACAACTTATTTTTAAAGGCTGTGTTAATATAAGATAAACCCTGGTCTCATTTGAGTGTTAAACTTTTAATACAGTGAATTGGAATTAACAATTTAATGTCATTCATTTCACTGCAAAGTAACACATCCCTTTGTAGAATGGTCACAAAATTAGAGGACTGGTCAGGTTAGAGTTCAGACAGACACATAGCTATAGCTGCTCACACACATGTTGTTAACCTGGTTTTAGGTATCTTACCTGGTGTCTCCAAATGGGCTTGAACACAATGTGCCAACAGCCCAAGAGCATACTACCACATAACATCAATTCCATTTCCCCTCAACAATAGGGAGAAATTTACCTTCCTCGCTTCAAAAACCCAGTGGCTTTTGCCATCATCATCAACCTGGTTCCACCAGCGAAGGCCAACCATCAATCTCCCTGTGACATTCTAGAGAGAATTAAAAACAGCATGAGAGTACATTCCCACAGAAGCAGTCATCAAAAGAAATCCTAAGCATGTGCCACCTCTAATTAATATATCCAACACAAGAGGAACAAGGATCTCACTTTCTTTGTGGTGTTAAATGACAGTACAGTAGGCAGCTACTAATCCATCTATGAACATGCCTCTGTATCAGCATGGTGCAATGCTTGAAAGTTTTAAGATGAGGACTCCAGGAGGCCAAGGATTTAAATCCCTGTTCAGGAATCTCACTGGCTGACAATGGGCAAGCCACAATCTCTCAGCCTAAGAGAAAGCCTGGGGGCAGAGATTGCAAAGCAAAAGTGTAGAACAGGGTCATAATAAGTCAGAGTTTACTTGAAGACACATAACAACAAAAACAAACATGCCTCTACTGGATGGTCAGGCTTGTGTCTAGACTGCAGACTCACAATGGATTTCCTGCAACTGGCTGCTTGACATGTGCATTACCACAGCATAGCTTCACATGTCACCAATGATGTGGAAATATACTAAAGGCTTTTTAGATTTGTATGATGAAAAACCAGGCTATTTACTTTCCACAACAGCCATTTCAAGTGACTCAAGAGTAGTTCCAAAGAACTGCTTCCTCCGTTAATGACTCTGGAATGCATGTAACATGTTGTTGCTTGACAGAAAACCCAGAAGCCAACGTTTTATTCATTTCTTCTCCTCAGGCAGCAAAACAAAAATAAACTATCCTACCCAGAAAAGTTCTGTTTAATTAAGGCCATTTCCGCACCAGGCAAGGGAATCGCCCCATGCCAGTACTTACCGGACTTCTTGGCTCCATGCTTGGGTCCAGGCTGGTCTGGAGCAGTCTGTGGCTGCTGCTCCGCACTGCTCCAGGGACAAAAATAGCGGCTTCCGGTTGGTCAAGGCTCTCCACCAACCACTGAAGCTTGCCAGCCTAAAGCCCGCTCACTGGTGCAAGCCTGCAAATCTGCACCAGAGCACAGGCACAGAGTGGCACGCTCTGTGCTTTTGAAAGATCTGTTTTAAGCGGTCTTTCAAAAGTACACTGGATGACCACTTCGGGTCATTCTGGAGCGGGCTGAGGTGCGGAACTACACAAAGTAGGTCCAACCCAGTTTGCTCCCAGGTGCAGACGTCCTCCCTGGAGGACGCTCTGCACTGTTTCTTTAAGCCCATTCGGAAATGGCCGAAATGGACTATTGAGCTTCAACACTATAACATTTCAAATCAAATCTCAGTTTATTCAAATCAAATCTCAGGTTTTTAATTTTAATGTTTTTAAGTTTACAAATTGTTTGCTTTTTTAGAACAACTTTAACATTCGTGTTTTTACAGACGTCTTTGTATCATTTTTAACTGTTTTCAAGGATTTTGTTAGCCACCTTGAGTCTCATTATTGAGACAAAGGCACAATATAAATTAATGTAACACTGATAGCACAATAAACTTACAAAGCTTTCCCCTCTTATGTGATACTCAAAGACCACAGTGACCTACAAGAGTTTTTCCTCCTATATTTCTCCAATGAACTTCAAAAACACAGAAAAAGAGAACTCAAGCTCTTTTCTTGTGTGTGAAGTTGATCTACCCACATCTTTTGTTACTATGAAGTGTATTAAAATGCCAATGAACTCCCAACAGATTGATTTACCTTCACTGCCCAGAAGTCACAAGATAGAAGTAAGATTATTGTCACCATACACGCAATATAGCTGCTGCTCAACAAATCGCAGAGTAAGTAGACAATTACTGCACTGACCCGGAAGAACAAGTGGAAAAAGGAGGCTATTGGATGTCTGTGAAAGACACATGAAGACAATAATTTAGTTAGAGACTGACCTTTCCCCTGTTGAAGCCAAAGGCTTAGCAAGGGTTATATTCAGCCATTGTTTCAGTGAATTTCAACTATAGTTTTCATACTGTAGCACTTCACAATAGCTACTATCACAACCAGTGCTTAGTACTACTATTTCATTTTCACTGTGAACATGTAGAAAAACTAGTACAAGTTTTTAGACATACTACCCCAAATACTTCCTTGCAAAATTCATTCAGAGCATAGGACAAATAATGTCATTTGTGAGTTGACTATACTCTTATTAATCTAGATTCCTAACTGCATGTATCAAAAATACGTTTTTTCTAAATTTAAGCAACTATGTCCATATAGCCTTTGCAACAGATGGGTAGACTTTTAAGTTACTTTCTAGAAATACACATAGAAGTTACACAAGTGCACTGCCTCATATTCACGACAGCCAGTTTACAAAAATACAGTCAGCCAGTTGCAGGTTTGATTTTCACCAATTTGATTATTTGTGAGTTTTGTCAGCCCCTGCTCCTGCCTTGTTGCTTCTTTTCCAGGAGAAGCTTCCTTCTCAGCAACTCCAATCAGGAAGCACAGCCCTTTAAAACTTGCTTCTGGTCCTTCTGCTCCTCCTCCACCACCCACTTCCTGGCCAGCTAAGGACGGCTCATAGTCCAATTTCTCAGCACCACAAACCCTCTCCTGATGCCCCCACACACACACATACACAGAAGGAAAACCACTCTCTTCCCTCTCCTTTCCCTGACCTGGTTTGGACCCTTGGTGTCCTCTCTCCCCAGCATGCCTCAGTCCACTTCCCACAGATGCACACACACACTTTGATATTTGTGATTTCTCCACTTTTGCAGGGATCCTGCACCCCTAACCCAAGCAAATGTGAAGGCCAACTGTATTAAAAATCAAAGCCTACATTTCCCCCAAACTGACAGCCAATGAGGCAGACACAAAATTCAAGAGAAGACAAATTTGTTTTACAAAACAGGTAGCAGCCATATCCTACAAACCACCATAGCAATCACTTACTTGATTTTCGATTTCTTGGGTCTCCTAGACATTTCATCATCTGCATCGAAGAGTGACACATCTTCTGTGTCATCATTGCTGTCCTAAAATAAGAAGTGAGCAGAGGTTACAGGACATATGGTATAGCTATTTTTAAAATTCTGACGAGCAATAATTAAACCAAGTCCAAGGCTTAAACATGGGGGGGGGGATTATCCTAAGCAATTTAGGTCATAGAACAAATATCATAGTGCACTGTGGTGTGACTACTTTTATGAGAAATCTTACTCAATTGGGATTACCAAACTTTAAACAGTACATGGTTAGCTTTCATTGGAGCAGACATATTCCACTTCCTATTTCATTCTGATATGTTATAACAAAAAAGAATATAATAGAAAAAATGAAAAACAGTCTTCCCTTCTAATAAATGGCAACTTTTCTATACAGAAACTTGAAACTATCTTACATACTGTTCAGAAGACAAACTCCCATAAAATTCTGGGCAAGATGCAAACTTATTTACATTTAAGCCATTAACCAAGCAGCTTAAAGGCAAAAGGCTACTTAACCAACATTATCTGAAATAAGGTATATTATCTGAAATAAGCCAACTATTGCCTTCTGGAAATATTCTTAATAGTTCTCTACTGTTTCTCAGTCAGAAACTTTCTGTGCTATTGAGTTCCTTCATTTTCCAAAGACCCTTTAAAATCCTAGAGCTAGATCAGACTTCTCCATGTGATTTTTCTATTTGCAAGCATGAAATGAGCAACGAATGTGGCATTTATCCGGGAGCAAACCCAATCGAATTCAGTACCGCTTCCTTCTTACTGTATGTACAGCATCACTAGTATCATTACGGACAAATAGACTCTGAACAGACTCTCCATTTCTGGAAATATTTATTAATATTGCTATAGTGGAATTGAGATAGAGACACTGGTCATCTAGGCTGACCCACTTTATTGCTACAACAGGAAAAGTTATTTACAGAGAAGTCATGACTTGGATTTGCATTTATACTTTTCCCCCAAAATAAGTTACCCAATCTTCACTTGGCTTTTTTTTTTTTTAGTTCATTTTTAAAACGTACTTCTAAGTGCTCAGAATAATTTTTTTAAATTACTTTAAAGTTAAATTGCATTTTAATATTTTGGCATTTCAAAAGGCAGTGTACGAGATGTTCATATGGTCTGTCACCCCAGTGCATATGAGCGTTCTACAGATTTAATGCCTTTCCTGTGACTATTATAGGTTGACTTCGAAGTAACTAGCACTAAAATCAACAGTACTTCTGTTTAGTGCTGGCACCAAAGTGTACTGGGTGAACTTTTTAGTCTAACTAGCTAATTCCAGCACAAACTTTAACAGCCTGTTCAATTTTGAGAATGTGTCACTGAAGCTAGAAATTAGGCTTACGTGGTAGTTACTTGGGTCTCTTTATGGGGAAAGGAGGTAAATAAAACAAAAGCAACAACCTGAGTGTGTGTGTTGGGGGGGGGCTTCGCTTTGTCCGCACAAAGAACGAGACGAGGGGCGTGGAGGGACCCCGGACCCCGACCCTGCAGCAAAGCAGCCCTCCCCCCACACACACCTTGGCAAGAGACCCATCGCCCACTCGCGACCCCCCACTGCCCCCACCAACGTCTGGCCCCCTCCCCTCCCCTCCCCTCCCCTGGCCCCCTCCCCTGGCCCCCTCCCCTCCCCTCCCCTGGCCCCCTCCCCTCCCCTCCCCTCCCCTCCCCTCCCCTGGCCCCCTCCCCTCCCCATCCAAACTCCGACCCTTCCCCGCGTCAGCCGAGCCGCTCGCCGGGAGGAAACAGCTGTGCGCGCCCCCCAAGACTCCTCATTCCCACCTGCCGCAACATCGCTTCCGCTTTCGGCCACGTCACTCCGCCGTGTGGAAAGTAAACCGGGCGACGTCATCACTAGGCGACGGGCGCGCCTGTACCCTAGCGACAACAGAAGAGAGCGAGGCGAGGCTAGACTGTAGAGGGAGAATCGGAAGCAATCGCCGGTCGACGTACAAACATGAGAGATGTATAACCTCACAGCGTCTTTGAAGATAACCCAATGTTTTTTGGAAAGCCGCCCTTGAGCGGACACGTTTAGAAATCAGTGGAAAAAACTGTATTTCACCGTAGCTGTGCTTGAGATCCTGTCTGCTGGGCCGGTCCTTAGATGGCAAAGCGCCAATGGATACCGGGTGCTGGAGGCTCTGTTTTGGAGAAGGGAGCTGCCAGAAACGCGTGAATCTTCCTTGCCTAAGGAGACCTGTCTCGAGAGGCAGCACAGTCAGAGAAAGGGCTCCTTAACGCTACACGATTATAGCTCCATAAGGCCATTTCCGCACGAGCCTGTTATAGCGCGATGATTCCACTTTCAACATCCTCTGGAATCCTGGGGTTTCCTCTGGAATCCCGGCCGGCCCCTCCCGAAACTGCAAAGCCCAGGGTTCCAGAGGAGGTTGAAAGCGGAATCATCGCGCTAGAACAGGCTCGTGCGGAAACGGCCTCAGTCTCGTTTTTAACTTCTATGGGTGCATCCTATGGGATTCTGGGTTTTGTGGTTTGGGCAGAGGCGTCGTAGCCCGGTGGCTTTGAATCCCAAGCAACCTCCTGTGAAGTGCGAATGCCAGGATTCCCTGGATGGAGACAGCGCAGCTGAAATGGAATCATCGCGCTATAACTGGGTCATGTGACAACGCTCAAAATGCAACAGCCAAGTTTGGAGACCTCGCTCTTTTAGATCTTTGTGTACATTTCAGTATTTTCGAGGGCTTCGGATACTTACAAATAGCTCTCCGAAGATGCAAATGCCTACAATGTTAACAGGTGACACTGCAGTCTCATTGTAAACCATTCTCACTGCCTCCCACCCCGACCCTTCACATGGACAAATCATGAGGGATGTGCCACTGAAGGGGAACTATAATGTCCCTGCCTTATAGCCTATTATTATATAGTTTGGGATTCTGGGAGGTGTATGTCTTCCCAACCCACCCCCACTCGCACTGCACACAAGAGACGCCACAAATGGCAAAAGAGTTGATCTTCTTAAAACCGCTTCAAACTAGGCAAGGTCCTGGAGAAGAGAGTGGGAGCGGCATCAATCCCCGGAGGTCCCCCCAAATAGTAATAGCATGTGTGTTTCTATACCGCTTATCAGCTAAGGCCATTTCCACTCTAGCCTGTAATAGCGCTATGATTCCACTTTCAACATCCTATGGAATCCACCTGACCCTTCCCGAAACTGCAAACCCCAGGATTCCATAGAATGTTGGAAAGTGGAATCATAGTGCTGTAACAGGCTAGTGTGGAAATTGCCTGTGTGCTCTCTAAGCAGTTTACAGTGTGTTAACTAATTGCCCCCAACAAGCTGGGTACTCATTTTACCGATCTGCAGAAGGATGGAAGGCTGAGTCAACCTGAAGCCAGCAGGATCTAACTCACAACATTGTGGCTGCAGTACCAGCATTCAACCACTGCACCACCAGGGGTCAAAACACTTGAGTATACCATTCGCTACAGCAAGTAGCTGTCCAGCTTCTTTTTGAGGATGTCAAGAGAAGGAGGCCCACCACTTCTCCAGGCCATTGATTCAATTGCCAAACCACTGATTCTATGATATTACTTACTATGGGGTGGTAGCAATAGCTGCACGAAGAGGGCTGAAACACTTGTAGTCCATGACTGCCATGGGACTTTTAGTCCCAGGATCATGAAGGGAACTAACCAGGAACTGATAGGTAGGAAATACTTTTTTTTTCTTTTTGCTGACTCAACCTTTTCAAGTTTAACAAGTCAGAAGATTCATCCTCAGGTAAACAGGCCTGATAGCTTCTTTTTGACTCAGTTTATTGCTGGAATTGATTGCCTCCCTGAAGTTTTTTATTTCTTTTGTACACCACCAATTGGATTGCCAGAATAGTGTTGCTAAAATGAAAATCAGAGAGGGCTCCTGTGCCTTTAATGGTTGTGTCAAAGAAGGAATCTCAGCAAATGTGCTTGTCATGCAACCAGGTAACAAACAACATCAGCTAAAACCCCTTTGTATACACAGCCATTGAAAGTACAGCAGCCTGTGGATGGTACTGCCCACTCCTAGCCTGTAGCTAGAAAGCCAAGGGAGGCACCATCAACCAATAAGCTACACCAGAGAAGCTGAGAGAGTGTGTGTGCGTGTGCTCTACTTTCCCTGAACATGACTTTGGTGGGTTACTGCTAAGAGTCTGACAAACTTTTATTAGCTTCAGCTTGATTGCTCATTTTATTTTAACAGTATTTGTCTTTTTATGATCTTACCTTGCTTGAATTCAAAGACATAGCTGTGCTGGAAAATTTTCTTACTGATCAGTACCTTTGAGACTAACTGAAAGTAGTATAAGCTTTCATTGATTCAGGTCTACCCCATCAGATGAATGAAGCCTTACTCCTCACCAGATTGCTTAGCAGAAACAGAATCACTTGATTAAAGTACACAAAGGAATGTATGGATATACGTGTGTAAACCTCACTTCTGATGTGCCCAGGACATAATAGTGATTTTAATTAAAAAGTAGGTGATGACAATCTGAGGAATCCTCCACCCTGCCCTACATCGTAGGGTTGGAAGTGCAGACACACCAGTTTGTCACACAGTATCTAGTACATGGATATATGCTTTTTTACAGGAAAATCAAGAACTCAGTACTGATGGTAAGGTAACTCAGTGGCCAGTGAAAGCCAGGGTAGTTTATTCCAGTTTTGTAAACATTTTAAACAATGAATGTATGCTCAAAGTTTTTGAAAAAAAAGGCAGAAAAAAACCTTAGAAAACATGTTCTATGCACCATTTCTATTTTAGCAGAAAAGCTGACAATTAACTGTTATGCCTCATCCCTCCATCTAAGTAGGGCAATGCATTCATAAATGGTGTTGTGTTTTCTTGTTAACTAAGGGTCATCTGGCTTGTCTTCTTCAAAATGGGATTACTATACAGTTATTCCCTCGACAGCCAAACTGTTTCAGGTTATACAGACTGTGCAAACAAGGCAGGGTTCAGGAATGGGACAGCTCAATTACTGCTGTATCACATCTGAACAAAATGGACCTGATGAATACCTTCCTACCACGGATGCTAAAAAAACTCTAACTCCTCTCAATCAGTCAGCAAACCTGACTGATTGTTGTGCAGGAGAAAAGAACTAGATATAAAAGTCCATTGCATATTTGCCAGCTAAAAACCCAATCCACATGCAGAGCAAAACATTATTTAAAAAGCAAGGTCAGAACAAAGCAGAGATACTGCCATTGTCGCAGAGTTCTTTATTTGGTGAACAGATATTATTTCTGGTGGCTCTCAGACACCCAGACGTTGCCTTCTTTGCTACATATTTCAACATATTCATTAAAATTTTTGGCTAGAAGTCAAGCCCAAAGAGTGTAGACATACCCTCTGAAGAAAAGTTTACAAACAGAATCAGTGTAGTGTCATGCTAATAAGCTTTTCTCTGAAGAGCAGGAAGATTTTTTGACTTAGAATGTTTGTTTGCAGCCCCTCTTCCAGATATAGTCCAGAGTCCCAGCTTATCAGCTGTTCAAAGGTGCGAATTACTGGACTGAATTTGTTGCAGTCACCTGAAAGAGATATATACCACTGGGCAACTTCTCAAACAGCCCCAAACCTTCTGATGGCAGATCCTTTGTTTTTCTGAGGTGATATATAGTTCTGAAAAGTTATGTTCAAATGAAAACATTCTCTCCCAGTTCAGGGGCAGCAACTTTGCCTTCTTTTGTAAAGTCATCTATGGGAAGGCCCTTAATTTTTCTTAACCAGGCACTCTTGCATTCTTTTTCTCTGTTTGCTATAACTTTTGTTTTGTTTGCCTGATATTCAGATATCTTTGCTTCTTCATACTCTTTCATTTGTTGTGTTGTCAAAAGCCGGAATCCGGTATTCATTCGGTATGGATTTGGTGTGTGAGCAAATAAGAGTTTTCCTCGCCTTGAGCTTGTTTCTGCATCAGGCTGACCAATCTTCATTCGTGGTACTTTGATGGATTCACAGGAGGTTGTAAAAAGGCCAATGACCTGCCCCGCAGTAGTAGGCGGAGATGGGATCTTTGCATGGCCAGTATGAACATTCTTCTCTCCTGACAAGCTGGTACATGACTTGGAACGTGTAATGGTAGGAGTAGGAATGAAGGACTTAACAGTACCTGCAAACAAAGAATTCTTCAAATTGAGCTGCAGCGTTTTAGTTTCATAGGATGTAGAAATCATTTCCATGCCTACGCTACCGCCAGCAGCCATCAGTCGTTTCAGCTCGGTGGAGGGATCCATTTTCCGTTCTTTCGCACTTCGAGGAGCCTGAGCCTTTGGGGACTGATCTTTCTGGAAGCGGTCAGGACCCCACGCATCCTTGATTTTCATGTTGTAGGCCATGTTGACACTGACTTGGTCAGTCCTGTAGGCATGATGTATTGTGCTGATGGCGAGGAGTATCTGGTCATTTGATATGGGACCAGGAGGACGTTTCTGTTTTACATATTTAATTAAAGCGTCAGTATTCTGGCTGATGGGGACAAGGGCAGGCGATTCATGCTTTATTTCATCATCTGTGTTTTTTAAAGAGGAAGAAGACAGAAGATTAGAAGCTGAGAGAAGAGACACCAGAATGTTGGGAAGGAAGGCAACCAGGATCCCACTGAACAGAAAAGTAACTGGAAGGCCTTTATGCTGGAACTTTAAAAATGGCTTGGAGGTAGAAACCCACAAGCCATGTTGAAATCAAACTTAAATCAGATTCTTACTTGCTTTTCTGAAAATGCAGAATGTATGCTGGATTTTTATTTAAACTTCATCTTTTTAAAAATGACTTTTACACACACGCGTGCGCGCGCACACACACACACACACACATATATATAGTGTACTTATTGTTGTGCTGGAATTTCCTTGTGATAACTGTAAATAAAGCTATCTGCTCCATATCTTCATTGCTACAAGCTGAGACAAAACTATGAGATTGCCTTGCAGTGTCATAGGGCTCCATGCAAGATTTCTAAGATTTAGTCTTATGTGTTCTCCCCACCCCCGCAGCTGTTGTCATAATTGTTCTTTTTTTGAACAGTTAATGACAATTGACAACAGCAGTAAATGCGTTCAGACTATATCACAAGAACTGCATTATCACCATTACTTTGTTGTGATGTCAAATGGAAAAAGAAATGGTATCACTGTGGTAGTGTAGTGGTAACTCAGTTTTCGCAATGCAATCAGAATGCAAAAATCCCTTTGTAAAGTCACAATCTCTGTTTCCCAGATGGGGATGAACCTGTTTGTTTCCCAGGTGGGGATGAACATTTGTTTGTTTGGATATGTGGTTGGTGTGGAATTAAGAGGGAAAGCAAACTAAATAAGTGGTGGTCAGGGGCAAGGAATGAGAACATGGGAAACAAGGATGAGTATGGATTAGGACTCCCAACTGTCAGGATACTGGCTGAAGTCTCAAGGAATTGCTGTATTTCTGTGGTTCTCCAACTAGTAAGACATATCTCAAGGGAAAGCAGTCTTGTAAGAGCTCTGTCCTTTCTTCATTGGCACTAGGATTCTGTGGCTCAATGCAGAAGCTCTTAGATATGTTGTGCTTGTGCAGTGTCAGTGAAAAAAATAGCCAGGAGAAAGAGAAGGCAACAGGGGGGAGAGAGAGAATAGAAAGAGAGATGGTAGGTGCATCAACTTAGAGGCATTGTGCCATTTGAAGCAAGATAAGAAGTGGAGTGCCAGACTCATGAAGCTTCTTACTGGACCCCCGTTCTTGGCATCAGTGGCTCTGGGCCTCAAAAAACTTCCTGAGAGCTGGCATTGAGCCTTTTACAAGCCCCAGCAACAGTGTAAAGCCTGGGAATCTCTCCCCACTCTATGCCATATGTGCTGTAAGAAGGCCATGTGGCATGTAAATGCTGGCAGGAATGATTTTAAAATGTTTTGGAACTTTTTCCTGATTTACAAAAGTTTAACACACATTCTAGGCCAGTTTACCCTGTGTGACCTCATGCCTTTTTTCCCCACAATCAGCTGACCCAGAAACAATTCTGGTCTGCTCCAATCCTTGCCTTCCTTTCTGCTGTGATATCATAAGGAGCCACCCCATGACATCAAAAGGATGCAGTGCTGCTAAACTGGCAATGCTAATATACATGGATAAATGAGGGTCTATAGCAGAGCCAGGTGAATGAAAGGATGGGGAAAGGATGTGTTTGTGAAAAGGATAAGTCATGTTTGACAACAGTTGTTTTCGTTTTAAAAGGATGCGCCCAAAGAAGAAAGAAAGCCAGTCATAGTGTGGGCTATTTAGTGTGGACTGTGAGGTGGTTTTATGGAGGGAAATTGTAGAGTGTGTATTAGTGTATTTGTGGGGCCCAAATTACCTGATATTTGCTGACTCTGTTTTGCTTCCAGACTTACATCCTTTATCTGCTACTTTGTGGTACTTTTTTTAAAATCCAATTTTCTACACTTAAATATTTTGTTTTTTACCCTCCAGCTACTCCTACACTTAGGAATTTAGCATGGGTTGAGATGTGAAATTTCCAGCAACTTTGAAACTATGAGGGGAGTACTTTTTCAGAGTAGAAGTGAGGTTTTTAAAAAAATGGAAAGAAATTTTAAAAATATATTAGCATGCTTTACAGTTTGAAAGTCATTTTGTTACTTTAGGAACATAAAATGTATTATGTATAACTTGGCTTGGCTTAATAATATGTTTAGTATATTAAAATTATAGTTTATTCAGAAATAATTACAAATTGAACTTTTTTATATATATATAATGATAAGGAATACCCAAACTACAGGGAGCCTCTTTAAAATAAAATGTGTTTGTTTTTCCTGCTCTTCAGAAACTGGTAAAACCAAACAAATAAATAAAAATCATCAGGGAAAATTGTTTTGTCTCTTTGGGGCCTCTGTAATGCTAAGCAGAAATAAATCATTCATTCCCTTGAAAAGAACTGAGAAAAGGAAACCAAGACCAGGAATTGCAATGACTGAGATATTTCACATAATCTGCTTGCTACATATTTTTTAAAGGAGGCCAGTATATATCAGTAAGTGGTGTTCCCACCCTTTGACCCATGCTTTTCGTAACTTTTCTACTTCTGCACTCCTTCAGTCTATTTTATAAAAAATAAAATATACATTTTCCCCCCAGAATACCTGTTTGCAAAATTATTTTGCTCCATTAGTATACTAGGTTCTTGCAATAGCCTACAGCTGGAGTCGGGAACTATATTATTATTATTATTATTATTATTATTATTATTATTATTATTATTACCACTACTACTGCTACTACTACCTTTAAATATGGCTTCACAAAATATGTCCAAGTTCCTTACCAGAATGACCTTTCAGAGTTGCTATAGATTCTGGGCCATCTAGTTTCTTGGCAAAGGAAGAGAGCTTTTCTTTCTCATCTGACTTCACAGGCAGGGCAATTGTGTTTCCCCTAACTCTGGGAGGAGGTGTCTTCATCATTTCATACTGAATTGCTGGAAGGAAAAGATACAGTTTACAGCGTAGTACTGTGAGAAGTAAAATATATTTTAGTTTCTGCAATATTATTAATAGTATTGGTATCATATTAGCTTATAGCTTATAACACATTTTAAATATATTTACACACATATATTTTAGTATTTGAGCTTTTGAAATACAATGAAGTCTTAAGGAGCATAAATTTTAGAAACTGGCAGTTTGGAGCCAGAAGACCTTGGAGCAAAGAGAACCAGACACATAGATAAGGATTCAACAGTGGGATGTATGTACTTTTGTTTGAAGGCACCTGCTTAGGCAGACTGAAGGTCAGCAAAAGCTGAAAGTGGGTAAGAAAAACAAGAGAAGAATTTGGCATTGTTTAGCAAAAATGGGAGGTTAGAATCTGGTTGATGGGCATTTTGAAATAGCAAATGAGAGTTAAGAAAGCACAAGGTTAAAGCGTGATTATGTGCATGATCATATATGCTGTAAATATGGGGAAGGGAGCATGTAACTTCTTAGGCGATTCTGATAGGGTTGTAACTTTTGGGTCCTGCCCAAGGGGAGGGAAGCTGGCGTAGGGGATAAAATGTGTGTTGTTTTGTGGGAGGGTGTCCTTCTCTCTTGAGAGCACCCGTGTCTGCAGAAACTATTTTTTTAAATAAATTCTTGAAGCTTCAGCCGATCCTGTGTTAAATTGATTCATGAGTGTTAACAGCTATCTCCCACAGTACTAAACACTTATTCTGAAGTAAGCCAAGGTGCTGGTTTAACCATTAAAACTCCTTCATGGCTTGAGCTCAGCTTAGTTAAAGTAACAAATTTCCCATCTATCCTTGCTTGCCACTTAAGATCTTCCCAAGGAGCCCTTGCCATGTGTCCCTTGCCACCAGGTGCATGACTGTTGGCCTTGGATCTTATAGCTTTCTCTATAGCCAAACTGCACTTAAGGAAATGCCTAAGAGACCCATCTATCCCATTTCCATCTTTATCAAGCTCTCCCTGATTTTATTTATTTAATGTTCTGTCCAGTGTCTAAGATCCTCAGCATGAGGCGTTAGCAAATAAACCAGATTTAGACAATTTAAAGTTACTTGAAACAACTGTGCTCTACAGTGAGATCTTCAAATACTGGGGTGGGGCAGGACATGGAAGGAATAGACATATTGTTTAGGTATTTTGAACAACTATTTATGATGTAGCAGCTGTATTTTTAAATATTCTTAAAACAATAGTGAGAATACAGTAACAATATATGTCTTTTTTAAAAACAACCAGTTTAATCTAAAACAAGGAATTTGTTTCACAATCCAATAGCATTGAAGTTATTTCTGAGAGTAACAGTTGACTGTATAACACACAAAACTATCCTTAAAAATAAAAGATAGTGGTATGTCTAATAATATAAAGCTGGGTATACTGCCCTGTCTATATCATCAGACTTACAAGTTACAATTCAATGAACAGTTACGCATACCTAAAACTAAAAACTACAGCATACCAAACTTTGTCCTAATTGTCGGCACTGACCATGTCCATTCCCGTCCCTCTAATTTTTTTCTTATATTATGTATAAAATATCGAGATGTGTTGAGATCCCCCAAAAAGGCCTCAAGATGGCAATTTTATGAACCATTGTGAGTTAAAATGCACAGGAAAACCTCTAATATTAGGAGGTGAGTTGGTAGTATAGTTCTCTCATTTGGACAACTAGATCTAGGCCCCTTGAAAAGAAGTATAAATAATGTGTAACACATTGTGATGTCTCACTAAAACCTACAAATAATCTTGCCTGTCTCCACAAACAACTGCTTGGAACTCCCCCTTCCCCAATTTGTTTAGTATACATACTCAGAGCTGATTCACATGATGAGATTTGAGTTGAGTTCAGTTTATACTGCCATAGGTGAATGACAAAACATTTGCCTGATTATTTGACCACTTGCACAACTCATTGTTTATGTCATGAGCTGTTTTTACTCATCTCAGCATAAGTGCAGAGTTTAGGTGATCAGATAATCGTTTCATGGCATTCTAGATCCAAAGTTGGGGTGGGGGGAGAAATCCTCGTGTCTCGATGTATCAGTCAAGATGAAATTGAAAAAGACTATTAAGTTCAGATACAAACCATCTAAACATTCTAGGAGATGCTAAAAAGGGAGATTCTTCTTGTTTACCATTCCACATGCAAACTCATATTTAATTGAGCATTAACTTTAAGGAGGACTAGAGATGGAATGCACTACCTGAAGGGGAATTAGAGGATATTGTGGACCGCTGAGAAATGGAGTAGGAGAGCATTGTGATATCAGTCTCTGTGCTGTAAAGCTTCCAAATATTCTTCTTTGCTCGTTTCTGCCAATCAGAATGTGAACGCGGAGATGGTTGAATTTGAAATGGCATGTCTTCTGCTTTGCTCTTGCTTTTGTCTTTTCTTTTTATTAGTCGTTCAGTTGGTTGTGTGTGGTCCCATTGCACCTCCTCAAACTGGAACAAAACAACACTGCCTTGTGCATTGATCAGTAATCTAGAAAAGAAAGAATAGGAATGACACCAGTGAACGCTCATGGATAACTCAATTACTATCATTTGCTCGGAAATAGAAAGAAAACGAGAATCCCACAATGGAAGATTGGATATTAAAACTTTTTTATATGTATCAAATGGCTAAGTTAACTTACATGATCAATAATCAAAACAGGAAGTTAGTTAACCAGGAATGGGACTGTATGAAGAGTTTATGGAAAGAGAAATGAGGAAAGTTGGTATTAATGGATATATACATTTTATTCTTTATTGTCTTTTGGGAATAGGTGATAAGCTAAACCAATGATTATGATTCTGAAAAGTAAAAATATTGCATATCATTTATAAAGTACTTAATGAATGTAAGGTAAATGATACAGCTTGTATTAGATTAAAAGATAAATATCCCCTTTTAATTCACCTTTTGTAACATCCCATAATATTTATGAAGAGCAGCTCTAGTGATTGTCTTGTACCTTAGCTATGAAGCAAACCATGTAACATGTGAATATAAAGATTTTTCTTTTTATTGAGTATGGTGTTGGGTTAAGATACAGTTTTGTTTTGTTTTTCTTTTAATCTGTTTTACTTGATGACTTTTTTGTTATTTTTTGTGTTCTGTCTTTGTTCATTGTTATTTATATGTGTGTATGTATCACAAAAAATAAAATCAACTGATGTTATGTTTGATGTGCAAAAGCATTTTTGAAAAATATTTTTTTTAAAAAATCAGTGCAAAAAATAAAAATAAATAAATCAGTTACGTGCAAGCATGTTCTAGATTCCTTCATCCTTCTACCCCCTCTTTCAATTTTATACTAGAAAAAGAGGAATATGAATAATGAGAAACCCTTATGGGCAACAGTGGAAGTACCAGTGATGCACAGCGTTCATTTCTGTGCAAAGCCCAGCAATCTTGAACAACAGAAATTGTTCATAGAAAAGACCAATCTATCAAAACCAGAAGGCTTTTCCTTGGTTTTAGAAAACAGAAATCATGTACAAAAAGCATACATGGTTGTCTAGAAACGGTGCTTTTTGCAGAAAACCCCACAATTCTCATGCAAAACATCATATGTATTTTTGCAGAGAATAATTTCCTAGAACATTTTGAACTGTAAGAATATCAGGCAAAAATTGGACAAAATTCTCACTGTTGTATTATTCTTTCCAACAAGACTTTCTATGTATCAAAGAACCCATTTTTCTGCAAGGAAATTACTAACAAATAGTTTTTGCATCTTTTGAGTTACCAATTTTATCAAAGGGAAAAAGTGGACTTTTAATGTAGCATGGCATGTGACCTATCTAATAAACTTAGAGAAATAAAAAACCTCAACCAAACAAAGGAGGCACTGACTGTGCTTCTGGATATGTTGTAATGAAGGGATACATCTTTTTTTCTTTAAAGCAGACTTAGACTGTGGCTTTCTAGATGAGCGAACTGTAACAGTGATAAACTGTTGCCATTAACTATGCTGACTAGACCTATGGAAGTTATAGACAAGAAGGAAAAAAAGCAAAATTGTTTGGAGGTCCATGTTGTCCACTCCTGCTTTAAAGTCTAATGTCTGAAATGTGCAAATAGCTTTAAGAAATTTCAGAGTCTTAGGAAAATATGTTTTAGCTACCTTTGAAATTTTTCAAAAGTTTTGCCCAGGCAGAAAAATCCATTTTTTCTGCTTAGTTTTCATAGTAGGCAAAATCCAGTAACAGCTCAAATCTGGAATACTTTGCATGGGAAGAGACAATAAAAAGGGTTCATATAGATTTTCATTAAATAAATTGATTTTTAGTAATTTCTTTATAATTTTGGAGTATAAAACAATGTTCAAAGAATTTGACACATTGTTAGTACCCTAGTCTGTTTTCTCAGGGCTCATCCAGATTGGCCAAATAAACAAAGGCCATTTCCACAGGGGGTTTTTAACACGGGGCATAGCGTCCTCCAGAGAGGACATCTGCATCTGGGAGCAGACTGGGTTGGACCTACTTAACGTAGATCTGCACCCCAGCCCGCTCCGGAACGACCCCAAGTGGTCGTCCAGCGTGCTTTTGAAAGACCGCTAAAAACAGGTCTTTCAAAAGCAAGAAGTGTGCCACTGCGAGCCTGCTCCATTATGCAGATTCGCAGGCTCGCATTGGTGCGAACCTGCAATCTTCCGGAGGCGAGCTTTAGGCTGGCGAGCTTCAGCAGATGGTCGAGACCCTCAACCAACCAGAAGCCGCCATTTTCATCCCCGGAGTAGTGCAGAGCGGCGGCCATGCACTGCTCGAGAAGCGTGGACCGGACCGGGGAGCCCAAAAGTCCAGTGAGTAGTGTCACGGGGTGATTCCCTCGCCCCATGCGGAAATGGCCTAAGATGTAGTAATTTTCATTGCTGTCTTTTCTGCTTTTATTTTTCAAGATCCAAATCATGTTTTTCTTGGCCCAGCATATTTCTCAGTAGTTCCTATCAGTTGCCACAAACTTTTTACTCCGTAGCTGAATGCTGTTTCTATTCTGATACATTGCAGTATATTTCAAATTCCAAAACTACGTGTGTACCTATTGCTGTGGGTCATTTCATTTTGGGGCAGTGCCTTATGACATGGGCAGTGGATATTAACTTTTCATGTTCTTGCAGCTACATGCCACCACTTCATTCTCCCTTTGACCCATACATCTCCAGACAAATTGGTTACCTCTTCTACAGAAAGAGTTTTTGCTTTTTTCTAAAGTCCCTCTAGAACTTTGGCACTGTTACTATAAGTTGTTGTGGTAGTATCACTCTGTTTTTCCTTGGGGCACAGCAATACTACCATAGCAGTTTATAACAATGGCACAATAGTACTAAAATTCCACAGATTTTTAAAAATTATGAGGAGGCATTAGGAAGGAGGAAAGTATTCAGATTGCAATACATCTAGAGGCATCTGGAAAGGGATGCAAGGGGATTTCCCAAACCCACATCTAACATGACAACCCATGTTACAAAAAAGATGCCCAAAATGAATGTGCTCTCTTTTTATTGATTTTTTTTTTTTTTTAGGAAAAAAAAGCCAGAGAAGCGTTTGAACAGGGAAGCATCAAGCAGTAACATTAAATGGTGCAGCACCATGCAATACAAATCATCAGTCTGGATGAGCTCTCAGAAGCAAATTCCATTGTTTATTGAATGTTATGTTAAGCATGTAGATTCAACATTATTAAAGAAAACATACAATGGTCCCTCAGTATCCACTCTGGTTTGGTTTCAGGACCCCTCTGGATACCAGAATTCATGTATGCTAAAATCCCATTAATAGTAAAATATAGTAAAATGGCATCCCTTAAATAAAATGGCAAAATCAAAGTTTGCTTTTTGGATTTTTTAAAAAAATATTTTCCAGCCATGGTTGGTTGAATCCATGGATACATAGTCTGCAGATATGGAGGACTGACTGTAATGTAATGGTCATGTGTTATTTGGAACATTTGGATTATATTTCCAAGAAGGTCTTCAGGAGCACATAATATAGTACAACTAAGATTTTAATATTATGTAAGAAGTGGATATAATGATTGCAACTTACTTGTTTTCTACAATACAGAAGGACACCACAGAGTCACCTCTGCTGTTGGCTCTCATAACTCTCAGACAGGTCCCAGTTAGGAAGTTAAATATGCGAATCTTCCCATCAGCGCAGGCACTGATGACTCTGAGATAGAGAAATCCCAGATACAGCACTTCCCTATGAAAAAGATAAGTGGTTTAAAGATTGTGGTTGCTCTTGTAAAACAAAATAACATTTGTTAAGTCTATCCTGTATGGTGATGAATAAATGCCATTCAAAGTAAACAAAACCACAATTGAAGTGCACTCCTTAAAAAAAAACAACTCAGAGCCAATAAAAGTCTTCATCTACATTAGTATTGATTGTTTACTTGCACAGACAGAGAGCAAAAACCAGGCAAGGAAAACACCTCAGCGAAACTATTAGGTGCTCTGCCTAGTCCTTCAAAAGGCAGATCAGGAAATAAGGATCAAATGGCTGGGATTACACACCCCTTCAAATATCCGGCTAGCATCTTGGGTATACTCCTGGATGCAGCCCCGAGTCTGGATGCCCAGGTTTTGGCAGTGACCGGGAGTACATGTGCACAGCTAAAACTAGTGCGCTTGCTGCACCTCTCCCTTGAGCTGTCAGGTCTGGGTGCAGCTACACATGTCTTGTTTTCATCATGAGTGGATTACTGTAACACATTTTGCGTGGTGTACCTTTGGAAACTATTTAGAAACTTCAGCAGATCCAAAAGGCTGTGACCAGAGTGTTGACAGAGGTTGGTTACAGGGTACATACAACTAACTTCACTTGCTATCAGATCAGACATATGTGGCTTAGCTCCAGACTATGTGAAATACAGTACTGAGGCTGCTTGAGTCTCAGAATCAGTAGGGAAAGGACTTTCTTTTAGTCCCACCAGTTACAGGCCCTTCTGGTGAGGATATGTGTCAGGGCCTTCTTGGTGACTGCTCCCAGATGGTGGAATTTTCTTCCAGAGACTCCCTCTCTGCTGTCATCTCTCTTTGCTGACCCAAGACTGTTTGTTTGTTTGTTTGTTTATTTCCCACCTTTCTGTCAATACTGAGGTGGCTGGCAACATATTTAAAAACAACACGGGCTAAAACTATAAAAGCTTCAATAAAGGCATAAACAGAAAAATTAAAAAAAATTGATAAAGTTGAAAACATCAATCATTAAAAAAAATAAAATTCATTAAACGAGAACATACAAACTTTAAAAACAGCACTGCACCACATTATAAGCCCACCCCAATCAGTTTCTACAAACCTGCCAGCATAAAAATGTTTGAACTTGCTGATAGAAGGAAAGCAAGGATGTGGCGATCAGAAATCTCCTCTTCCTTGTTCCTACCAAATGTGCCTGAGAAGGTGGTATGATAGAGAAAAGGTCTCCTCCAGAAGATCTTAGAGCCTTCATGGAATCATTTTAGAGGATGTTGTTTATTTTCAAAGGGCCAACCCTTAGCATAACAGAAGATCTATAGAGCATATCTGAAGCAAGATCTAGAGGTATCATATACAGTGGTAAGAAATCTGTTACACTGTAGTCTTTTGCCTAATGGCCAAATCTGCTTAGGCCTTCTGGCAAAAAAAAAAAAAAAGGGAAAAAAGTGTGGAATCTGGCTGAACTCAAATTTAATTTTTGCTACTCTTACATTACCTGCCCAAAGCCCACAGGCTATGTAGCTGACAGTTCTTGCCAAATTAACAACCTCTTTTGCCAGCTCCAAACAAGACACACTTTTGAATAAGTGGGGGGGGGGCAGGAGGGCTGCTCCTGCTGTCATCCCCCCAACACCAGGCTAGGAAGGACTCCTGTGGGGGTGAGGGGCAGCAGTGGGCCAAGCCTGGGCAGGAGGGTGAAAAAGGTTCTGCTTTTTTGTGCTCCCCTGACATTGGCACCTGGGCCACGCACACCAGTTGCCCCACCCTAGATATGCCTTTGAGTACATGATGCTGCCACCACTATGCTTTACCATGGGGATGGTGTTTTTGAGGCAATGCACACTGTTGGTTTTGGTGCTATACCTTGTGTTTTGCAGCAAGGCCAAATAGTTCAGTTTTGGTCTCACCAGACCAGAGACCCTTTCTCTGAATATCAGCTGTATCTCTGGCACAGGGACCCCCTCCTCTATAGGGACAGAAACCTCAAATGTCCTCGCATCCATGCCTTAAACTAGTCTACTGAACAATATCACGTGACTGATGCACATTTATTGAGACAAATATTCATGCACAATACAACAAGTTCAACTGTAAGCAAAGCAACCTGCTTCTAGAGTCTGACTGAAGGATTCAGGCTCCTTTGCACTTGCCCAGTCATTTATGGATTTTTATGCAGCTGCAATTACAGTCCAAGAACATTAGATGGCGTCTGACATCAACAAATGGCTTCCCTTGCTTTTTTCCTCCATGAATTTTCCCTCTTTTCCTCGTCTTCCTGCTAGCTACTCAGCCTCTTTGAAACGCCCGGTGTGTTTCAATTCCTATTGAGACCAGGCCCCTGACACAGAAGATTCAGAGGCTGAGGGTTCTGTTAGCAGCCTGTCATCTCCTTTTCCATCCCTGTTGCTGGCTTGAGGCTCATACTTCCCGCATCACTCCCCACTCTTCCTTCTCCTTCCACCCCCCCCCATCTCAGGCATCCTCCCCATTGAAGCCCTACGGCCCCACTTCCACCTCACCACGCCTTCTGAGGCTAGATCTCACTGGCATTTCTTCCACTCCTGTCCCACAGCTGTTTCTCCACTCCTTCAGCCAACTCTGTGTAGGTCTGCACTCCTGGATGGCTCCCTGTGTAAATTTCTCCTGCCATTTTGCAGATTTATTTATTTATTGTATTTCTAGGCTGCCTTTCTCCCAAGATTGGGACCCAAGGCGGCTTCCATTGATAAATATCCATCAAAAACACAATTAATAAAATTAAACAGATTAAAAACACTTAAAAACACTAAAAACATTTAAAACAGCTAAAAAAACATGAAAAGGATATATGACTTGAAAACAAGGCTAATTAATAAGCTACCCAGCCAAAGGAAAAGCTTGTTTGAAGAGAAAGGTTTTTGCCTGTCGACGAAAGGAGAGCGGGGAAGGGGCAGATTCTGAGCAAGTTTTGATATGGCTTTGTTTCAACAATGACTTTCTTTTTCTCATACTTCCAAAAAGTCCAGCACTGTGCAGTATCCTGTTCCATAAATATTTTTCCCATTTCATCTGCAGATCTTCCCTAGCTCCTTCAGCTGCTTCTCTAACTAAGAGCCTCCTTAGCTAGTCACTGAATTTCTGTAGGCAAGAGTTGTGGTTTAGCTATCTTCTGTCCATTTTTTATACTTTTTTTCATAGTTTGGGACATTTGTAGATAACCTAAACCTGATTGGTGCTCCTGTACAACTTTATCCTGGACTTGTTTCATTAGCTCTCTTTGGTCTTTGTTATGTCATTTATTTAGACATGCTCTTCAAAACACTCAGAAGCCTTAATCTGTGACCATGTGTCACTGGAAATGCACACAGGTAGATTTCATCCAACTGCTTCTGTGTCCATTGGAGGGAACAGGTTGCACCAGAAGTTCTTTAGGCACATCACAGCAAAGGGGGGTTAATACTTGGGCAACCAACAAATGCCAGGACTTCTTGCTTGTTTGTTTACTTCACTTTCATGCTATAAAACATACCTTGCACCCACACAGGTTGAGTATCTTCTATACGTCAAGAGGTAACAATGCAAGTTAAATCCATTTCAGTTCCAGACTGTGACACACATGCTGTTTCTGCTTATCCACACTGAAGAGAATTTGGTTCATGCTTTTATGTCATCTTTACTATAGTAACACCTACTCACAAGTTCTCCCTGCTGTGTTTTTTCACTGCCAGGACCCAGCTCAAACCCACCCCCTCCCAACTCACACAAACACACATGCTACTGAGAGCTGTGGAAACAGGATCCATTAGAGAATTAAACATAATCCATATTTCCTAGGATCATATTAACATCTATGGCCTCAAAGTTTTTACAATGTAGGTCCCGGGAGTTTAAAAGTATGGATAAAATGCACCTAGTATAATACAAAAAGAGGAAACTTTACCATGTCACATGGAAGAAATTAGGAAAATAGAGAATTCAAGTCTTCACTATTTATACACTCTATAGACACTGCTCAGAAAACATTTCAGAGTCCAGATATTTCTGAGCAAAGACCTCAGGAAACAGGTGGTATCATTATCATCTGTAGTTCTCATTGTGCACTGAATAATACCTACATAGGGTGTCTGAATGCCACCAGGCATCTCTTGTGGTTTCCCAGCATGCTCCATCCTAAGACATAGCCGTCATTGCTTCCTGACACAAGATGCCACTCATCAAATGACAGGCATTTCACAGGACCTAGGTGACCTTCTAAAGTCTGAAAAAAGAAACAGGCTTCTTTGTGTGTGCTCTTTAGGTACTTCAAGGCATTGTGTGTTTAATACTGATTATTTATTTATTGACAAAACACTAACATTTCTGCTACTGAACCCTAGACATACATATGTGACCTATTGTTAATGTAGCTTCTTACTGGATAGGAAGACAGACAATCAGTGCAGCACTATTGAAAAAGAAAAGGAGATTCAATAAATAGCAATCATGTCTGCCTTTCTTCTGGTCTAGTAATGTTTGTCAGAAACTTTATCAATTCTCAAATTGTTAATCATATCAAAGAACAAGCCTTGTTGAAGAAGAATCACAATAACTTTTGCAGCCATAGGTTTTGCCTCATCATTTAGAATTCTCTGAGTGTTTCCATCTATTTATATAAGAACAGTCCGAGAAACACAATATAGTAAGATTTTTTTCAAAAGTTAAAATATCCTGACAAAATGAATTTCGTCAGGGATATATGTAATGTATGTATCTACGCAGGAAGAATGAAATGCACGAATAGGAGATTAACTTGAAAGATGTATGTGTGAAGAGGATAGAGGGGTTTTACCAGAATACAGGAGAAACATGAATCAGTAATTTGATGCAGCATCCAATGGAGCCAATGCAATTATGGGCTGCATCAACAGTAGTATAGTGTCCAGTTCTAGGGATGTAGTAGTAGCACTCTCTTCTGCTTTGGTCAGACCTCACTTGGAATGCTGCATTCAGTTCTGGGCACCACAGTTCAAGAAAGATGTTGACAGGTTGGAATGTGTCGATAAAAGAGCAACCAAGACAATCAAAAGTCTGGAAAGCGAGCCTTACAAGGAATGACTGAGGTAGCTGGGTATGTTTAGCTCAGAGAAGGAAAACAAGGGTGACATGATAGCTATTTTTAAATATGGGAAGGGATGTCACTGGAGAAGTTGGAAGGAGCCTGCTTGCTGCTGCTCTGGAGACTAGAACAGAAATTAGTGGATTCAAATGACAAGAAAAGAGATTCCATCTAAACATTAGTAGAAACCTCTTGACTGTAAGAGCTGTTTGACAGTGGAACACACTGCTAAAGAAAGTGGTGAACTCTCTTTCTTTGGAAATCTTTAAACAAAGATTGGATGGGCACCTGTCAGGAGTACATTAGTCATGTCTACCTGCATGGTAGGGGGTTGAACTAGATGGCCCTTGCGACCCATTCCAGATCTTAAGATTCTATTATTCTAAATAACCCCTGATCCCAGAGAAAATATGCTATTGTTTCTAATGCTTTTGATGAGTGGTCACTGTGAGTGCACTGTCTTCTGACTGTTTGGGGAAAAAAAGAATGCTGCCTCTCATTGACTAGCTTCTATGTAAAAAATGCTAGTCACAGCTTTGTTTTATAGTGCGCAGAGCCGAGTGGAGGAGGAAATGAAATGGTGGTCCATCTGAGATTTCCAAAATCCTGCTGCCTCACACCAGTGAGGGCAAGTACGGGGGGCAGCTTCTTTCCCTAAGGTGTTTAGTTTTAAAATCCCTCCCATTGGAAGCAACAGAACAAGAAGATACTACACAATGCTGAAGGGTGCAGAATCTCTTGGGACAATGCAAGGGCCTTCAATCTATGGATAGAAGACCACCTCTAATTTGCCTCTGAACATTTAGGGTTTGCCACCAGAGAGCATACCACCATCAACAGATTTATATCTGGAGAGCTTTCTATGGATACAACTGGATCTCCTGGGGCAAATGTGCTTTCTATGCTGACTGAGGTCTCCTCTCCATTGGTTCCACAAATTAGTTTTTAATTTTATATTAAACGTTTTGCTTGGTGCAAGATATTGAACCAAAATTATTTTCAAAATAGGGCACTATTATAAGAGTCATACCTTGATCAGTAAAAAGGTCTGAGCGTGCCACACTTTCACCACACCCCGGTCACAGGAGCTCACCACATGAGTCTCATTCATTTTAGCAGCCCAGACAATACCTTTATGCCCAAAAGTCTTGATGCATTTCCCAGTGTCCATATCCCACACTGTTAGTAATAAGAAAGAAAAAAAAGCAGTTAATTTTCAATATAATCCAGATTTACAGGGAAGAAAGGAACCTTACAGTATCTTTAAGACTAAAACAGATTTATTTTATTATGCATGCAGCATTTGTCAGTCCTAGAATGTCATTACCATTCCCCTGCATAGCAGACACTTAAGAAATGGCAGCACTTGAGCCAAAATGGAATACCAGAGAAACAACCACAATGATCTGTATGGTTGAGGACCTCTGAAGTATGCAGATACATAAATATCTTTTAAAAATGTATCCTTCAAAGACATCCCCCATAAAATAGGAAGACTGGACGTACATGCAGAAAAGGACAAAGGGAAAAGTGGAAAGGAAAGTGGCAAGCATATGAGTAATCCACATGAATAATCCTGGTTAACTAAATCAGATAAAGTAAAGAAAAATAAGCGTGGGGTTTCACAGACCTTCACAAAGACTTAGGATGTAAAGCTTTGCTCATTTAATTACTGCAGGCAAGAATGACTAATGTCAATAATTTTCTCCCCAGCACCCCAAAATACCCAGGATTTTGGGCAGGTTTAGACCATTTTTGTTCAGGATGTCCTTTCTGCCTAAGCAGAAATACATGTAGGTTTTTTAGGGGGAAAGTTGCACACAAAATGCATTTTCTCTGCAAAAAACAATATTTTTATGCAGTACACAGCCATTTCTGTGCATAAAGCATATTTCTGTGGGAAAAAAAGTGAGACTTTTATGTCTCCTTAAAAGAAGTCCCAAATTGCCATGGCAATCTATCATTTGCTGCCCTTTCTTGTGGCCATTCTTCCTTTCCTCAGTCTGCTTTTTCAAATATTAACAGATATTCCCCTGAACCCTAACAGAGATACAGACATGCCAAGAGTGGGACAGTCCTCTGTCTAGCTTGTAAACCTTTCCAGAACTGGCAACAAGGTTTGACAAATTTAGCAGCAACATTTCCTCCATTAAGTCCTTCTTTTCCTCCTCCTGATACTGGTTGGTGAGACAAGGCAGGACTAAGCAACCTGCTCAGGCTAGAGAAGATAGGGCCGCTGTCATGTAAGCGTGCAAAGAGTGGAATGCACATGGCTGTACAAGTGCATGTTTGTTCTGATTGTGAATTTGAGTGCCAAGAAGGCTCAAGCCAGAATGGGACAACAAGAGGAAGGTGCTTGGGTGAACCCTACAATATAAAGAAATAATGAGGAAAACGAGTAAGAGGAAAAAAGACAAGAGGGTATCTTCCTTCTTTGGAAAAAACAAAATTCCCAATGGGGGCAGAGCATGCTTAGTTGTTTCTAGTAGCAATGGGACACTGAGTGTCAGCTGGAAATTAAACAAGTACATGTGAATAAATAGGTCTGTACAGTTTATAGTATCCTAGAAGCAGAAATAGCTGACTTTCTGGCACCCTAGACTGGAGCATTCCTGTTAGAAGGTGAGTAACAGGACACATGGCAACATTCTGCTGCAGGCTTCATTTTGTATTATATCCTTATTCCATGTATTCTCTATACTTCCATAGTACAGATCTGAGATTTAACCAAAGCTGATGATATTTCTGTGTCTCCAGGAGACATGCTGTGTCTGCTTCCTCACTTTTTGCTGTGCAGTCTCTAGATCCAGACACAAATCTGTTCTTATACACATCCAAGCAAGTGATGCTCTTCGAGTGGCCACTAAAAATTTTCATACATGTTCCCAAGAGGATATTCCACATTCTAAAAACACAAAACAGAGGAGAAAAGAGAGTGGGGAGAGGAAGCAAACCTGCAACAAACATAAAGAGTTATTGGTGGTTGACATTCAGAGCAGACCCATGAAGGAGCTCCAGGTCCTGCCCATTTACCACCATCAGAACCATTGAAACCAGAACCAGAGGGGCATGTTTTGTATAACATTCTTGTATGTACAGATTGTGATCCTAATTGTGATCACTTATCTTGTCTACCAGGTAAACTCACATTGCCTAACATGTAGAGAATTCATCCTATCTAATAAACAGGGCCAGTGTGGGGACTAGCAATTATTTATGTGAAATGACTGGTTAAACATGCTGCTTGTATCATCACATCCATGCTTCAAAATCATCTTAATCTTTTCAGAAATGCTCTGACATTCCAATCACCCATGCATTCTTTCTCAATCTATGCTACTTTTTGGATATCAAATTCCATAGTACAGCTAGTTTGACAGAACTTTAAAGATTTTTAGTATTTGGGTGTAAAATATTGTGAGATACAGAGTAACAAATGGTATTTACAAATGCATAAACATATTTGCTAGGTATCTGAAGCATCATTCAGAAGCTCTCAGTCCAAAACCAAATCTGGAACATGATCAAACTGGACTGCAGCAACTTGAAATAAGTGCTGTTAGTGACATGTGATGCTGTTGCTATATGCTGGTTGATCTGCTGATTTATTATGCCATTTAATGATACTGGGTTTTATTAATGTGTGAACCACCATGGAATGGAATAGAGCAGTATATCAGCTGCCAATAATATTACAGAGGCTAAGTTGTCATCCTGTTCCTAGTCAGAACCTCACTTCTCAGGACCAGCTTTAGACTGCCCCATACCAACAAAATCATAGTAAGACCACTCTCTTGTGTTGCAGTGGAGTGCAGTTGTCAGGGTTGGCTCTACTTCCCTTAACCACTACCTCTGCCTGCCTTAGCCCTGTTAAGGAGTGCAATGGTGCAGGAACAATGCTTTGAATGCCAGACATAACACGCCATCCTTTTGAGCAAACATTTGGTTACCATAGAGGACTCCATCCTGTCACTACCATTTAAGAAAGTTTCAACTGCCATTCCGTTTGATTGTGAACATGGTCCTTCACCTCAGGCAGGGAGAAGCCCTGAGACTTATTTATTTTTTAATGATATCTAGACATGGATGTTGGAGACAGGAAAATGGCTGGTCTCTCTGCCACCTGACATAGTCTGCTTCTTGTTCATACAAGTCTAGTGAGTTCTCTTCTTCCCCCATCTGAAGAAAGATCCATTATCTATATGGCTGTGCCTGCTTCTTGGCATTTGTGGACAACTGAGGAAGACTATAGAGTTGCATTAGATCCCCAAGACACCTTGGAGGACCACTCCCCCAAAATCATACCCACTCCTACAAAAAAATTTTTTTGCCCTGAAATGCTCTCTAGGGGACATGAAGGCATTTTCTCCATGTTGGACTTTCTTGGGCCATTTCACAAAAGGCCTCTCAAGCCTAACTTTTATTTATTTATTTGTATCTCGCCTCTCCATATGGATCGAGGCAGCAAACAACTTAGCATGTACTTCGAAACATTTTTCTATACATGCCCCCAACAAGCTGGGTACTCATTTTACCGACCTGCGAAAGGATGGAAGGCTGAGTCAAGCTTGGAGCCCAGCAGGATCGAACTCACAACCTTGTGGTTTGTGACTTGCAGTACTGGCATTTAACCACTGCGCCACCAGGGCTCCCTGGCCCAAGAGGTCTCCCAAATGTGGCAGAAAGACCCCCAACACCTTCTAGAAGGCATTTTGAGACAATTTAAAAAAAAAGTTTGCTACCTATTTATTCCTGAGGGGTCCAGGGAGCCTCCAGATATGATAGGATTTCCCTTCACACGAACACTCCAGAAGGCATTTTGGAGCAAAAATATAGCTCCAATTCCTCCCCCCACCTCACCCCAAGAGTCCTGGTAGCCACAAAAACATCCTGAGGGGGCTGCATACAAGCCATGGGCTGCACTTTGACACCCTATCTGAACTGACCATCATTAAAATGTTGATTTTTTTAAAAAAATGTGTTGGCAGAACTGTTGTGGTGAGTTGTTTTTTGTGTTTTTTGTGTTTTTTTTGCCAAAATTATTTAAGTAAGGGGACGCACAAATTGAATTTTGTCATAGTTTTAGTTGCCCATTCAAGCCCCAGTACATAAGCAAATACCTTGATTTTTACAGTTTCCAAAGCACTCTGTTAATGGTCTGTGTCAAGTCTCCCGTGTTCTATTGCTGAGCTTCAACTTAGCCAAATAGCCCAACTTCACCACAGCATAATGATACGGGAAACATATGCTTAAATACTATCAAAAATCGTGTGCTTATGCAGCATTGATGTCAGTGGGATTTTCCCATTCTAGGATGCTCAAATGCTTTGGATAGGGCTGGCACAGCTTACCGGATGCTGAGATCATAGCTACCACTCAGAAGGAACCCTTTCTGTTCATTGAGGTAAAGAGCCCGGATGCTACCAGCATGTCCATGAAGGAGAGGTGGGACAGGCTTCAGGTCAGCCACATTCAGAAAATGGATTTTTCTATCTGTAGAACCAAAGGCTAACAACTTGCCACCAGCATAGTGAACCACTCTGTTTGGATCCAAACTGGAGAGAAAATAGAAGCTCAAGTGAGGACCTGATTCATTTGAATTTTTAATTCCCCTCCCCCCATTTATTTCATTTGTCTCTTTAATTTTACCCTTCTTCCATAGTGGAGCTGAAGACAGCTATGTTGATGCTTAACAGGCAGTTTCTTAACCAACTTACCATCCAAGTTCATACCTGCTTAGTTTCAGCAAAACTGTGATGTCATGTGCCTGCTGACCTCAGTCCTCTTTGCAGAAGGAGTTGCAATAAAAATTACTTGATCCTTGCAGCAGTTTTTATACTATCTTCCACTATCCTATTCTATCCTTCTCCAACATTATGGCCCTCCTTCCAAAATGAACTGCAGCTTCCAGAAGTGCTGTTGGCTGGAGCTGATGAGAACTGAATTCAAAACAGCTGAAGATTATTCAACATCTTTAAGGAATGCCTGAATAGGGCTAGAGCTGGAGACCCTTTGAATCTCCTTGCCACTAGAGACACTGCATGGCAAGCCTCCCTGTGGAAAGGTCATTCACACTAACAGTACAAGGACAGATGAGATACAAATAGTGCCATATGGGGCCTAATTTACTTTTCAAGTGGACATGTACATGGTTGTATTCTTTTAACCTGTTTTTAACATATTAACATATTGAATAAGGATATGCTTATATTGTTTTTAAATATGAAGGTAAAATCAAAAGAAAAGAAACTGGACAGAAAAAGAAAAAGAACTGGACAGTCTTAATAGTTCCGAGAACTTTTTTCTTATCTAGATAAACTTTAAAATAAAAAAGCATTTCAGAGGGAGCGTTTGCACTTTGCATGTTCACATACCTATCTATTAGAACATGGATGTTATAGCTGCTGCAGAAGACATTCCTTTCTTCTAACTTGACACTGTCTGTCTCTTGGCCATGATAAGCTTTATGCAAGTGTTCAAATTCCTTGTGGCAGAGTGAAGAGCAATGGTGATTTGATAATAAAAGAGAGAACAGCACAAAGTGTAAATGACCTCCTATTCCTTGATTCCCCTCCTCAAGAAACCCACCAGGAGCCAACCTAACCAGTATGGAGAATGTGTTTGGATAAGTCTGGCACACATTCCCATGGACAGCTCTGCAGTTATGGAAGGGAAGAGGTAACCTCAGACTGACAAAGCACCACTTTTCCATGCTGCAGGTTTTCCTTTTTTAACTTATCTAGAGACAAAGCCACCAATGGGAGATAACCATGTACAACCTAGGAATTTCCTACTGCCCACTGAAATCTAGTCCAAGGAATTCCAGGAATGCAGGACACCCACAAGGCACCTTCATGTGCATCTTGTTCTTGCTTCTGGCTGGAACAATGTCCCCATCTGGATTTATCCGAGGAATGGCAACTGTGACTATTTTGGCATAGTTGCCAATTGCTCTCTTAGGACACAACCCCTACAAAAGAGAACAGACAACACAAGATTATTTTAACAGGACAGTGACCCTTAAATAAAGACAGCGGCATTGAAAAGTTAGGCCCAAAATTGCAAACAGCATTTTCTATGTGGGAAACAGTATTTTCTGTGTAAAAAACAATATTTCTACACAGAAACATTAATTTCCATGTAGAAAAAGCTGTTACCTGCACAGAAAATGCTGTTTTCTGTGCAAATCACTCATGTGCCACAGAATAAATCCAGGAAGTACTGTATTTTCTGCACAGAAAACTACTTTTTCTGCTCAGGAAATAATATTTCTACATAGAAATATTATTTTATGCCCAGAAAATGCTGTTTTCTGCATAATATAGCCATGTGCAATTTTGTGCAGAATAAGTTCTCAAGAACCTCATCAAACCAGGATTCTTCTTGTCGAGGTTTTGACAACATGCAAAAAACATGTTTTTTTACAACTTTAAAATATTATTTCCATTCCTACTACTGAAATGAGGAAGAAAAGGACAACAACCCAAAGAAGAAATGAAATATCCTGGACCCATGAAGGGCTAAAGAACCCTCCTTTTATCTCCCATAAATATCAAGCCTGAGGATGGAGTTTTTCTGTCACAGAATATGAATAAAGGAGGATCCCAGAGCACCTGCAAGAACGCAATCTGACTTCGAAGGGCACGATGACTTGTGACATCCTTCTTAATTTCTTTGACCAGAAAGTTCCAGTGGAGACTCACAAAGGAACATCTGTGTAGGGATTTATGGTCCAGCATACCTAAAGAATCACAAAAAACCCAAAAAAATAAAATAAAAATAAAAACCCCACAGAAACCCTCGTTACTCTGTTGGCACAAAACAGAAATGATCGAGAATTCTGAGGAAGTTCAGAGATACTTACGCAAGATGCATTTTGATAGGTGGATGGGCAGGCAGCGAATGAAGTCTTTGAACTTGGCAGCACTAGAGGCTTTCTGAGAAGAGGTGGGTGCTGGAGTTGTGACATTCAGTACAATGGAACCGCGAGCATCATCATCATCCATGCCCTCAGATGTGCTTTGAGAGAGCTGATCTGAATCTTTGGACCAAGCCCTTTGCACATGTAAATGGGCTGTAGTAAGGATAGGAAAGCCACCAAGTGGTGTATTAAGGCATGGGATGATCAGAACCATCTTCTTTTTTCCCCACACTGCTCCTTGAGCAGGCAGTGAAGGCTTCGGAACACTGTTCCTGCATACCAACTTGCCAAATATAGACCAAAAATTTATGGGAAATAGCCCTGATCTTTGTAGAACCTTAAAATAATTTATATTTATTATGTCAATACAATGTTAGCTACTATTATTTTCAAATGAGATATTCTTGTCCTGAAGAAAACTTGTAGGCAAATATTAGCTCTGGGCAGAACTAACATAGAACTTGGGATAAACTTCTAAACTTAAAGAAAAGAAATTCAACCACAAGATCTCAAAGTTTTGCTGAAATAAAAAGGGCAACAATTTATTGTTTAAATCAGTGCTTCTCAGACTATCTGATGTGAAGATCATCAATAATTTTTTTTCTAGTGTGTCAGAGACTGGCATCATCTTGGCCTCCATTGGCTGCAATGGTTTCTTTCTCTCCTGGAAACTCACCACCACTGGTAGCCAATGGCCAGGGATTGGTACTAGTCCAAGGACCACCAGCTTGACTGAGAGTGATTTAAACCATACATTCTTTTCTGTAATAATTGTGCTGTGGGTCCCTTTTTCTTCATGTTTTAGTCTCTTTTGCCTTTCTTTTCAGTAGCCCCTGGACTGGTGGATAAATCCCACCACTCTATGGCAAAATTCTGAGGTAGGATTTTTTTTCTATTTTTTTTTTCTATTAAATGAAAAGGTTCACATAATATGATTTTTAAAAATTGTTATTGGTGAAATTTGCAGATATTTGTGATTTTTTCCCCCCTACACCGATTAGATTTATATTGTACAAACACTAGGCGGATAGCTATCCTATTTGTAAATAACAACTGGAATCCTACTAGTTAGTTCCAACTGGAGTTTAATTAACCAATTGTTGAATGGTGAGTCAACATGCAGATGAATCCAATTGGTTAAGTGGCTCTACTGTAATTGGGACTAAAAATAATATTTAGGTTAATATTGTATTGCAGGCCTCCCATGTCCATCTTCATGAAAGAGTCTGTTTTTCTCCTCTTCCCCCCACCTTCTACTTTTTTAGGATTTCTGAAAGAAATCTTAAGGCCAAGGTCTTTCAGATAACTTCCTCCCATGCTCTATAGGCCTTTAAAGATGAAAGCAAGTCCTTTAAATTGGTCCCCATGCCAGGGGAGGTTGTTCTATAGCCAACTTTTAGGTTGTAGGTTGCACATTTGGGTTGCAGTTATAAAACTGAAGAGTTTCCAGGCAGACACTGTGGCCATTTCCGCACGAGTCTGTTATAGCGCGATGATTCCACTTTCAACCTCCTAGGGTTTGCAGTTTCGGGAGGGGCCAGTTGGCCCCTCCCAAAACTGCAAACCCCAGGATTCCATAGGAGATTGAAAGTGGAATCATTGTGATATAACAGACTCGTGCGGAAATGGCCTGTGAGAAGATACCTGATGAAAATAAGAGTGCCTCATCCCTCTCCTCTCCCCATTATATTTCTTTGTTCATGCCAGCACTCCACTCTGCCATCTACACTGGCAACCACATTCAACAGAGATGTCTGGCAGAAATAAAATCCATGTGAAAGTCATGCTGGAAGCAGGCCAGCTGAGACAAATTCAGATAAATTACAAACATAAGTGGTCTATCTCACAGAATCATTACAGAGTAGTAGCATAGGTTTCAAAAATGGCATATGTTTTATATATTTGATATATAGGTAAAATCAAACAATACCAAATATGCTGCTCCTCCCTGAAGCACGAGAACTGTCCAAGTCTAATGCAAAACCAACAGACTGGGATGCATGATGACTCATAGCCTGGGAGGCAGATCTCTCCTGTACCATTAGAGGGGTCACAACTTCCTCATCTGTCAGGGCTGAAAAGATTAACATCGGGTAATTTTAATGAAAATGAAAACACAGTAATATTTCACAGAGGACAGTTCTAAATGAGGGGAAAGGAATCCACCCCATGGCTTACATTGCAGGAAGTATCATCCTAGCTACCCCGGAGCACTATTACTGCATTCTAGGTGTCCTACTTTACTGTTTTGGTCTTATTGGGAGGCAGGGAAGAAGCAACAGAAGCAAGCATGCTAAAAGTGCAAGGTGAGGCATGAAAGAGGGACAGGTACAGATGCTGAGGAAGGGAGGGAGATGTTGTGAGGGCACAAGGGAAGGCAAGAGAGAGAGAAGGAGGGGAAAAGGGTACAGCAGAGCGGTACAGCAGGAGAGTGCAGGGAGCAAGAGAAGCAAGTACAAGGTGAAACAAAGCGCAAAGGAAGGAGATGCAGGTTGTAAATTTGCCTTTACTTTCTTTGAATCACTTGGCAATCTTCCTTTGGAGCTTCTGTAATATTTGCATGGAGCTGCATCTTAAAAAAAATAAACTGGGGAAAAAACCCATAGACCATAGCATGATAGAGTGATGTAGTGGGAATAGCATCAGAAGGGTCTGTGCGTGATATACCGACGACAACGATGATAATGAGGATGAGGACAACGGATGCCAATGCCACCACCACACCAGAAAATGTGCATGGCTGGCCATTGTATGTGGTTTCTGTCTGGTTGTGAATGCCTACAACAATCCAGTATTTGCGAGGGTCTCAGAGGGAGAGGCGGGTACAGCTCCATCATGCCTGGCCCAGAAGGAGATAAACAGCCCTGCCTCCATCCTAGCTGCCAAGCTTTGCCCACAGAGAGAGAGGAAAAGAGGAAGTTTATGCTAGACTTAATCCTCTCCCCACCTGCCATCCGCTTTTCTTATATGTCATGTCTTTAGATTGTAAGTCTGAGGGCAAGGAACTTTTTTCCTTGTTGTTTTTTAACACCATGAACAACAATGACGTTATATAAATAAATGATACTACTACTAAAGGTTCAAGGTCACATGACAAATTCCATGACCAAGCAGTGATCTGAAATGGGGTGTCTCTGTTCCAAATCCAACACTTAATTGTTACCCTAGATCCCTGTGTTAGTTCGCTAAGAGTAGTTACTATAAAAATAATATCACAGCTGAAAATAGAGGTAGAAAAAAATGCAGCTGTTAATGTGCTTAACTTGCATAATTAGGATGCCAATTCATAATATGCATACTGTTACTTCGGCCCAGGCCTACTCAGTGATAGCACTCGATATCACTTTGATATTAAAACCATTCGGCCTTCCTCTACCACCCCGCTCCACGTGTTTGCGAGGAGCCAAACTAAGCACCTTGTATTTGCATACTGGCTGCACTACTGTTGATGCAGCACTAAGCTGATCATGTTAAACTTGACCTTTTCCAAAGCTTTGTCCTGCTTCAAACTTGCACTGTTCTCACCGAGTAAGGCATGGCCTGCAGTCACAATTCACCCTATATAAACCCCCTGATTCTGAGACCACCTCGGACCGCTTGGATCGCTCCTGAGTTCCACCCACGCTTGCTGCCGTTGTGTCTGGTGAGCCGTCCCCTCAGTCTTACGTACTGAGACTCCCTATCCACGAACTCAGTCTTCAAACTTCTTCAGGACTACGAGAAAGGTGTTGTATCACCTATTTCCCCCGAAAATCCCTATTTCCCACTTTTCCGTTAGCTGTGTGATTGTGGTGTCTTTACTGTTTGTTTGTCTTTCAATAAAACAGCATTTTTGCTATTTTTAAAACTGGCTGACTGCTTAACTGACCTGACCCCGTAGACGCTGGGTTGCAAGATCCTGCTACGTTACCCTGCCTCTCGCTAGCTTTAGTGAGTGCTCGAGCTAATTTTCCCCAAAATTGTGTTTGTGTTTTGGTTATTTGAGCGCCCCTCTGGGGAACCCCAGAGAACAGGGTAACAATACTTACAATAATTTGCATAACATGAAAAATAGATTGCCCAGAATTGGAAGGATGGGATATGACAACCCTATATTAAGGCACATCCAGACTGATTTAAAAGATCCCAAAGTCCCAGATTTTATTCCTCTATTTTCTGGTTTTATTTTGGAGATCCATACATGTTTTGTTTATCCCAAAATATTTTCTGTCAGTTCATGACACAATCAGAGACTTTTTATACCACCTCCCCAGGTTGGTTTATTTTAACCCAGTATAAAATTGGAAAGCACAGGAACAAAATCTGGGATTTTTGATCAGTCTGAATGGACCTGTAATCTAACAAATTAAAACAAGTTAAAACAGTTATGATCATGTGCATGTGCAAACTGGATAAAATAATTAGACTCCAAGAGCTTTCATTTAAGAAAAAAAAAACAGTTTCAACTTTTCACAGACAGGAAGCCAAAGTCAGTGCCAACTGGGCCTCCAAGAGCAGGGTGTTTCACAACTAGGGTGCCAAAACAGAGAAGGCCTGGTGAATGTCCAACTTGCTTTAGCCTACAGGTCCCATTAGCCCTTACCGAAATAGTGCGAGGAATTATGGGAGTCGCAGTCTCAAAGCATCTGGAGAGCTAGAGTTGTCCACTCTAATCTGAAACATGCTTCTCTAATCTTTTCTTGGAAACTTCTAAGGAAGGACCTTTTCATTCCACGTGCCTTGGCTTCTTATTCTTGTGCTGAAGCTCTCTTGTTTGGTTTTGCTGTTTGCTCATATGCAAGGCAACCTAGATCTGAGGTTAAACTTACCTACACTTGACATACACATTTTTCAAAATTCTAGTACCAGCTGGTGGAGAGTGCTGATACAGTACTTATCAGGATCAGAACAAGTAGGGCAGTTGAATTTATTCTCAATAAAAAGAGTAGCTTGAAGGAATACTTTCCATCACAGCATAATACTAAAAGAAAGGGTTAACTAGCTTTTCCTTTCTGCTGAAAACTTAACAGATTATTATCTCCCATTCCAGATATTTGAATTTTAAAAATAAAAAAGAAATGCAGTTATCACCAGGAACCCTTTTATACCAAAAAATTATAGTATTATGATTTCACTTCAGTGGCCATGGCAACATCCCATGGAATCATGGGGCTTGTAGTTTGGTCAGAGGCACCACAGTAGATATCTGTCTAAGGATTCTAAAGGACCCATCCTGAATTACAAACCCTATGATTCAATAGGATAGAACTACAGCAGTTAAATGAGAATTGTAGTGCTATAATAGTATAGTGTGCGAGGGTCCAAGGTGGATTGTACTCTCAATTAATGGTGGGGGGAACCAAAATACTTTCTTTGGACATTTTGGGGGTCTTTTCCCCCATTTAAATCATTTTCTTTCTGTTTTAGATTTTTTGAAGAGATAAGTAACACTGTCGAGTTATCAATATTTGGGGGCATCATTAATAGTAACAAGAAGAATTGCTTTTAAAGTAGCCTTCCAAACTCTCATGTGGAATATATTTTTGTCTCATGTGGAGGGGGGCAGAGTGGGTGTTATACCATGGTTTTGTGCAGATCTTGAAAACAGTTTCTCAATTATAGCTCCTAGCATGTTCACCAGATAGGATTCTGAAGAATATAGTCCCAAAAAGTAACATTTTAAAGTTCTGGTTTAGCATATGTGATGTGTGCCTGAGCATCACCAGTTTGCCTATTGTGAAAGTGATATTTTGTTGTGCCTTAAGGGACAATGGGTTCAAACTCCACCTCAGCCTTATATTCAGTTTTGTTGGACAACTCACGTGTCTTGAAGTCTTACCAATTTACCTTCTGTGGGCTCCAAAATAGTTTTGTCTTTTGGAACTCAGACCTCACTTCTTCCTTCTGCTTGAACCTCTTGGGTAACATACTTTTATTTTAGCCTCACTGGCTTTCTCTTCTTGCTAATAATGTTTCATGACTATCCAAGGACACTTTCAGAGTGTGCAATTATAGCACCAATTCCTCCTTCAAACTTGCATGATTCCATCCTATGGAGTTTTGGGATTTGCAGTTTAAAGAGGGCATTTGGAATTCTCAGCCAGAGAGCTCCTCTAGTACCTTGGACCAAACTATAAACCCCAGGATTCCACGTGACTATATAGTGTAAAAGGGCCCCATGGCAGCCATTTTATGAATGATTGCCATTTTGTGAAAGCAGCCATGGTCCATTCCTTCTTTTGTTTATTTATTTTCTGCCCACTTTAGTATTAGATAGCACCTACAGTTGTTACTCAGAAAAGTGACCAAGCTAGCTGCATGCTTGGAGCTGTAGCCCAAAATTAACTTTTCCAAGCTGTGCCTTACATCCCCTATACATGCTGCAGTATTACCTGATTCCTCCTTTTTGAAGATGAAATTCTCATCTTGGCTTAACAAGATACGAATCAGGCTAGCAGCCATCAGCAACAACTGTGAGTCACACATTTGCAGCAAAAGCAGCACATAATTTGCTTTGGTCCAGAAATTGGCATGTAAGAACCACTTCCAGAGGTCTGCCATAGACTGCTCCAGTTTGTGCAGATCCAATGCTCGATCCAAGCTGGAAGGACCTGCAAAGCTAGAGCTGACACAGGAACGTGAATAGGTGAAATCCTTGGCATTTGTTGACTGTAAAAGGTTCCAGGCATAGTTCAAGAGGTCCTGACTTCTGAACCGCTTGATGATCCCCACCAAGAATTGCCTCTGAGAAGCATGGCTGGCCCGCACAAACCATTCTCGGGTGGAGAAGGTCTTCCAGGACAAGATGCAGGATTTGCAGCTATGGCAAACAGGCACCAAGTCTGTTTGCTTCTCGCATCGCAGGTCTGGCGTGTACTCTAATTTGTATTCCAGGATCTCAGGCACCACCTCCACAACTGGAGCGTGGGTCTTCATTCTGTCAGCCCCTCTTCAGGTACTCAGGGTCAACTCCCAAAATTCAAGCACTTTATAGTCCCCTGTCAGACCTTAACTGTCTGTCCAGCAGCAACAGTCCTGTGCTAGTAACAAATGCTAAGAGTCACTGTAAGGCTTCTGTTTGTGGAACTCTTTATTCTTTCAGAACTCCTAGGAGACACAGTTGCTACCGTAATTCTCCTACAACATGCCTGAATAAACACTTCTGTAACTACCGCACCGCATAGATTCTAATAAACAATGAATGCTATTTCTGCATGAAAATAGACAGATACACACACACATTCATATTTTTTTAACCACAAAATATGTTAGATATCTATGACATGAAACATATTCCCAAAACAAGAGAGGGAGATTAAAAAGGTAGTGAATTCATTCAGAAAGGTCTGAAGCAACAGACTTAGAAGTATTAGACATTTCATCTGTGCTTTCCCCCCTTGCTAGTGAAGAAAAATGACAACTGGTCATAGGGAACAGTGGGAAATCTCAGGTGTTTGTGTAATTATGGTTGGGCAGAGCAGTGTTTCCTCAGCCCCACAAACAAGAACAAACAATATAACCATGTTCTTTCAAATTTAGATATTCTTATCCTCAAAAAATATTGTACAAGTTTCAAAATATCAAAAAATGTTCTACAAATGCAAATTCTGTCCATATTCATTATTCCCCTATTTAGGGTCACCTGAATGAAAAATGGACTTATCTCCTGTATCTTTAAGGGTTCTCTAGAGAAAGGAATTTCAGCAGGTGTTGCTTATTATTTAGTTGCAATTGACAAGCCACATCTGCTGAGATTCCCTTCTCTGCATCACCAGTAAAGATGCAGGAGCCCTCTCCAGCTTTCATTCTGGTAATACTAGAATCTCACAGTTGTGGTGGGGTTTGTGTGTCTTTGCACTACTTTCCAATGTAGTCCATCACTATTCTGCTCAGTCCTATTTATTCTAGACCAGCAAATGTGGCTGGAGACTGCAGACTGGATGGCTAACTTGAGGTAGCTGGCCATGACTTTGTGTGCAAACGTGCCTTCAAGGTACCTGTCAACTTATGGTGACCCCATGAATTTCATAGGGTTTTCTTAGGCAACGCCTACTCAGTTGTTGTTTTGCCAGTTTCTGCCTCTGAAAAAGAGTCTACAGCACCTGACATTCACTGGTGGTCTCCCATTCAAATACTAAATAGGGCCGACCCTGCTTAGTTTCCAAGATCAGATGGCATTGATGCCTTTGCGGTATTTAAGCCCTACAGCCATGACTTACATTAGGGAAAAAAGGAACCCCAAGCTCCTTCCTCTTTTACACCAGGGAAACTACCTCATGAAAACTTCTCAAAATGCTTCAGTCACTCCAACAGCCAGAAATCCTTCCTCATTTTCTAAACTTAACATTTTAATGAGGACCACCATTCCTGTCCTGCAGAGAAAGCCACTTTCTGTCAGGATACAAATTATACCTCCCATTGCAGAGCTAGTAATTCTACATTAATTACTCTCTCAAAGTCTGCTTGTCACCAATTCTGTTGGACATGGATGCTTTATACTCCCTTGTTACCCTGATTTCTGGGGTCCCTTGGGGGACACCTCAATGTGCTTCACATGATGGGGAATGGAAACTAGCCAGAGCACAAGCAATAGCAATGTGAGAGGCAGGGTAACCTAGTGAGATCTTTTTACCCAATGTTTACGGGGTCAGGCCAAGCCAAAAACCAAGCAGAATTGTCAAATAAATTATTTTATTGAGGGGAATTCACTCATGCATGTACACAAGATACACACAATCACACATTCACACAAGAGCTAGCTGAAAGAGAAAGGGAGGAAAAATTATAGAGAGGCTGAGGGATTTGGGGGGATTTATAATTACCAGTCCAGAAGAGTAGTGAAGAGCAGAAATGTATTTTGGCTTAGGTGGGACCTAAGAGCAGTTCCAGAAGGACAGAGTGACGAGTAGACCTTCAAGAGACTGCACTGGGCATCCTGAAAGCAGGGGTATGTGTATTCTGAAAATGGCTTGTGGGTGTGAAGGTTCCAGATGCAAGACAAAGGGAACCTGTTGTGGACAATGAGTCTTTCACTTGTTGATGAGCTTATTGCTTTGATTGACAAAGACATGATAAACGTTGTAATAGCTGTCTATCGTGGGTGCTGTGAGGACAGAGGAAAGAATCCAGGTGTGCAAGGGATGGATATCTGTCAATCAGTGTCCTGGTGGGCTCCTCATAGTTGGATTCCCTGGAAAATTCCAGCTTCTGTTTAAGCCTATTATCCACAGGAATGGTGTGTATTTGCCTGACAGATGATTCAGTCTTACCTGGAGGAATTTTTGAGTTGATCTGTGCTTCTCACATTTACAGTCAAAATCTTTCCCTTGCTCAGTTTGACCTCACTGTCACCTCTCAGGCTTGGATTTTATATCAGAGCCAATAGAATGTGTTGCCAATTACATATGATGCCAATTAGGTATGGTGCCCATCCAAACCATACTGATATTGGGGACCCCCAAAGCAGGACCTTACACTCTCCCATATAAACGACAGGCCCTTTCCTCCCAGAATAGAATAGTGGCATGGGAGAAACTTAGCAAGAAGAGTCCTGGCTGGGGAGAGGTTAACTCTCCCTCTAAGATTGCTGCAAATCCTGTCACCCCAACATGCTATCCCAAAGTCACAAGGCTAGATTATTCCCTTCCTTATCCATGTCATAATTAGGTTTGGGAAATGCTTTCCAAGAAAACCAGCGGAAGACTTCTTTTGCAAACCAGCGTGCAATGCATGGGATTGGAGATGGATTGGAGTTAAGGAGAGAAGAGTTGAGAGCAGGAGTGGGGATTTCTCAATTTGTGGGCTACATATAACCCTCAGAGTCCTGTGCCTATGAGAAAGAGCCCGGCTACTTATTTTTGCAAAAGATGTGTACAACAAAATGAAGAGAATGTCAATGAGCTGAATTCTCTGTCTCTGCTCTCTGTCTGTTTACTCAGGCTTGACAGGAGAGTGGAGATGGTGAAAAGAATGTAGTCCAAGATGGACATATTTGTACAACACTCATGCCAGTATTTACATATATATGCTATGAATTGGGACCACTTGACCAAGGATACAGAAGGGTTGCCTCACTTAGGCAAAATCTTGTAGCCAGCACCCATTTCTGAAATAATGAATTGCATTATCTACTATCAACAAGGCTGTTACCTTTCCCAGTTATACTACTGAGATACTGAATAACACCACTACAACCCAATAAGGTTCTATCTCTCCCAGCATGCCATCTTCCAGCTGGCAAGACAGGAAATGCCTCTGAGAGGACATTGCAGCATAAAAAAGGAGAAAGGGAGGGATCAGTCTGCTATCGATTAACATGGCTACTACTTTGAAACCTCCTGTGATAGGAAATGTCACCTTTAGAACAGGGGAGATTGACCTAACATCTCTGTGATACCTTTCTTAAGTGGGTGCTGGTCTGAAAAAAGTATCACTTTTTGTTAAACAAAGTACCAGGTATTGTTTCTTAGGAAGTCCAGACAGACACCCTTTGTCTGAAGAAGGTCCTTTCTTTAGAGGATCTCCTGAGGTCATGCTTAGTTTTCCTGCCTGAGGTGTTTCAAATTATTCCAAACTGAATGACAATTGCTTCTGACGGTGGTGGTGAGGAGTACTTGAACCAACATTTTAGCAACATGCCTGGTTCTTCAGGAGGCCTCTTCTGAAATCACAGGCTACGATTTGCTTCTTTCCTGTTGAAAGCACTGCCTGAAATAAACTTTGCTCCTTTTAGGTGAAATCACTCTTTCAGCCCTGTCATTTGTTTAAGAATGATTAAGTATGTTATAATCACTTTGATTTCTGAATGTCTTCCCTCAAGAGCTTTGGGTGAAGAGTGACACTGGGGGTTTCAAACAAATAAACACATGCACACCCACACTTTTGATATGTCTAGGATTCAGCATGTGCTTGATGTGGTTGGAGGATTCAATGAAGGGAAAATGTCTCATGGATGCTTGTTCTCAGAGTCCCTCATTATTGACTGAGAAAGAAAGTCACTGGCATGACTCCTTGTGGTGACATGGGAAAGCTTCTCTGTCCATTGCTCCATAGCATCACAACTTGTCAGTTACAGCAGTCTCCTTCTCTATATTCCTTTAAATCTGAAGAATGCAAATAATTTCTAGGTGAACTTATACCCAATCGTTAGGTTAACTTGTTTTCTTTTTTTTAATATTATAGTTTAAATCAAATGCTAGCAACCCCTTTCCTTCTGGTCATCCCTAGGAAACAAAGTGCAATATAAACTCATCATCTACCAAATCTCAAGTTGTCATATGCATCTGACATTTATGAGGCTAGATATTTGTGAGTGTTTAATGTGCAAATACACAAGACTCTTCAGATATTTTAATGAAAACTTTGCAATGTCCCTCAAACAAGGTTTGTCCTTAATCAGATATCATCTTACCCAAATTCTCTTTGCATTTCTGGAAGGCAAGTCTAACCTCATACTTGAACACTGGATAATCTTCTCACTTGTATAGAAAAAATGTTTCGAAATACATGCTAAATTGTTCACCGCCTCGATCTATATGGAGAGGTGGGATACAAATAAATAAGTAAATAAAAAAAAAAAACTTGCTCCTTCCTCCCAACTTGTATGCTTTTCTTTACCATGCCATCTAAGCAACATTGTCTAGCTAGGTATGCCATTTACCCCTTGGCACTTTCCTGATTTCCTGTCCTTTTTTTTAGTTGAACTCAAACAGGTTAGCCTAGTATGGAACTGAATATTTATGGGTAGGGGTTACGACTGAAAAGACATTGATGTTTGTTTGTTTCCTTGTTTCAAATCATATGTTACCATGTGATGGAAGAACTTTCAACAGAATTTGCAGAACATGCACACTCAGGCTACTGTTTGGCTACACAGACTACATGGTGCCACATTTCAGCCAGAGGCTGAATGCATTTGTAGGAAGAGCAGTTCTATATCCTCCAGGAGTTACACAGCCTTGTCCATTGTTCCAGGATAAACCATTTTTTCCTCTTCTCCAACATTTTCAGTATCCTTGTATAAACCAGGGACCCAGTCCCAGGGTCTTGTGAAGGAACAAAAGGGCTTTAGATCCACAGGACCCCAAAGCCACCCTGTCCTCCTTCTGTCACTGCCCCAGAAGTTACACATTTGCAAGAGCAACAATGACGACATTAGCACTCCTTATGCAGTAACTCCATGTGCTTGCTGTTCCATGAATCCTGCACAAAAGAGCTAATGCTTGTGAGAAAATTCAACAAAAGCTTTCAAGAATTATCTTCTCAGTACTTGAGCATGTGGTGGATTTTAATAAGTGCAAGGAAGCAAACAGTTAAGGAGAGACACAAAGAGCAGATCTTTCTGCTTGCTGTGATTAAGCGTCATTTAACATTTAATATTCATATCTGTGAGTGTCATGCCTTTGTGAACTTGGAAGGTGTTGGGGAAATGAAGTAGAGAATGGTGCAGGATCTCTGCTTTACCAACTGCAATTTTTTTTTTTAAATCCTTCTGCTTATTTTGAGTCACAGCATCATAATAAACACTTAGCAGCTTGTATTGGGAGGCCCTGATTCTTGTCTATATTTTCTTTAAAGAAAGAAAAGAGATCCATATCTGTGGCTTCCCCAGTCAGCTGGAAGCGGAAGTTCTGGAGCAGAGTGCTGAAGAACAGGAATAGCTCCATCTGGGCCAGTGCTTCCCCAGGACATGCCCGCTTCCCTGGAACAGAAAAAAGGCAGAGTTGATAAGGGGTTTACTGGTTGGGATCCTGGAATAAGGAAAATACAAAGGGAGACCAGAAAGAGAAACTGCTGAATTGAATTATATTCCCAAATGCCAATCCAGTAGCAGAAACATGAACAAAGAGAATGGCTTCTTGGCACACTATATACCTTAGTGCAAGGATCTTCGCTACTCCACATATAACAAAAGGAATCTTCCTAGAGAAAGTTTTGAACCAAGGGAAACTGACTTTTGGGAAGCACACTTACTGTTTTCAAACATCAACACTAACAGCCCACTCTAAAGATGTGAACTACTAATATCACCTTGCCCAGTTCTTTGAAAATTTAGGACATCCTTTGGGATCCTATTACATTATATCCAACTCCTACCATTGTATAAATATGCTTTATACCTGAAGCCTTAATATAACTCAGTACTGCCTCCAAAGAAGTGGGTTTATATGCATGAAATCTCATGCAAAAATTAAAACCAGGCAGTCTCTCCTTTAGACCTGAGCACTGGGGTTGTAAAGAAGCTCAAGGAAAGGAGTGAGTACCCAGTGGACTGAACCTTCTCTGAGCTGCCTGGCTGGGCAGGTCTTTGGAGAGACAGTTGGGAGTCCAGGAAGAGGCTAGGAGAGGGCTGAAGACAAGGCTTGCTCCCCCATGGGAAGGACATAATGAGGAGCCAGTGAATAGTGGACTGGGGGTAGCTGAAGTGAAGCACCCTGTATACAAAGGCATTCTTGATATTGAACTGCTAATGATTTTGCTGCCTCCTATAGAGTTACCTAGGGCAAATCTGAGGAAGCAGAAAGGTGGAGCTTGGGCCATTCTTCAGAAGTGTTTGCTATCACTAACCATTAATGAGTAACACAGACCATCCGTCCCAATATTCTTGGTGCCCATTGGTTGGTTACTGCTCAAATGGTTTAACAGTCTCAATATAATAGTCTCAGTTCAGTCATTTTGGCTTTCAGAGAAAGAGTTCAGGCTTCATTTGCTCAAGGACCCATTTATTTATCCTTTTAGCAGTCCTGGAATCCACAAAACTCTCCTCCAGCACCATATTTCATACATGATTCTCTTCCTATCGCCTTTTTTCATTGTTCAGCTTTCACAACCATACAAAGGGATCAGAAATACAATGTCATGGACAATCCTGAATGTGGTATCCAGTGATTATATCTTTGTCCTTGAGGATTTTGTCTGATTCTTTCCCAGCTGCCCATCCAAGTCCTTGCCTTCTTCTGACTTCTTGGCTGCCATCTTCCCTTTTTCTCCATATTGTGTCCTAACAGTAGCTTCTTCTCCTGAGTACACATTATGCATCTGGACAATTGGATGTTGTAGCACACTCATTTCTTTAAGAGCAATCAAAAGCTTGTCATGATCTACACAGTCAAAAGCTTTGCTATAATCTATAAAGCAGAGGCTGATTTTCTTCTTTATGCTACTGCTCACCACTTCCTAGTCATGATGTAAGAAAGAAAGGCAGTGTGGAAACTCAAAAGAGAAAGCACTCTGCCCTGTTCCTTGCCCTCTGGCATAACAAAATCACTCCTGAAGCCCCAGTCTCCTGTCACCACTTCCTTTGGTATTCCAACCTACAGTATGACTGCTTTGGCCCTGTACTCACCTAGTGAAAACGGCAGGAAAGCATCTCTCTTCTTAAACTGACCCTTTTCATCCAGGAAATGGGCTGGATTGAACTTCTCTGGAGTCTCCCAATGGAGAGGGTCAAAGTGCACAGATGTGAGATTTGGAATGACGGTAGTGCCCTTCAAAGAAAGAAGGAAACAAGATGACATGACTTGTTCTGCTTCAGACACATCTGAGAACCAGCCTCCCGTTGAGAAAGGCAGTAAGTAGTAAATAAAAATGAGTAACTTTACTTCATGGGAAAATTTGTGAATGTGTGGCAGGCAGTGGCGTAGCAACAGGTTTTGCCACTCAGGAGCAGTTCCTGTGTTTGCTGCCCCTTTCAGAGGAGGGAGACCCTATCCGAAATACTGGTGAAGGACCCCCTGTCTCCCTCCTTCTGTCCCTCCTCGAAGGCTCAGCTGGGCTGGGCTCATCCCTCGTCTCGGAGGTAAGGTGTGGGGGGGGCTCCTCCTCTCCTCTCCTCTCCTCTCCTCTATTCCTTTTCTCCCTCTCTCCTTTCTCTGTCCCACCTGGATGTCTGCCAGCATCAGCACTGCTGCTTTGGGAGGTGTTTCATTCAGTTGGTCTTCTTACCTTCTCAGTGGGAGCTGAGGCAAGGCAAACCCATTCACTAAGATAAAGATCTGATTAATGTGTAATGGAATTATAATAGAATACTAATGCGTTAAATAGAAGACAATTCATGTTATGGCGTGTATATGATTAACTGATGTGACTATGCATTATTGTTTTCTTTCTTTTTTTTCCTTTCCTTTTTCTGTCTGTATTCAGGAACTTAGGGAGAAAGAATGAAATGAACAGATAGAGGACGGGTAATACTTGGCTTGAAAACAGTGTGCGTGGAAGGCATCTAGGAGTCTTAGTAGACCACAAGCTGATCTAGGGTTCTTAGCAGACCAAGAGTGTGATGTGTCAGCAAGAAAAGCCAATGTGATTCTAGGCTGCATCAATACAAATACAGGGTCTAGGTCAGTGGTTCTTAACCTTTACGTTACTGGGCCCCCCTGGAAATATAATTTGTTGCCAGGGTCCCCAAGACTTAACTCAATATTTAAATATTTAAATTTAGAGATGACTGTTCAAATATTTATTTAAATTTTCAAATATTTATTTATTAAAGTCTTCTGGAGACTGGGATTCAAGTCCCCACTCAGACACTGGATGACCCTGGGCTAGTCACATTCTCTCAGCCTCAGAGGAAGTCTAAAGAAAACCCCCTCTGAACAAATCTTGGAAAAAAATCCCCATGATTGGTTCACTTTTGGGTTGCCATAAATCAGAAGTTACTTGAAGGCACACAACAGCAAAGTGCTGCTGATGACAGGAGATTCTTTCTAGCCATCATGTGTGTCCCCTTTGAAAACTGACTTAAGGCAACCTAAGACGAACCTATTATAAGGGTTTTCTTGGCAAACTTTGTTGCTTTTCCCTTTCTTTGAGGTTTCCATAGCCAAGTGGAGATTCAAAGCCTGGCATGTGTGTGCATGCCCAAACTGCAAATGAAAGAGCAGTTTCAGTACCCACACACACTCCTGTCCTGCTGCCACATCCCTATTGCTGCTGTCAGTGTCAAGCAGCAAGGCTTTGTGGACTCCTATGAGGGCTCCGTGGACCCCAGATCTAGGTCAAGGGAAGTAATACTAGCACTGTATTCTTTTCTGCTTTGCTCAGACCTCAGCTGGAGTACTGTGCCTCATTCTGGGCACCATGTTCAAGAAGGAGATTGACTCTATGCTGGAAGAGTTGCGGAGGAAGACAACCAAAATGATAAAAGTCCCAAAAACCATTAAGCCCTATGAGGATCAGCTGAGGAAGTTGGGGATGTGATGTTTAGCTTGGAGAAGGAAAGGTTAAGAGATAGACAAGTCTCTTACTGATGTCCTGGCAAAATAGAGGGGTGTTGACCAAGATAGCAAAATTTTGTGCTGCTGCAATTAAAATTCGTGAAAATAAGGTTTTAGTAAATGCTTAGGTTTTATTATAGGAATATGTACCTATATTTTATGTTTTATATTACATATTTTATACAATTTATGTTTATATTTATATTTATGCTTTGCTAATGCTACCAGATGTATGTATATCACGTATGTAGATGAATTTTCAAATATGGTCATTGACCGCAATAAAATTATTGATTATTGATTGATTGAGAGATAGACAAGTTTAAATATTTCAAAGGATGTTATATGTAAGATGGAGCAAGCTTCTTTTTAGCTAAGACATGGATCTATGGCTTCAAACCACTGGACCAGAGATTCTGTCTAAACGTTAGGAACATTTTTCTGGCAGTAAGATCAATTTGACAGTGGAACACACTGCCTCTGAGTGCGGTGGAGTCTCTTTCTTTGGAAATAGGTTTTTAAACTTAGGCTGGATGGCGATCTGTCTGCAATGCTTTGATTGTGTATTTCTGCATGGAAGAATGGGGTTGGACTGGACTGTTGTTAGGTTCTCTTCCAATTCTAAGATTGTATGATTCTGCTATCCAAGTCCCCACAGAAAGTATCCCTCCCAGTGCTGTAAGTCAGAGGAGAACCCATCCAGCAGTATTTGGGATGTAGAGAGAGGGTCTTCTAAGAGGATCAAAGTCCTTGGTCATTTTAGGGTATTCACAGTCATCTCCAGCACCTTGAGCCAGAAATATATTGACAACCAGTCCAGTTCCTTTCAAGGAGATATTCTATGGTTTCTGGATGGTTTTCCAGTTAGTACTATATCGGCTACATTTTCAGCTACCTGCAGCTTCTGCGTGGTCTTCTAAGACATCATCATATAGAGCACATTACAGTAGTTTAATTGGAAGGTCTCACTGGATGGTTATCCAATCCCACAGAGGCCAGAACTGATGGGCCAAGCACAGCTGGCACCAAGGCCTCTGAAGGATAAGAACATGCTGATCCAATTTGCAGATGATACCAAATTGGGAGGGGTTGCTAATATCCCAGAGGACAGGATCAAAATTCAAAATGACCTTTACAGATTGGAAAGCTGGGCAAAAGCTACCACAATGAGTCTCAACAGAGAGAAATGTAAGGTCATACACCTAGGCAGAAAAAATGAAATGCACAAATATAGGACAGGAGACACCTAGCTGGACAACAGTATATGTGAAAGGGACCTAGGAGTATGTAAAGTTGAAGGCTTTCAAAGTTGGAATCCATAGGTTGTTGTGGGTTTTCCGAGTTCTGAGGCTGTGTTCTATTAGTATTTTCTCCTGACATTTTGCCTGCATCTGTGGTTGGCATCTTCAGAGGATATGGTGGCATGGAAGTGAAACAGAGTATATATACTTATGTAGTCTGCTAATGTACTTAATGCATTGTTATTCATATCCCCTGACTAACAATACAACCCTGGGGGATATCTCATTTAACAATAGGCCAACTGTAACACATGCAAATTGTTTCCTCCCACCCACGGGACTATGAACTACAAACTAGGAATCTTAGTAGACCACAAGCTGAACATGAGTAAGCAGTGTGATACAGCAGCTAAAAAAGCTAATGCAATTCTGGGCTACATCAACAGGAGTATAGTGTTGAGATAAAGTAATAATATCACTTTATTCTGCTTTGGTTAGACCTCACCTGGAATACTATGTCCAGTTCTGGGCACCACAGTTAAAGAAAGATATTGACAAGCTGGAACGTGTCCAGAGGAAGGTAACCAAAATGGTGAAGGGTCTGGAAGCCATGCCCTATGAGGAGCTACTTAGGGAGCTAAGTGTGTTTAGCCTGACAAAAAGAAGGTTAAGAGCAGAAATGATAGCCATGTTTAAATATTTGAAGGAATGTCATGTTGAAGATGGAGCAACCTTGTGTTCTGCTGCTCCAGAGACTAGGACAAGGAGCAATAGATTCAAACTACAGGAAAAGAGATTCCACCTGCACCTCAGGAAGAATTTCCTGACAATCAGAGCTGTTTGGCAGTGGAATATGCTGCCTGGGAGTGTGGTGGAGTCTCCTTCTTTGGAGGTTTTTAAGCAAAGGCTGGATGGCCATCTGTTGGGAATGCTTTGATATGTGTTCCTGTATAGCAGGGGGTTGGACTGGATGGCACCTCGGGTCTCTTCCAACTCTATGATTCTATGATTCTATGACACGCTGTGAACTGCTCCTCCCCTCTTGTGCAGAAATGGCCTCAGTTGCAGTGCACCAATTGTGAAATACTCTGTCTTGGAAGTCTGGCTGGTGGCAACATTTAGCAGAGGCTAGATGGCCATTTGCTGGGGGTGCTTTGAGTGTTTGCTCCTGAAGGGGGTTGGACTGGATGGTCCCTGGGGGTCTCTTCCAATTCTATGTTTCTATGATTCTATGATTCTATTTTACTGTATGGTTTTTTTTTAAAAAATGAAAAATGGGGAAGGGGAGAAGAATGCTCCTGGTTGGAATGGAGTAGCTTAGAAAAAGGGCATGAGTAGTGAACACATGAACTTAAGCACTCCAGGATGTGAAATTTTCTTGCAGGTCACATTTTTTACTCTATTGATTTTAAACACTGTAATGGTTGTTTTTGTTCTCTTGATTTAACATTCCTCATGCACAGCCTTCATTATGGCTTCTGAACTTAAATTAGTAAAGAGGAAATTCCCATTTAAAAGCTGGCCGCACAAAAGGGACCACAACACACACACCAGATAACTCTCTCGCCCCACCTCACTCCACCCCTCGCTACTGAGAGTTCAAGCTGTGCTCGATTTAAAGGTGAAACAAAACAACACAAACCTGAGACAGCCTTTGAGAAACCTCTCTCCCCACTTCTCTGCAAGAGAAAGGACAAAGGGGCAAGCTTCATGAGGAGCAGCCTTTCCAGAATGGGTGGTGAAACAGGAAGAGAAAGAAAAATGAGGCACGGCCTGGCTGCTTCTACTCCCGCAGGATAAATGCTGAGTTCTGGGCTGCAATTCGGTTTACTCACCCCCCCAAAAAAATGCCTCCAGGGGTGCCCCCCCTCATCCCCCCTCACTCTGCCTCTTGTGGCAGGGCAACACCACCATCCTTGTGCATGTGTTTCTGAGCAGCTTTTGTACCAGCTTGGATTGTGGAAGTCCATAGCCATTTGTAAGATTTCAAAAAACCCTTCTTTCCTTTACACAGTAAGTGTGGGAATCACTGTACCTGGGGAATAGTGAAGCCCCTGAACTGTATACAGTGAGTTGTTAAATGTGGAAAGTTCTCAAGATTGTGTTTCCTGTATCTCAGAACTTCGTGGACAACAGCATTGGTGAAGGGCATCCTCACCCGATCATCCATTCCTGGAGCTTGACTGATACCTATGACCTCATCAATCTCCTCTTGGACTTTTGCTATAATTAAAAATATTTAGAAAATTTACTTCCAGAATCCCAAAGACCGTTCTCTGCTGACATGTAGTAGCCCTGGAAATTCAGACCTGAAGGGAAAATAGAACTGCACAAACAAATCAACATAAACACCTTTTTGGACTGTGGCTCATTTTTATAGATAGCATACAGGGGTGAAACTTGTAGGCAGGGAAATAGTCCCTTCCTGCTTGAAATCTTTATCACAAATGGACCAATTCATATTTCTAAAGCCTTTGTGGTTTTTAACTTACAAAGAAACATGGAGGAGAGCATAATAGAATTTTATAAAATTATTGATGGAGCATAGAATCAATGGAAGAGAATGTTATGCATGTTAGAGAATTAACAAATCAGGATTTGCCTCTAATTTGAGAGTGGAAACTACTAGGGAGGTAAAACATCACCTATGCCATTCCCATGTGCAAAAGTGAATCGTTTCATTGCTTTTCTACCACTCCATAGGAACAGAAATATTTTTGCATGATTTTCCACCATCATTCATACTTTGAGACTTGGGTGGAAGAAATTCAGTTGCATAAAAGTAAAAATGGTATTCCTGCATAGAAAGCTTAATCTGGAGCAGAAAATGTGAATCTTGTAGAAAATACACCAATTCCTGCACAAAAATATTAATAGGCTTTTAAATGCAAAACACATGCAATTTTTGTAAATGTGGCATTCCTGTTCAGAAAAACCATATGCAGGGTAGGTTTTCTGCACAATAATCAATATTTCTGCAGGAATCAGTGTAATTTATGCCAGATAATATTTTATATCAGAAAACATGTTCTCAGCACACAAAACCACATGTATTTTAATCAAAGAAATTTTCCTCAAGAAAGTCCCAAAGTCTGAAAAACCTTATGGCTGGTGTCCTGTTTATAAGAGTTTGGAGTTCATAAGGGTTCCATCATCCTTGCATTCTATGGAAAGTCTGTTCACCTTGAATGTGTGCCAAACTAGCCATCACAAAGATTGCAAAGAGCAAAGCATTGCTGGTGGTTGTTGATCCAGCCAGAAAGAGATTAAACACAGACATGACTAGGTTATGCTGATTGTAAATCACATCAGGAGAGTTTTTTTCCTGTGAATAAACGAAAGAGAAAGAATCGAGAATGAATATCTATGTTTTAAAAGAAAAATGGAGAAACTTAATCATTTTAGCCTGGTTCAAAAAATATCACAGAACATTGTTTTATGTTGTTTTGTGATGTTTTCTAAATACTGTTCTGAGATAGTGTTATATGACAATACTCTCCCCTTACTCATTAAAATTGTTTCTAATTTAATAACTTGTATTAACAAATGCAAGATGGTGTGCAAATATAGTTAAAATGTTACATAATGCAATAACAACGCCAAAATGCTTCATCTTCATATAGAATATTATGTCATTGTCCGTTTGCTGGGAGTCTGATGACAGAAATGTTTGCTTCAAGGCTATTACCTGAGATTGTGACATGGATAACAGGCTAGATAAGGAAAACTAAATATTACAGGAATATTTATAATGACAAAAAGAATAAGCTTTTCTTCTTTCATAAAATTGCCTATTTTACTCTGGTCAAATAGCTGACCACAGCACACTTCTGTCATGGTAGTTGGGAGAACTGAATTAATTCTGTTCCTGCTGGCTGCTTGAACTCAAATTTATCCTTCTCCCCCTTTTTTCTTGCATTTAATGTCAAAATGTAAGTCCAAAGGCAGGGACTGCCATAGTGCATGTCGTGTTAGCTGCTTTGGGGGCCTTTTTAGCTAAAGGTCAGGGTACATACCATTTAAATAAGTAAATACATCTGACTTTAAGCATTTGTTCTGCTTAGGCATGAACAGGCATATGACAGTAGGTTAGCAAAAGGGCATAAACATGATCACTCTGGAATTCCCCTTGATAATATGGACACTATAGGTCTATATACAAGACTCCTTATTAAAGGCTAATGACTAGCTATGCCTTAAAATGGCACTGAACTCAGTCAGGAATATCTCGTATTCCACATATACAAAGGTGAGTAAATACTTGGTAAGGATATTCTTCTACCAGAGAATTTTCACCTATTATTTTTGGCATTTGCTTGTTTGTTTCTTAGGTGAGTGTGAATGAAAACATTCTGTATGAGCTTAGTCTGTAGGGCTAAGCAGGCTGCAGGTTTCAGGAGGCTGTACTAGAATTAGAAAAGGAATGCATGTTTACAAAAAAAAAAAAAAAGTAATAGAGAAACTGATGACCTTTTTTTTAAAAAAAGTGTTTTTGAATCTCTAATGATATGTCTTTTTAATTTGTTGAAAAATTCTTTGAATCCTGAACTGGAGAAAAGGTGATACAAATAACAATAGCTACAACAAGAACAATATTTAGGGACAAGTAAATATGCATATATGCACCCTTTGGGTACCCTTCTTCCTCTGTACAGAGATAATGTTGAAAGGATGCTTCCATTTATACAATATTCTTACAAAGATTATGTGTGTGTGATAGAGAGGGGGCTTGAGAGAAAGAGAAGTAGAAATTGTTTGGTAAATTGCAATTTGTCTGGAAAAGAGAGGACAAGCTAAAAAGCCACAGTATCTTAGCACTGACCAGTACTGTAAAAAAGTTTATTTGGTCAAATCACTGAGTGAACACCCACTGAAAAGGGATATTTTCCAGATAGCAGCATTATTTGCACCTCCTAGAAGTGTGTTAAAAATACTAGCTGAATCATTAGTTGTGAGCAAATTCACCAGCACAAAAAGTTTTACCTCCTCTACCCACTGCACTTAATAAGAAAATCAGTATGAAGAGTACAGTTCGCCTGATCTTATACCCTTTTATTTCTCATGAATTGTGAGAGCTGGCCTCTTTGCTATTATTTTGCTCTTTTCCTCCTCTTCTGGCCAAATTAAATTAATTTTTTTAAAAAGCCCCAAGTATCTGGTAAAAGGAGCCCTCCTTCAGGCAAAGTCAATGAGGACAGGTAAAACTCAAGAAAAATTTCAAACCCAAAATTGCCATGAAATTCAAGAGTTTTTTTCCCCTTGCTACTGCTCTTTACATCTTTAAAAGTTCTTAGCTAAAGTCTCCCCTTCTTTCCTTTATTTCTAGTAGATTCTTCAAAGCTCCCAGCTTTTTTTCCAAGAAAACCAGGTGGAACTCCAGGAGAAGATAGTATTTGTCACTCCAAATCTATCCAGCCCTCTATAGCACAAATAGCACAAATCTATCCAGCATGTCATCATGACAAGGTTCTTAGAATCTTGTCAGCTTTTGTTAGCATATTTCTTTGGTTTACATATTTTCTCCATTCTGCCAGGAGCGAATTTTATTACCTAACTATTTGCTTTACCCACATTTGCCATTTAGGAAACTCTATCTTTTATTCCCAGTGCAAACAATGTGGATATTTTTCATTTCTGTGTGTTCAATAAAATTCCCCACTTTAAGTAGCTCTGTGGGAGTGAGGGTCCTGGAGACCAATATGCCTTAAAGTTCAAATATCCCCTAGAAGCATACATTCTCGGAAGATGTCTATGAGTACCTATATGCCACTTGAGAGTGTGTCTGGTTTCAGTGCAAAATGTATGCTTTGCTTGCAGAAGGTCCCTGGCTGGATTCCTGGCCTCTCTGGGTCTGGCTAACAGAGAGCCTTGCCTGAATTCCTGGAGAGCCACTGCTCTTTGGTTTCAGCACTAGGCTAAATGGACTGCAAGGCAGCTTCCTGTGTTCTGGTACCTACCTTCTCCATTTTGATAAGAAAGCAGTTGATATAGTCACGGGGGTTCTCGGGGTCCAGCGTCTGCCTGTGGGACTTTACCTCCTCATGGATGTAGGCCTGCAGTTTTTCACAATCAGAAAATATCTTCTGGTGAGGTCCAGGCAGGTAATCCATCATTTGGGGAAAAGAGATGTATAACTGGAATAGAAATAACAGCCTTAAATATTTCAGTCCAACCTTTGAGACTAACAACCCCGAGAGTGTCACCTAAATGTGGTCCCAAAAGGTTACAGAAGAGTTTTTTTTTTTTTTTTTTAATGGCTTGCTTTGGAAAGAGGAGTTGAGGAGGGGGTTCTGACTCAGGACAGCACATTGCTAAAGGATAAGTGCAGAAATGTTCATGGTCATTTCCATGTAGATAAGATAGAACTTAGCAGCGAGTATGAAAGTATGACTGCATTTTAAAGAATGGTCACTGATCATATAAACACACTGAACATGATGGGTAAGTCCTTCTTTGGTGTTGCTCATAGCCTCCAGGTTAAGATGAAGCCAACAGCGTACTTGGTAGAAAAGACATTTGTTTGTTTTAATAATGTTATAACACACCTTTTGATTTAAGGTAGAATATTAATATAGTGGGTGGGTTTTTTTAAAAAACAAAGTGAATACAAAAGGGAGAAACAATAAGAGGAATACATTTCTGCGCAGAAACTCTTTGTATGGAACCATCTATTCCAGAAAGACATTTTCAGGCATTTAGTTTTGTCTGAGGAGTGTATTGTAGACTGTTTCATCACAAAAGGAATTAAAAAGGAAAGAGAGGAAGAAGAAAGAAAGAATCTAGCAGCACCTTAAAGACTTACCAAATTATTTTAGGATGAGCTTTTATGGATTTCCCTTACATGCACTTGAAGTACTACGACATTAAAGCCAAAAGTACACTGGCAGTAACATCATTTTTGGGGTCGGATCAGAATGGAATGGGATAGAGGAAGATACAACTTGCAATCCTAGCTATAATCCTTCAAAGAGTTGTGTGTCAAGCAACTGGTCTATAAATTTTGAGGTATCAAAACAATACTTTCTACTGATCCAAAAGTCAGTTGGCTTGAAATAAGAACCTTCCTGGGAAAGTTGTGATGAGTTGTGATAAGGGTCCATATAGTAATATTTGTACTATGCCATGAAACTATTATTTATGTCATACCTTTGCTAATCAATTGGAGTATATCCCCAATTCAATTGTTTCTCTTTCCAATTGTCTGTCTGTTTGTCTGTCTGTCTAGATAGACAAATTTATCTATTTATTTATTTATTTTGTTTGATAACAATCAGTTGAATGCCAGTAGCTACATGACCAGGAAGATCAATATATTCTGTCACTGCTTCCAGAGTGTCACCGTTTCTAATATCAAAGCTGGGGCTATTTATCCATTTGATAGAAATGGTACTCTAGAAGTGGGGCTGAGCCTACATGGTCCATTTATGGTCTGTGAAAATAGGATGACATTTCTCTGTAGTCTGGTGGAAAACCAAATTCCGGAGAGCAGATTGCCCTTAACAGCTGCGGAAGCAGCAGTGTGTCTTCCTTTTCTTCAGTGCTGGCTGTTGGGTCCTATGTCAGTAGAGTGATGAATCTGGTTGCGATTTAATTCTGAACTGTCTAAGGTGATAGACTTATTTGAGGGAAAGATTCCATACCTTGGATAGCTCCATTAAGGGCAGACTAAATCTGTACTGGATTCACTGCCCAGTTGACACAAATGCCTGCCACTACTGCTCTCTCTCTGGTAGTTTACACTGACCAAAATAGCCTTGTTTCAGGGAGAGAGGGTAATGGTGGCACCTTGGGTTGTCAATTTCAATTACCAGATTATGACAACTGAAAACTGTGGCAAAAAGAAAGGTTTTTAAAATCCAGAAACCCCATAAAGTGGGTCTTTTAAGTGGTAAAGGGAATTGAGGTGCTTGGAAGTTTCTAACAGCTGACTCCAGTATCCAAGGAAAGAAGGAAGATTGTGAAGTTTGTAAAAGAAGTAGCTGGCCACAGAAGGAGCAGGAACAACTGAGAGTCATCAAGTTGTGGCAGGTAAGTTGGTAGTTCATCTGACAAAAACCCAGCAACGGCAGTAGTACTAGCTATCAGCTTTCTTAAAATAAGATTTCTTGTACCTTTAAACTCTGTCTTTAAGCTTTGGAGACTGCAACACAGAGACATAAATAAAAAGAAAAGAGCCTTGACTCTATACTTGAATTGTGAGAGACTAATAAAAGAGAAAAGATAAGACTGTGGGAATGTTTTCCGAACCTTAAGCATTGTAGAAATTTGATTTATTTCGAAGGTTAATTAATATTTGGGATGAGAAATATTGTGACATTGTGACAGCATGATTGACAAACTTTTAACAGTGGCAGAATTGCTTCTCTTACTATGTGGATTTGAATTTGGATGTGAACTACAACTGGACTGAGATTTGAGTTTACATCATCATTATAAATTCAGAAATAACAGTTAACTTTTGAGAAGTTTCAGAAGGGGTTATTATTTATTCAGAAGTATAAAAAGTGCAGGAACTTTTGGCACAAGGCAGAGGACATCCACTATAAGACACAGAATTAATTATATTAATATTCACTAATAATTAATTGTATATTTTATAATAGGTGACTATTTAGGTGTATTTTGGTGTAAGAAATAATATATTTGGAATTAATTCTAAAATTCTAAAATTAATTTTAAAATAGCAGTATAGATTAATTTTAAATAGCAGCATAGACTATCTATCAATCTATCTATCTTCTTATTTAATCTTCTGTAATTTGCTGTGATTATTTTTCATAGGGCTCTGATAGTCTGGCTGGTTAACTGCTTTAAATGTCTCAGCTTGTTTTGACTGTATTTGTTCTTAGTCCTTAATCTAAGAGTGGGCTATCAGATAAGTAAAGAAATAAAAGAATATAGTAACATTGAACTCATTGTAGGTGGCTAACTGGAAGTTTTATCTAAGAAGTGATTGTTATTTTTAGCTTATGAACTGTGTTGGAAGTTACTAACAGAAATATTGGACGAAACATAGCATGTGTATGTGCTGATTAGAGGGTAAGAACAACTCAAATATCAGGGAAAAACTGTAAGTGTTAAGAAGCCAAAATTAAGCCATTTTGTTAGATACATGTTGAATCTTCAAGGCCAAATAGCAGCTGATTATCCATGCTGTGCCTGACTGTGATAAGAAACCTGATGGAGTGATTGTTGACCCTGAAGGGTTAAAGCTTTAAAAACATAACTGAATCTGATTTTACAGTGACACCTTGTAGACAACTTATATATCTTTGAGATTAAGTGGGATTCTTCTGCACACAATATTTTTTCAAACTCCTTTCTAGAGCTCTCAAAACCATATTCTTTGTTATCATCTTTAAATTTCTCTCTTAATTGATAATAGGCTAACCATTGTAATTTATATCCTTCCATTTCCAAGCTGTGTATATCTTTAATACACCAGCTACCGCCACTCTCTTTTAGCGTGTCACCATATCTTATCCATGATTTTAAGCTACCCATCTCCCTTCTATAAAATGCCTCTTGTGGTGACAACCATCCTGGAATTTTCATTCCAAATCTATTTTTATATTTCTCCCAGATTTTAAAAATCGATCTCCTTACAATGTGGTTTTTAAATCCTGCATCCAGTTTTGTTTTCCCGTACCACAAGTAGGCATGCCAGCCAAATTTTAGCTCATGGCTTTCTAGCTTCAGTAATCTCTTATTTTCTAACAAGATCCATTCTTTGAGCCAGGCTAAGCATGGTGCTTCAAAATATATTCCCAAATCTGGGACTCCATATCCTCCTCATTCTTTGGTGTATGTTAAGTTTTTCCATTTTATCCTTGGTTTCTGCTCAGCCCATAAAAATTTAGAGAAAATTCCTTATGCCAGTTTGTAAAAGGAGTTTTAGAGAAAATTATTGGGATTGTCTGAAAAAGATATATAAGTTTAGGTAAGTCCATCATTTTAATTGCTGTTATTCTCCCTAATAGCAAGATATTAATTTCTTGCCATTTCTTAAGATCATTCTTTATACTTTCCCAAGCCTTAACATAATTATTTTCATACAGCTGCCGGTTCTTTGTTGTTAAAACTATCCCTAAGTATTTGACTTTCCTTACAATCTCAAAGCCAGATTTCCTATATAGCCCCTCTTCTTCTCTCTTATTCATATCCTTAGTTAGTATCTTAGTTTTATCTATATTGACCTTAAACCCAGAGACTTTACCAAATTCCTCTATTATAGATATCAAGAATTCTATACAATTAATTGCATCTTCTAAAATGAGAAATATATCATCTGCAAAGGCTCTCAGTTTGAATTCCGCCCCTCTTATCTTTGTTCCTTTTATATCACTATTACTCCTAATTGTTCTATTTAAGCTTTCTAGCATAAGGATAAAGAATAAAGGTGAAAGAGAGCACCCTTGCCTTGTACCTTTCTCTATATTAATATATTCTGTGGAACTTCCATTTATTATTATTTTAGCTTTTTGTGAAGAATATATCACTTTGATCCACTTCACAAAATTACTTCCCAAATCTATTGCTTCTAACATTTTAATTAAGAACATCCAATTAACATTATCAAAAGCTTTTTCCGCATCTAAAAATGCTCCTTTCAATGCTCCTTTGATCTGATTATGCTCCTTTGATCTGATTATGATAGTTCAATATTCTGATATATCTAGTACTGTTCTAATATTGTATCTAATTTGTCATTTTGACAAAAATCCATTCTGGTCCTCATGAACATAACCCTGTAAGCAACCTTTTAACCTATTCACTAAAATCAATGTAAATATTTTATATTTCTCATTTAATAAAGAGATCGGTCTGTAATTCTTAATCAGTAATAAATCTTTATTTTCTGTTGGTATCAACATAATATTTGCTTCCCGCCAACTCTCAGGAATTTTTTGAGTTTTTAAAATACCATTCATAATTTGTTGTAAAGGTTTTTCCTATTCCAAACAAAATATTTTATAATACAAAGTCATCAAACCATCAGTACCGGGGGTTTTACCTCTTTTTGTTTGATTGCCTTTCTTATTTCTTCAATGGTTATTACTGTATTAAGTTCCTCCCTTTGTTTTCCTGTAAATTTCAAGATCTCATGTTCTTGAATTTATTTATTTATTTGTATTTCTGTGGTCTCATGCTTATTATATAGTACTTTCAAATAATTATGAAATATGTTATATAATTCTTTTCCATTAGTTATTATTCTGTCTCCCTGTTTTAATTTAACAATAATCCCTTTAGCCTTCTCTTTCTTAAGTCTATATAATAACCACCTCCCTAGTTTATTTCCATATTCAAAGTTTTTTTGTTTTAAATAATCTAATTTCATTTTAATTTCATTCACCATCATCATTGTTATTTGTTTTTGTAACATTTTTATTTGTTCCAAAACTTTATTATTCCTTGGGTTCTTAACTAGCTCTGCTTCTTTCTTTTTAATTTTTTTAGAGATCTTGTTCATCTTCTCTTGCCTCTTTCTTTTCCATTCAACATTTAGTTTCGTAAAGATCCCTCTCATTAACATTTTTCCGGCATCCCATACTATAGTATCTTCTACACCTTTGTCAGGATTTAAGTTAAAATATTCTATAAGTACCTCTTACAATGATTAACCACTTCCTCTTTACATAATAAAGCTTCATTCAATCTCCAATTATAAATATGGGTTTTTCTCTTAAAAGGTAATCTAACCAGGTTATGATCTGATATTGTTTTCAGTAAAACTTCTATTTTCCCCAAACTACCTCCTACATTTTTGGAGACCCAAATCATGTCAGTTCTGGACAAGGAATTATGTACATCAGAGTGGAAAGTAAATTCCCTTCTATTTCCTTCTTTTAGTCTCCAAGAATCTACTAAACATAGTTCATTAGTTAGTTCAAATAATTCCTTCGCTAATTTACCTTGATTTATCTTAATTACTTTAGTTGATAGCCTGTCTAGTTGTGGGTCTACCACTACATTAAAATCTCCAGTTAGACACCAACTTTCATAATCCAACCCTATTAGTTTATCTTTCAATTCCTTATAAAATGTACTTTTCTCAGTTACTGGTGCATAAATTCCCACCACTAACATTTAATGGCTATTTATCTTAATTTCAACCCAATATATCTTCCTTTTCTATCTGTAAACTTCAAATTTGGCTTCAGATGTGGTTTGATATATAGAACTACCCCACTTCCCAGGGGAAGCCTCAGAAGAGGCGAGTTCTGGTTGTTGGGGACTCTTTGCTAAGAGGAACTGAAACAGCAATCTGCAAAACGGACAAGCTCAATCGAGAGGTCTGTTGTCTTCCTGGGGTCAGGATCAACCACATAACGGAGAGGCTAACCAGGCTAGTCAAACCCACTGACTATAAGCCCCTCATTTTGGTTCATGTCGGAACCAATGACACTGCGAGGAGCAGCTTAAACCACATTGCAAAGGACTACGAGCGTATGGGGACGAAGCTTAAGGACCTTGGTGCGCAGGTGGTCATTTTGTCTCTCCTCCCTGTTCAAGGATATGGCGCACGTAGGGAAAGGGCAATAGTAGAGGTCAACAACTGGCTCCGCACATGGTGCCGCCAACAACGGTTTGGGTTTTTGGAACATGGCCTGAATTTCCATGAACATGGGCTTCTGGCGAGGGATGGGCTGCACCTCACAAAACTTGGCAGGAATGTTTTTGCAAACAGTCTTGCAAGGAAGATTAAGAGGTCTTTAAACTAAGTTCCACTGGGGAGGGAGACAATATTATTCAGGGCAAGGACTCAGAGAACACAGGGGAAAAAGGCCCAAACGATACTGGACAAGTAGTACAAGCGGCCAATGGCAGGAGGACTAGAAACAATAGTACAGGACTTGCAGGAAGGGCCCGGGGACTTAAGTGTCTCTACACTAATGCAAGGAGTATGGGAAACAAGCAGGATGAGCTTGTACTCCTAGTACAAGAAAATAAATACGATTTGATAGGCATCACTGAGACCTGGTGGGATGAGTCTCATGATTGGAATATAGGAATAGAGGGGTATAGCCTATTTTGTAAAAATAGACCAAACAAGAAAGGAGGAGGAGTAGCCTTGTATGTCAAGGATGTTTTCACCTGTGAAGAGATCCAGGACTTAAACCCAGAAAGCCAGGTCGAGAGCATTTGGGTAAGAATTAAGGCAGCCAGAAACAATAGGGATATTCTGGTGGGGGTTTACTACAGACCTCCAACCCAGGCTGAGGACTTGAATGACGCCTTCCTCAACCAAATGACTGCACATTCAAAGAGGAGGGATACAGTAATAATAGGAGATTTCAATTACCCGGATATATGCTGGCAGTCAAACTCTGCCAAGACAGCAAGGTCCAGCAAGTTTCTTGCTTGTCTTGCAGACAACTTCATGGTCCAGAAGGTGGAAGAGGCCACAAGGGGATCAAATATTCTAGATCTGATCCTGACCAACAGGGATGACCTTGTTAATGAGGTAGAAGTGGTTGGATCTTTAGGGGGGAGTGACCATGCCCTGTTGGAATTTAGCATTCAGTGGGAAGGAGAAGATAAGGGTAGCCAGACACTCATCTTAGATTTTAAAAAAGCAGACTTCTGTAAACTTAGGGAGCTGCTGGCTGGAATTCTGTGGTCAGGAATAGTTAAAGGGAAGGGAGTTCAGGAGGCATGGGAGTTCCTTAAAAAGGAGATACTGAAGGCACAGTCTAAAACAGTGTCATTAAGGAGGAAAAATGGAAGGCATCTGAAGAAACCAGAATAGTTGACTAAAGAACTCTCAACTGAGCTAAGAGTTAAGAGAAACGTGTATAGGAAATGGAAGAAGGAGGAAACCACCAAAGAAGAATTTAAGCAAGTAGCTAGGAGATGTAGGGAGGAAGTCAGAAAGGCTAAAGCACAGAACGAACTTAGGCTGGCCAGAGACATTAAAAACAATAAAAAGGGTTTTTTTTAAATATGTCCGCAGCAAAAGGAAAAAGAAGGAGACAGTAGGGTCGCTACGCAGAGAAGATGGTGAATTACTCACAGGGGGGAGAGAAAAGGCAGAGCTACTTAACACCTTCTTTGCCTCCGTATTTTCCCAGAAGGATATAAGCACTCAACCTGGCAGTTGGGGAGCAGGGGAGGAAGCAGAGGAAATGAGGCACATAATAAGTAGAGAGGTGGTACAGGAATACCTGGCCGCATTGGATGAATTCAAGTCTCCAGGGCCAGATGAATTGCATCCTAGGATATTAAAAGAGCTAGCAGAGGTCATTTCGGAACCGCTTGCTATAATCTTTGAGAAATCTTGGAGGACAGGAGAAGTTCCAGCAGACTGGAAGAGAGCAAATGTTGTCCCCATCTTCAAGAAGGGAAAAAAGAGGACCCAAATAATTATCGCCCAGTCAGCCTGACATCAGTACCCGGAAAGATCCTGGAGCAGATCATTAAGCAGTCAGTTTCTAATCATTTAGAAAGCAACGCGGTAATCACGAGAAGTCAACATGGATTTCTCAAAAATAAGTCATGCCAGACTAATCTTATCTCTTTTTATGATAGAGTTACTAGCTTGATAGATGAAGGGAATGCTGTGGATGTAGCATATCTCGATTTCAGTAAGGCCTTTGACAAAGTTCCCCATGACATTCTTGCAACGAAGCTAGTAAAATGTGGGCTGGACAGGGCTACTGTTAGTTGGATTTGTAATTGGTTGACCGACCGAACCCAAAGGGTGATCACGAATGGCTGCTTTTCATCCTGGAGAGAAGTGACTAGCGGGGTGCCACAGGGTTCTGTCCTAGGCCCAGTGCTGTTCAATATTTTTATCAATGACTTGGATGAAGGAATAGAGGGCATGCTGATCAAATTTTCAGATGACACCAAATTGGGAGGGGTTGCTAATACGCCAGAGGACAGGATCAAAATTCAAAATGACCTGGATAGATTGGAGAGCTGGGCCAGGGCGAACAAAATGAAATTCAACAGAGAGAAATGTAAGGTCCTACACTTAGGCAGAAATAATGGAATCCACAAATATAGGATGGGGGACACGTGGCTGGATAGCAGTACGTGTGAAAGGGATCTAGGAGTCTTCATAGACCACAAGCTGAACATGAGTCAGCAGTGTGATGCGGTAGCCAAGAAAGCCAATGCAATTCTTGGCTGCATCAATAGGAGTATGGTGTCTAGATCGAGGGAGGTACTGGTACCACTCTACTCTGCTTTGGTTAGACCCCATCTTGAATACTGTGTCCAGTTCTGGGCACCCCAATTCAAGAAAGATATTGACAAGCTGGAGCAAGTCCAGAGGAGGGCGACCAAAATGGTGAGAGGCCTGGAAGCCATGCCCTATGAGGATAGACAGAGAGCTGGGTATGTTTAGTCTGCAGAAGAGAAGGTTAAGAGGGGACATGATAGCCATGTTTAAATATTTGAAGGGATGCCATGTAGAGCAAGGAGAGGGTTTCTGCTGCTCCAGAGACCAGGACAAGGAGCAATGGATTCAAGCTGCAGGAAAGGAGATTCCACCTGAACCTCAGGAAGAACTTCCTGACAGTCAGGGCTGTCCGGCAGTGGAATCTGCTGCCTTGGAGTGTGGTGGAGTCTCCTTCCTTGGAGGTTTTTAAGCAGAGGCTTGATGGCTGTCTGTCGGGAGTGCTTTGAGGGTGTTCCTGCATGGCAGGGGGTTGGACTGGGTGGCCCGTGTGGTCTCTTCCAACTCTACATTTCTATGATTCTATGATTCTACGATGTCTTGCCTTTATAACTCCTCCCGTTTTACTTATCCCTCCCTTTCTCTTAATCTACTCGCAATCTTTCCTATCCCACTACTCACAACACCTTATTCTTTTTTCCCTTTTTTTTCTTTTCTCTCCTTTTCCCTTCTTTCTTCCCCTTCTTTTTAAATATATCTCCTGGTCCTTTCCTTGTTTCCTTATTCCTTATCTGAGATGCCCAGATCCAGCAGGCTCACTTCTTCTTGAACTCTTCTCTCCTCCCTTTCTTTCTGGTCTTTCCTTAGAGACTTTTCACCTTTTGGATTCAAATCTTGTTGAGTATAACTGTCACTCAAGTCCATAGTAGTTTCTTCTTGGCTTTTAGCCACCTTTTGTAGATCTTTCTTGTTTCTTCTCAGGAAGTCTGTGGCTTTCTCTATGGAGTTAATCTTGTACTTTTCCTTTTTATTGGTAAAATTTACCCCTTCAATTCTGCCCCAGCTAAAAGGGATTCTCTCCCTCTTCAATACTTCCACAAGGAAAGAATAGTCTTTTCTCTTTTTCAACAACCATGCCAGAATTTCTTTTAGTATTATTATTGATTTCCCATCAATTTGGATTTCTTTGTTATAACACACTTCTAAAATGTGATCTCTTATTGTCTTCTGCATACACTATACAATTAAGTCTCTTGACAGATTTCTCTTCTTTGCCACAGGGAAATTAACTCTGTAAACTCAATCCACTTCAATCTCCAGAAGTTCTTCATTACTATTCAAATTCTTAGCCAATTCCTCAATTATTTTCTTCCTTATATTCTCATTCGGATATTCTATAACACCTCTAAAACTCAACCACAATTCCTTTTCTCTTTGTTCTATTAGTGCCTGTCAGTCTAGCTGTCTCTCTAGTTCTTGACTTAACTCTTGTGTATCTTTCTTCAGAATCTGAATTTCTTCTCTGTTTTCCTTTATATCTTTCTTAGCTTGTATCATAATTCCTTGCATGGTGTTAAACTGTATTTAAATCTTCCAACGTCTTTCCTGTTTCCTGTCTCTCATTTCCTCCATAAATTTCACCATGTAAAAAGGTACACCTTCTTCAATAGACACTCTTTTGATTTGTGCGTTGTGAGGTTCTTGAGCCTTATTCCTTGTCTTAACACCAGACATTTTTCCACCTTTCAATTCTTTTCTTTTCTTCTTTTCTTCCTCTTGGATTTTCCCTTTTTGTTTCTCTCTCTTCTCTTTCCTTCTTCTTTCCCTCCTTCTTCCCTCTCATTCTTCCTTCCGTTTCCTTCCCTTTTCTTCCTTCACCTTTTCCTTCTCCTTCCTGAGTTTTCTTCCTATTTCCCTTCCTTCTTTTTCCTTCTTCCTTATCCTTCTATCTTCCTATTCTTTTCTTTTTCCAGGGAAATTCAAAAATCAAGAATTCAGATTCAAAATTCAAAAATTGCAAAAAAAGAAAGCATTTTTTCCCAAAAGTTTCAAAGAGAGAAAAAAACAAGGCAAAACTGGACAGGGAAGGACAGTAGTCCAACAATCCAGGTGTCCAAGATCCAGTCCAAAAACAGCCAAGCATCCAAAAAAAAAAAAAGGAACAAAAAAGGGTAAAAAAGAGCCCCCGCAAAAGGAGGACAAAGTCAAAGTTGAAATCAGAGTCAAATGGAGAAGAAAATATCAAAGTCCAGAGGAACAATATGGAGAGGACAAACACAAAAAATCCAGATCAGACTCTTAAGAAAATAAAATAAAATATGGGGGGAAAGGAAAAAGTCAACAATAAAAAATTACTGACTGGCATGATCTATATTTTTTTATCAAGGAGAGTGAATAAAAGAGTAAGGGAGATTTTAAACTAGCAGCGTTTCCTAGGTCACAGCACTCCAGTTAGACATAACATAATGATGATCTCTTTCAGACCAGCTGCTTTCCTAATGTTTCTCTCTTAATTCTTCATCTGAGCAATCCAATTGCTACAACATATTACAATGTAGCAAAGAATAAAGAGACAAAAATATAGAGTCAAGAACTCCAGGATCCTAAATCTTCCAAGTTCCTTTCTCAGATCACGCAAGAAATTAAATCCTTGTCTATTTTTGAGACTTAAATTTGAACATTAATTCCAAAAGAAAAGAAAAGCAAGCCCTGAAACTTAAAAGTCACAGGGCAGAAGAAAGGAAAAGGAAAAAAAATCAAATCAAAACAAATAAGACACTAAGGAGTCTATAATCAGAGGCAATTCTCCAACATATGATGAAGTCTTCTTGATTTTTAATTATCTAAAGTAAGTTTACTCACTAATCTCAAGAGGTCCGGCAGATTGGTTGTGGTGCGGGTAAGGGAAAATTTTCCTTCCCGCTTAACAATGTGGCGGCTCCACTTTCCATGCTGCAGCCATCTGCAATTGTCACTCTGACCCGAGCAACGACTTGCTGGGGCTCACTAACAGGCAAGCCAGAGAACTTCAGGAGCTTCTGGGTCCTGGGCACCCACTAGCAGGCTCTGGATCAGAATGGCATGCAGATCACCACCACTTTGACGCATGAAGATGGGAGCATGATCTCTCCACCATCTTCTTCTGTTCAGTGCCGAGCCAGAAGTCCGTTTACATTTGTATTTAAGAGAACATGAATAAAAGAATTCCTATAAATATTGTATAGGATGCAGCTATCACGTGAGTGATCATGATACAACCAGAATCAGAGCTGAGAAAGAAATGTCAAAAAAAAGAATCTCAAATTTTATTGGAGATAAAAGAAAGAGAAGAAAAGCATGAGAAATTCCCCACTAAAGCTGAGTTACTGACAGAAATTACAATACTGAAAAACCAACATACAGTTTTGTAGGAATCACAAATAGAAAAAAAGATCAATTTTCTCAAACAAAAGCAGTTAGAATTCTCTAATAAGCCAGGTAAATGGCTTACATATAAATTAAGGAAAGAAAGGGAAAAAAGAATAATCCCTGAGATAAGAATCATGGATGAAATTATTACACAACAAGAGAAAATAAAATAGACATTTTCCCTATACTTCTCAAAACATTATGCAGAGAACCAACAAGAAGATTCTCAACAGACTAAAATAGAGACCTATCTACAGAAGATAAATATCCCACAATTAACTGAAGAAGAAAGAGGTCGTCTTAACCAGCCCATAACAATAGTGGAGATTTCTGAGGCTATTAAAAGGGCAAAATCAGGGAAATCCCCTGGACCAAATGGGTTCACTTCACCACAGCCTTTTATAAAATTTTTGGAAAAGAACTTATATTGCTATTATATGAAACCTTAAACCAAATCTTAAGTGCAGAGAAACCTCAATCATGGAATAGGGCAAATGTTTCTTTGATTCACAAAGAAAGGAAAGATTTAACACAATTCCCAAATTACAGACCAATTTCCTTGTTTAATCTAGATTATAAATTATTTATATCAATCTTGGTGGAAAGACTAAAAATGATTCTTATTGACTGGATACAAGACCAAGTAGGGTTCTTACTGGGCTGCCAATTAAGAGACAATGTTAGGAACCATTATAAATATTATATAGTATTATGAATGCCACCAAGATAAGAAATTGGGAGTAATATTCTTGGATGCCAAAAATGCATTCAGTAATGTTCCATGGCAATTAATGTTTCAAATTTTTAAGAAGATGAATGGTGGAAGCAACTATCTTAAGGGAAGAACTGCAGAAGCTTTCTTTACTGTTGCTGGCCACGCCCTCCTGCCTGTTTCTATAAAGGGGACAGACAGTTGAAGGAAGAGAACACCAGAGGCATCCACCATCTCTATAATGGGGACGGACAGTGGAAGGAAGCAAGAAACATCAAAGGCAGCCTCTACTGCTGTTGGCCACACCCTCCTGCCTGACTTTAAAATTAAGAGGGGGAGGAGGGAAGGGGGGTAGGACTGGGTGGGAATGTGAGCAAGCAGGGGGTATTTTCTTATGATGGGGGGTGGTTGGATGTTATAGATGAACAACGGGGAGCGATAATAAGTATTGTACTGGCCGGACTTCCAGGTTTAATGGCGGACCGAGCGGTTGTGTAAAGGCTAGCTGGCCGATACACAACCGCCCAGCGTGGTGAAATCGGCTCGGAGAGAACGTTTGAGAGCCGATCGATACTCCCCGGTTAAGGGAGTTCAGAGGGTCCCGAAGGGGGCTCGAATAGCTCGCCCTCAGGAAGATATGAGGGGAAAATAGTATCCCCATATCGAAGAACGAAGACAAGCGGGAGCCGAAGGGAACCACAGCCACGCTGGGCAGCTGCATGTGCGGCGAAGGGACGCTAAAACCTTTTAAAATCAATCATCAAGTAAGTTCGGTTTTAGAAAATAAAAAGCTTACCTCTTGGAAGAACGCAAGTATGATCTCATCAAACTAGACTGAGCTTAAGAATAAAAGAGGTAAGCGGGAAGATAGACAGATTTCTAAAAGACCCAATAAGAATTTATTACGAGAGACTGGGAAGAGCTCAAGAATTGAGAATAGAAAGAAGAACTCTTTTGTTGTTGTTGTTATGCTTAGTTTTGTTTTTTCGGGACTTTAATAAAACGTGTAGCGTATTGGATGCTTTCTAGGTGATAAGGGGCATCCAGCACGTTTGAAAATATATCGAGGAGTTGTGAGGGGGTGAGAAGGAGAAGCGAAGAATTGAAGCGGTAACCCCCAAACAGGAGAGGAGAAGGCAGCGAGGAGAAGGCTGGCGAGTTTGGAAGTGTGGGGAGGTCGGAGATCGGAGACAGAGACGGACTGAGACTGGGAAAGAAGTGATTAATTAAAAAAAAACTGAGAAAGGACTGAGAAAGCAACGAGGCAGAGGAGAGGAGAAGGCAGCGAGGAGAAGGCTGGCGAGTTTGGAAGTGTGGGGAGGTCGGAGATGGAGAAAGAGAGGGACTGAGACTGGGAAAGAAGTGATTAATTAAAAAAAAACTGAGAAAGGACTGAGAAAGCGACGAGGCAGAGGAGAGGAGAAGGCAGCGAGGAGAAGGCTGGCGAGTTTGGAAGTGTGGGGAGGTCGGAGATCGGAGACAGAGACGGACTGAGACTGGGAAAGAAGAGATTAATAAAAGAAAGAGGAAAGGATTGAGAAAGGACTGAGAAAAACAGAGAAGGACGGAAAACTTGAGAAGACCAGGCTGGAGATCGCTGTTTGGAGGATTGTAGCAGTATTTGAGACATTTGAGTATTTTAAAATCATAAACACAAACATGAATAGTTAAATTTATATTTTCAGTAAGCAAAGAAGGGTTGATCTGGTTCCCCCCCGTTCCCTTGAAGTTCATTATTATATATAGAATATAGTAATATTCAGTGACTGGGGAAGGGATAAGAGGGAGCCTTGAAAAGGAACACTCAAGGCTGAAAATCTGCAGTCTTCTGGCCTTGGGGAAGATCAGTAAGATATCACTCCCTGCTTTGCTTTCCTTTCTTTTCTTGTCCTTTTTTCCCCCTTATCTCATTAATGTGTAACAGCTGGATAAGTGCTGCTTAATAGTTGAACTTAAGAACTAGTAGAATACTAGAAAGTTGGCTTATAGCCCCCTCTTGTGGCTACAATTGAAGATTTGTTTTCTTAGTTAACATAAGCAACATAAGATTTCCTTTCTTTATTACTTTGATAACTGGTCATAATAGTCTATATTAACATATATACCTGGCATAGTTTTGTATAAGATTATATAAATAGGATTATTAGAATATAAATAAGAAGTACTAGGTCTACTTAAAAATTGTTTAAGACTTTTGACAGGAACTAGTATCTTCATTGTTGACAATACAGATCTAGATTTAAGTGTATAATATAATTTAAGTTTGAATTCTTATATTATTTCCTCTTAAGATTTTTGGGGGCTTATATATACATAGGAATCATAAAATCTTGTACCTTATATTGAATTGGTGGAATAATTTACTGAAGATAGTAGGTATCTAAGTATTGGAGGATTATAATTCTTATTATTATAATTATCTGTATTGTATTATTATTGTAATTACTGTATTAAGATTTTGGTTAATAATTGGTAAAGTAAGATTTATTAAGGATGGCCTCAAGAAAAAAGACCACAACTCAAACTTTATTAACAACTGAAAGAAGAGCATCCTTAGATCAGCCTTTACTGATGGGTGGGATTGAAAAAATACTTGAAGAGCTTACAAATTTTAAACAGGAAATAAGGCAAGAATTGAAAGATACAAGAAATGAAATAAAAATGGACATTAAGAAAGAGATGGAAGGTGTGAATAAAAGGATGGAAAAGATGAATAAAGAGATGAAGGTAATGCAGAGTGAAATAAAACAAACGCAAGAAAAGCTGTCCAAAGTGGAAGAAGAGAAGAAGGAATTAAAGGAAGAATTCAAGAGACAAGAAAAAGAAATAGAAGTACAGGAATTGAGATACAGAGACAGATGTTTAAAAGTTAGAGGCCTTGAGGAACGCCCCGGTGAAAATGTTTACGAACGCCTCATTCCTGAATTAGCGGCATATGTTGAAGTGGCGGAGGATCGGATGGAACAGGAAATAGAGAAGATGTTCCGAATAAATTCTAAAATAGCAAAAGAAAGAAATCTGCCAAGAGATATTTTGATCTGTTTTACTAGAACGAGAATAAAGGAGAAGATTCTTCAAAAGAACTACGACGATAAATTTATGGTGGAAGGGACTGAGCTGAAGATCTTCAAAGACATATCATTTCAGACATTAAAAAAAAAGGCAGGAATTCAAAAATCTGACAACTTATCTACAAAAAAATGACATTAGATACAAATGGGAGCGTACTCAAGGATTATCTTTCACCTGGAACTTTAAAAGATACAAATGTACAACGTTAGAACAAGCTGATGAACTAATACAAGAGATAAAAGAATATAAGAGAGAAGGAGGGAGGAGAGAAAGAAAACAAGAAGTGTCAGATGAACAACGGAACATTAAAGAACGTGATGAGCAAGAGGAAGAGCCCGATATTGAAATAGAGCAAGAGCTGAGTTCGGAGACAAGCGATAAAATAACTGAAGAAGAAGACTAAGAAAATGACGTTGAAATGTATCTCTTGGAACGTAAAAGGCTTGAACTCGAATTATAAGACAAGACAGATCTTCCATTACTTGGAAAAAACTAAAACAGACATAATTTGTTTACAAGAGACTAAAATTAGAGATAAAGACACAAAATACTTAAAAAATCCAAAATTAGGAAAATGCTATATTTCAGCTTACAAAAAGAAAAAAGAGGAGTGGTAATCTATGTAAACGTGAAATATCCATCACAAGAAGTGTTCTCGGATAAAGATGGACATTATATAGGAGTAGAAATTCAGTTACCTGGAGAAAGACTCCTATTAGTCGGTATATATTCACCATTGGAAAATAAAAGTAAATTTTACGAGAAAATTGGAGAGGAAATTCACGCATACACTGCTGAGAAGCACCAGGATAACATCCTTCTTATGGGGGATATGAATGGCGTATTGGACCCCGAGAAAGATAGAACGATGACTTCGAAAGGTAAGAAGAAACAAGGTAGACTACCGAGATCCTTCTTTAAATTAATGGAAGATTTGTCAATAACGGATATATGGAGAAATAAACATGACAAAGGGGGATATACATTTTACTCGGACAGTCATAAAAGTATGTCAAGAATTGACATGTTTTTAATTTCGAAGGTCTTATGTCCATCAGTTAAAGACATTGATATATTACCAAGAATTTGGTCAGATCATAACCCCATTCAATTAGAATTAAATATTAAAAAGAAGAGCAAATATATAAACTGGCATATTAATGACTTTTTATTAAGAAATCCGGAATACCTGCAGAAGGCAAAAGAAGAATTAAAATTTTATTTTTCAGAAAATGATAAGGATGGAATGGCGGCAAAGACGGTTTGGGACGCGGGAAAAGCGGTAATGAGAGGCTTGATGATAAAATGGAACTCGGAATGGAGGAGGAAAAGACATGAGAAAATATCTAATTTGGAATTGAAAATCAAAGAGAAAGAGGAAGAGTTAAGAAAAGATCCGAGAAATAAGAAGATAAGAAAAGAACACAAAAAATTACAAAGAGAATTACAGGCAGAGAATTTGGTTGAGATAGAAAAGAAATTACGAATGCTCAAACAGAAGAATTTTGAAAACGCAGACAAACCTGGAAGATGACTGGCGTACAAAATAAGGAAAAGAAGAGAAAGAAATTTAATACTGCAGGTGAAGAAAAATAATGAAATAACGTCAGACGAAACAACTATAATGAATGTCTTTAGGAAATATTACAAAGAACTATATCGAAAACAGACAAAGAGTAGTAAGAGGGAAAAGATAGAAGAATACTTGGATAAACAAGATCTAATGAGTCTCACAGAAGATCAAAGAGATAGTCTGAATGCAGAAATAACATGCATAGAGGTAATAAATGCAATAAAAGAACTTAAAATTGGGAAAGCCCCGGGTCCGGACGGACTCACTGGATTATACTATAAAGAACTTCAAGAAGAGTTAAGAGATCCAATGAGGAAGATGTTTAATGAGATTTTGAAGAGGGGCAAACCAGAGTCATGGTGTGAAGCAAATATAACTCTAATACTAAAAGAGGGGAAAGATCCGACCGAGCCCAAAAATTACAGACCGATATCATTATTAAATATAGATAATAAAATGTTCACAAATATACTTGCAAACAGACTAAAAACTATATTACAAGGAATAATTCATGAAGATCAGAGTGGATTTTTGCCAAAAAGATATATTAGAGATAATATACGAACGGTCGTTAATATGCTGGAGTATTATGAAAAACACAATGAAAAAAAAGGCATGCTGATCTTCATAGATGCTGAAAAGGCCTTCGACAATATAGATCATGAATTCTTATTTGAATTACTAAACAGACTTAATTTCGGAGACAGATTCATAAATTGGATTAGACAAATATATTTTAATTGTAAAGCTCAAATAATAATAAATGGAGACAAATCAGATCCGATATCGATTACTAAAGGTACTCGTCAAGGATGTCCGCTTTCTCCATTATTATTCATCTTGGTATTAGAAGTTCTTTTAAGAAGGATAAGATCGGATGAGACAATAAAAGGAGCAAGAATAAAAGGAGAAGAATACAAAGTGAAGGCCTACGCTGATGATTTGGTAATATTTATAGAAGATCCGGAATCAAATGTATTAAAGTTTTTGGAGATCTGTGACGAATTTGGGGAATTAGCCGGCTTCAAAATCAATAAAGAGAAAACAAAATTTATAACCAAAAATATGCGTAGAGAAGAAATAGAATCAATCGAACGAAAAACGGGTATTAAAGAGGAGAAAAAGATCAAATATTTAGGAATAATAATATCCAAACAAAACAATGCATTGTTTGAAAATAATTACATTAAGAAATGGGGAGAGATCAAGCAAGATTTACAAAACTGGTCAAAATTAAATCTCTCATTATTGGGTAGAATGGCAACTACTAAGATGATGGTTCTCCCTAAGATAAACTATTTATTTCAAAATTTACCGATCATTTCTAATTTCAAATGTTTTCAAGAATGGAGACAAGATTTAACAAAATTTATATGGGCAGCCAAAAACCAAGAATAAAGTGGAAAATATTAACAGACAGGAAGGAAAGAGGTGGCTGTAGTATTCCAGATTTGAGACTTTATTTCCTGGCAAATGGCATGACTTGGATTAAGGACTGGATAGAGTTGAGAGATGAGAGAATCTTAAAATTAGAAGGACCAGACTTGAGATTTGGGTGGCATGGATACCTTTGGTATCAAAAGATAAAAGCGGATAAAGATTTCCTTAACCATTACCTAAGAAAGCCATTATATGGAATATGGATGTATTGGAAAAGAAAAATATACTCAAAAATACCATTATGGGTTTCGCCGCAAGAAGCCCTGATGGGAAGATCAAAGGATTTAGGTGGAAGATGGCTTACATATAGAGATTTAATTGTTGCAGACTCGAACGGCAGCCCAAGGATAAAATCAAGAGAGGAATTGGCGGAAGATGACTGGAACTGTCAATGGTTCCTACATATACAATTAAAAGAAAGGTTCAAAATGGATCTCAAATTGGATGGAATTGAAATAAGGCCCCAATATAATGAATGGGAAAAAATAGTATTCGAAAGAAGAGAACATTTAACAGCATTGTTCTACAAATATCTTTTAGATAATGAACTACAAACAGAAACAATTAAAGAATCCATGATAATTTGGGCTCAAAATATTGGACACACATTAAGTCTAGAGCATTGGGAAAAGAGCTGGATCAGTACTCAAAAATTCACTTTAGCTCAGAATCTGAAGGAAAATCATCTAAAGATGCTTCATAGATGGTATCTGGATCCAGTCAAACTTGCTAACATATATAAATTGGAAAATAAATTGTGTTGGAAATGTTCGCAAGAAAACGGAACCTTTTACCATATGTGGTGGAATTGTCGCAAAGTCAAGGTTTATTGGAAGAATATTCATAAATTAATGGAAGATATTTTACAAATTAAACTGCCCTTGACACCAGAACTATACTTATTAAATATGCTACATCAGGTTGAGAAGAAACACAAAAGATACGAATCCATAATATTGTACATGGTATCCGCAGCTAGAATTGTATATGCGAGGTACTGGAAAAGAGAGGAAACACCAGACATGTATGAATGGTTACAAAAAATATTAGAATTTGTTATGTTAGAAGAACTCACGTATAATCTTAGAGACGAAAAACAGGCGAAGAAAGTTGATGATTTGAAATCAATTAAAACTATAATAGAAGAGAAATGGGCAAAGTTATGCGCAGTGGATTAATAGTGAAAGAATTTCAAAGATAGTGTAATGATAGGAAAGAGTTATGTAAATTATAATATACAATTTAAGTAAGCTTGTCTAAAAGGATAATTTGGTATCTATCGAGATCTCGAAAGAGGAACTTAAATAGAGGTTCCAACAAGGGGTGAGGGGAAGTAGTAAAGGATCGGATAATATTAATATAACATATTAAGAAAGCGTGTTTTTAATTTGTGAAATGATTACTGTACAATTACGATGTGGACGAATTTGACTGTTTTTTTAATAAAAATTAATTTAAAAAAAAAAAAGTATTGTACTGGCCAAAGGGAGATATGGTGATAGCAGGGACAAATGCCGTTACAGGGGAAGGAGAGATAGATGTTTAATACCTATCTCACCTTCCGTTTGCCCTGCCATCCCAAGGTGTCTGGAGAGTGAACCAAACTACCCACAGAACCTTTCTTGCTCCTGTGCAATGCCAGGTCAATGAAAAAGAAAACTCATATTGTCCATGATCTTTTAAAGGATGAGGAAGCTGACCTGGCATGTTTTTTGGAGACCTGGCTGGAGGATGATAGTGGTACAACTTGGGTTCAGGCCTTGTCAGCTGGGTACTCTGTCAGTGAGCAGGTAAGAGGAAGTGGGCGGGGGGGGGCAGAGCAGCCTTGGTTTATAAAGACAATCTTACACTGACCAGGATACCTCTCCGGAAGACAGACCACTTCGAGTGTTTATACATGAGCCTGAAGGCAAAGGATAGTCTAGGGATTCTGTTAGTGTACCAACCACCTCGTTGCCTATCAGACTCCCTGGCCGAGCTGACAGAACTGGTGTCGGAGTTGGTGCTGGAGTCGCCCAGATTTCTGGTTCTGGGCGACTTCAATATCACGTTTGAGACCGGTTTGACAGGTGCAGCTTGGGAGTTCATGGCGTCTATGACAAACATGGGCCTATCCCAGTTAGTCTCTGGGCCAACACATTGTGCAGGTCATATTGTCAATGCAGTCTTCATTATGGAACAGATGCAGCCATGGGTGGAGATAATAAATGCTACCACATTGCCCTGGGCGGATCACTTCCTGGTCAGGGTCCGACTTATGGCTGCTATCCGTCCCTGCAGAGGTGGCGGACCTATTAGAATGGTCCACCCTCGAAGGTTAATGGAACCTATTGGATTCCAGAAAGCCCTGGAGGGTTTTATGGTTGGTATTGCCAGTGATCCTGTTGAAGCCCTAGTTAATACCTGGAATTATGATCTTACTAGGGCTATCGACATGATTGCTCCCAAGTGTCCTTTCTGGCCTGCTTCAAACCAAAATCCTTGGTATACAGTAGAACTCAGGAATATGAAGCAGGTTGGACAATGACTAGAGCACAACTGGCGGAAATCTGGACTCTTATCTGACAGGACACGCTATAGAGAATTCCTTTATTCCTATGGAGTGGCAATAGATGCGGCAAAGAAGACTTTCCTCTCTGCACGTATTGCATCTGCAACTTCCCGTCCAGCAGAGCTGTTCAGGGGGGTAAAGGATCTGACTCAGATACCCACTCCTCCAAACTCACTGTTAGAACCTAGCATAGCTTGCTGTGATGCTTTGAATAATCATTTCGCAGATAAAATCTCTCAGATAAGAGCCGATTTGGATGCCGGTGTTACTGCAGAGGTTACGAGTGGAGCGTCTGGTTGTTCCGTGAATAGGATTATACTGGATCAGTTTCAGTCAGTGAGTACCGAGGATGTAGACAAGCTCCTTGGAAATATAAGAAAGACAACTTCCCCTCTTGATCCCCACCCTTCATGGCTGGACATCCAGGGAGGAGTTGCAATTAAGACCCATTTAAGATATATTATTAATGCATCCCTTAGGGAGGGCAATTTTCCATCTTCTTTAAAAGAAGCGATTATACGGCCGCTTCTAAAAAAAAGCCCTCCATAGACCCCCTGGATATGAATAATTATAGACCAGTCTCTCATCTCCCATTTTTAAGCAAGGTGATCAAGTGGGCTGTTGGTCTTCAGCTCCAAGCTGTCTTGGATGAAACAGATTATCTAGACCCATTTCAAACTGGCTTCAGGGCAGGATATGGAGTCGAGACTGCAATGGTCACCTTAGTAGATGATCTTCACCTAGGTATCGACAGGGGAAGTGTGACCCTGCTGGCACTCTTGGACCTCTCAGTGGCTTTCGATACCATAGACCATGGTATCCTTCTGGAACGCCTGAGAAGGTTAGGGATCAAGGGCACTGCACTTAAGTGGTTCCGGTCCTATCTCTCAGGTAGATACCAGATGGTGATGCTTGGGGACAGCTGCTCCTCGAAAAAGGAGCTTAAATCTGGCATCCCTCAGGGCGCTGTCTTGTCCCCAATGCTATTTAACATCTATATGAAACCGCTGGGAGAGATCATCAGAAGACATAGAGCAAGGTGCTATCATTACGCTGATGACACCCAGATATCTCTCTCCATGCCTCGGATAATAGCATCAACTAAGGGTGGCATCTCGCCTCTAAACGAATGCCTTGAAGCAGTAATGGACTGGATGAGGAAAAACAGACTGAAGCTGAATCCAGATAAGATGGAGGTACTCGCTGTTAGGGGCCTAGCCCAGTCATGGAGGTCTGTCAACCAGTCCTAGACGGAGTCACACTTCCCCTGAAAGACTCTGTTCACAGCTTGGGGGTGCTCCTGGACTCGCCACTTCAGATGACAACTCAAATAGATGTGGCGGCCAGGAGTTCCTGTTATCAGCTTCGGCTGATACACCAGCTGCGCTCTTTTCTGGAGCTGAAATACCTCTACATAGGGCTACCCATGTGCTTAGTTCGGAAACTTCAATTAGTTCAGAATATGGCAGCCAGGTTGGTCACTGGTAGACCTAAAACTGACCATATAACACCAATTTTAAAGTCTCTCCATTGGCTGCCTATTAGTTTCCGGGTCCAGTACAAGGTGTTAGTTATTACCTTTAAAGTCCTTCATGGCTTGGGGCCAGCCTACCTGCGGGATCACCTTCTCCCATATAATCCACCCCACACATTAAGGCCCTCTGGGAGGAATTTACTGCAGCCAGTCAGAACTAGGTTGGCTGCGGTTACCCAGAGGACTTTTTCTTCTATCGCTCCCAAGCTATGGAATGACCTGCCGGAGGAGACCCGGCATACTACCAGTCTTGACTGCTTTAAAAAAGCAGTCAAGACTGATCTCTTTCGACAGGCCTTCCAAGACTAGCAATTCCATTGCCTCCCATCTATTGTCTTGCTGTTTTGTTAATAGTTAATTGATGGACTGTTAATTGTTGCGTGTTTTAAGGGGTTGGTTTAGGTGGGTTGGTGGGTGGGGAGGACTGAGTATGTTTTTAATGTCTTTGAATGTATTTAATGTATTTCATGTTGTTCGCCACCTTGATCCATGTGGAGAGGCGGGATAGAAATAAATATTATTATTATTATTATTATTATTATTATTATTATTATTATTATTATTATTATTATTACTACTACTACTACTACTACTACTATCTAGATTAAAGCAATTTATACAGATCAAATGGCTCAAATAATAATCAGTTCAGAGAAAACTAAATCATGTAGAGTTGAAAGAGAAACTAGACAAGGCTGTCTACTTTCACCAGTACTATTTTTAATCATTATTGAAATACTGAATAAGGAGATAAGAGAGGACAAAAATATAAAAACATTAAAAATTAAAAATTAAAATTAAAAATACGACTTTTAAGCTTCAGGTATATGCAGACAACACTCTCAGCTTGATAGACAATCTTATTCAGATCCTGGGAGACTTTGGACAAGTTGCTGGGTTTAGAGTCAATCAGGAAAAGTCTGTTATATTAACTAAACATCTAACTGCAAAAGAAGAATAATTTTAAAAAAGGACAAATTTAAAATGGGAAGAAATTAAAGAAGGAAAGGAAAAATAAATATTTAGGCATATGGTTAACTAAAAACAATGAAGAGTTATTCGAAAACCATTATCTGGAAACATGGAAGGAAATTAAGAAAAAAATATTGACTTGGGATAAGCTACAATTTTTGTTGTTAGGGAGAATCTTGGCTATCAAAATGAATGTATTGCTTAAAATGAATTTCCTTTTTGAAAATATACCTATTACAATCAAACTTGATGCCTTCAATTAGTGGAAGCAAGGTCTTACTAAATTCATCTGGGCTGGGAAAAAGCCAAGGATAAAATGGAACCTGACGGCCTAGGACTTCAGGATTTGAAATTGTACACTCATACTAATGCTCTAACCTGGATTATGAACTGGATAATACTTGAAAATAAAATAATACTGTTCATTGAAAGAGCAAATTTAGGATGAGGATGGCATTCATATATACGCTATGTCCAGAATCAACTGGGGAAAGAATTCTGTGAAGACTTTTTAAGAAATCACTCTTTGCAATCTGGTCAAAATACAAACAGCACCTTTCCCCATAAATGCCATTATGGGCAACCCCACAAAAGGCCTTTTGCAGTTCAGAGAGCCGATTTCAAAAAAGAAAAATATGGTTGACATACAAATAACTTTCAAAATTCCAAGATAATGAAACCCATTTTTAAATCCAGAGAAGAAGTAATGGAGGAAAGGATAAATTGTCCTTGACTCTTATATAGACAGCCATATTCTAGATATAAGCAGGACAATACAGGAGAAATAATAAACAATTCAACCTCAGAGTTAGATATTATCTTAGAAGTAGAAAACAAACATATGCATGCCATATTCTATAAACTCCTATTAAAATGGGAAACAGAATACGAGACAGTTAAGAGCTGTATGATAAAATGGGCCCAAGACATCAGACACCCTGTAAAGTTAGACCACTGGTTGCAAACTTGGAAAAATCTAAATTTTACAGCTAGCCAACTGTTAAACAAAATTATTATAAGACGTTACATAAATGGCACCTGACTCTAGCAAAATCAGCTAAAATATATAAAGGAGAAAATGATAGGTGCTGGAAATGCAAAACAGAAAGAGGATCATTCTACCATTGCTGGTGGAATTGTAAGAAAGCTTAAACATACTGAAAAAACATTCATGTTGAAGTTACAGTCATCCCTAAACATTCACTGGGGTTAGGGGCACAGGACCCCCATGAAAGTGAAAACAATGTGAATAACTGTAAGCTTTCTCAAACCATATTTAACACACAAAAACATATGGTGGTTTCCTTTGAGGCATCAGGGTTCCTTCACAAGGTAAAAATGGGGGGCTGGTGGGGCTTACTGCCAATTCCACTGCTGCCCCACACCATTTTTAATAGGGACTTACAAGCCTCATTGCAGTTTCTCAGTCTCACGAGGTTTGCAGTCCCTGCTAAAAATGGCAAAGGGAGGCAGCAGAGGTGACAACAAATAATCCGTGAATAAACAAATCTGCAAAGTGAAACCCACAGATGTGGAGGGCTGTACTAAGATCATAAAGAAAAGTTTTCCTCTGAGACTAGAATTGTATATCTTAAGTATGGTTGATTCCATTGAGGACTATATTGAGAAACATCATAAGAAAATAATACTTTATATAATAACTAACGCAAGATTACACTAGGAAATGGAAAAAAGAAGAGATTCCTAGCTTTGGTGTATGGCTAACCGAGATGCATGAGGTGATGGAGACCGACAAACTAACAATGTTTCTAAAAGATACATCTATGGATAACTTTTGTAGTTGCCTTTAAAGAATAAGGAAGTGGAAAACAAATGATGTATCTCAGATGGGATCATGTATAAGTATGAGATTTTGCAGAAATGTTACAGTAAAGTTTGTCTGGTAATTTAGGAGTATATATAATTTGTATCCAATATACATATACAATATATTTTGAGTTGCACATAAGTTGTTATATGTATTATTACATTTTTTCAGTTATTTATAAAAAGTTAATTGATTTTTTGACATGTAATTTTGCAACAATAAAATTTTAAACAATTGCAATAAAAAAAAAACCTTGTTTCAGTGGCCCAGCTAACTTTTTCCTTCTCTCAGACCATTGCATATTCAGCAATGTTCTGTTGTGCCACCACAAACAAAAAATGGTGACCACACGCGCACACACAAAGTTGTCCATTGCACACATACACACACACCACCAACATTTTTGTGGCTTCTGCACTCCCTCCTCAAATGACATGGCATTCTGGGTTGTCTAGATCCCTATTCAGACTTTTCTGTACATGAAGAGAGGATGCAGGAAACATCTGCTCCAGCCCACCACCTCCTCTACTTCCTCCCTGTGCTGCTGAGAAATGCCTGACACAAGAGCTGTAATTACGTAGGACACGCCATGGCTGGGCCAGAGCTTGAAAAATTAGTTTTTGAACCACAGCTCTCTAAATTTCCTTGTGGTCATGCTGCCTGTAGGTTTTTGAGAGCTAAGGCATATATATGTAGGTTTACTTTTCAAACCCATCCCTCTCTCCCTCTCTCTCTGTATCTGATTTTGGCCACTAAAGAACGGCCACTTCTGTTGTCACTGACATGGGCAGTGGAAAATGAAAAACAGGGGAAGGGTGGAGAACCTACTGCTAATTATACGCTGTCCAGGCCAAGTCTCCAAGCTTCCTTCTCCCCGGCCTGCTCAGGGAGCCAGTTTCTACCCCACCTTCCAGAAATGAGTGACATTTTAATTCTGATGGTTTCTGTCTCTCTGCTTTCAAAAACAGGGCTGCAGAGACATTTTCAGGTTACATGCAGTCAAGAATCTGCTTGCCAGCTCTCTCTCAAGGAACATGGAAGAGGAACTTCTTCCCTCTGCCATGCTGATTGTGGGAGGCCCTCCCTTTGGTGGTCTGACTGGCGCCAATGTCGGTCTCTTTCTGGCACCAAGACAAAAGGTGTTTTTTTTAAAAAAAGAGTCTTTGGAGACTTATTTATTTCAAGGTGTACTTCTACCTGGCTTTAAATTTTTGCAGTTTTTAAAGAAGTTTTAACTGTTACTTTTTATATGTTTTTATCTTGTCTAAATTATTTGTGATTTTAATTTGGGAGTGTTTCAAATTATTTAATTGTATGACAGTGTGAGGTCCCATGATAAAGGGCAGGGTAGAAGAAATAAAGAAAAATAAAATAAAGATTAGCCCTGACCCTATCTTGAAGTATTATGGTAGAAAGTGTGGCTTGCAAAGGAGCAGGTTTACCACACAGAAGGAATGACATACCATGCCTGTATAACTCCGAAATAGACTTGTTAGTCACTCCACAATTTGTATGTGCCCCACTATGATCTCATCTTGGTAGTCAAAACGTCTCCCAAAGACAACAGAGCAGATCACATTAGAAACAGCATTTGTGAGGCTTTTTTGCAGGTCAAAGGTTTTTCCTGCAAGGAAAGGAGGGAATGGTAAATGGCGCTGGACAAAATACATTCCATCTTTCTCAAATCTCTTTTCAAAGTTAGATAAATTCTTTAACCTCCTCAATCTGACCCATTATACTTTAGCAGTTACATAAATTTGCTTTTCCCAAAATCTAGGTCCCTTGGTTCTCATGAACCACAGCTCCTCATCTTCTCCTCAGGTTTGCTCCCCCAACACGACTTCTTTCTCCTCCTTTCCAAAAGGGTCATTTGTTGTTGCTGCTGCTCTTTGCCTTCAACTCGGCAACCCTAAGGTGACCTATCATGGGGTTTTCCAGAGCTGAGAGTATGTGATGCACCCAAGGTCATCCAGTGTGTTTCCATGGCCACACGGGGAACTGAACCTTGCTCTCCAGGGTCATGGTCCAACACTCAAACCACTCACTACACCACCACACTGGCTCGCTAGATCACTGGGACTCCACAAACATGCATAGCCCCATCCCCTGCTGCCCTCCCTTGACCTTTTCTAACCCTTTCCTTCCTCAGTTCCATTGTCTTTGGCCTACCTATCTCATCTCCACTTCCTACGAATCCCTCTAGATCCATGCTAGGAAATAAGGACACGACAGCAGGAAGTTAACCCTTCACGTTGAAGTATCCCATCCAGCCCCTCTCCCAAATATTAAGATGGTCTTCTAAAACCAATCCCAGGCTCAGGGGGAGTTGGTCATCGGTCCTAGGCACCATTTTGCCAATGCCCACTTTAGGCAATGTGGTGGAGGCAGTGCCACTACATGTATTTTGAGGAAAAGAGCATTACAGCTCCACTCTTCACTCACAAATCTTCAAGTAATACATTTATAGGGAAACCATGCCCTATGAGGATTAACTTAGAGAGCTGAGTATGTTTAGTCTGCAGAAGAGAAGGTTAAGAGGGGACATGATAGCCATGTTTAAATATTTGAAGGGATGCCATGTAGAGGAGAGAGAGGGCTTGTTTTCTGCTGCTCCAGAGACCAGGTCAAGGAGCAATGAACTCAAGCTGCAGGAAAGGAGGTTCCAAATGAACTTCAAGAAGAACTTCCTGACAGTCAGGGCTGTCCGGCAGTGGAATATGCTGCCTTGGAGTGTAGTGGAGTCTCCTTCTTTGGAGGTTTTTAAGCAGAGGCTAGATGACCATCTGTCGGGAGTGCTTTGAGAATGTTCCTGCATGGCAGGGGGTTGGACTGGATGGCACATGTGGTCTCTTCCAACTCTACATTTCTATGATTCTATGATCCTATTTAATTAAACCTGCATCCACCCAATGCAAAGCCTGCCCGTACCCATAAAAGCCTGCTTGTTTTCTAAGATCTGACTGAAGCGACATTTCTGGGGCCCTTGACACTACACAATTATAACAACTCATATCCACTTTCATTCTCATGGCTGCATCATGTCAAATCCTGGGATTTGTAGTCTGGTGAGGCACTAGAGGAGAATGCTAAAGTACCCCTCCCTCAACTGCAAAATGTCATGGCTATTAACATGGAATCACAGGGATGTAACAGTGTAGACTGAAGAGGCCCCAGGCATTTTGCTTATTTTAGAAGCAAGATTGGCAAGATTGGCATTGGATTAAGGCCCTGGAGGCCAGAGTTTGATTCGTCGCTCATCCATGGAAATCCACTGGGTGACCTTGGGCACATCACACACTCTCAGCCCCAGGAAACCCCACGATAGGTTCAGCTTAGAATCACCATAAATCAGAAATGACTTGATGGCATACAACAACAAGATATAGCTATGAGATCCAGCATAGTGTAGGGGTTTGAGTGTTGGACTATGATCCTGGAGACCATGATATGATTCCCCACTCGGCCATGGAAACCCACTGGGTGACCTTGGGTGCGTCACACACACACAGCCCCAGAAGCCCCATAATAGATTTGTCTTATGGTCACCATAAGTCGGAAATGGTTTTAAGACACATGACTACAACAATAGATATCATAATTGAATCACAAAGACTATAGAGACAGAGAGTAAAACAGCAATTCTTGTAAGCTACTGCAAGTGATGCCTTTGCATTAATACGATTGGATATAAGTTAGCTAAGTCAGAAAAAAATAAAGAGCGGGCAATGCAGAATGCTTCAATAAATTGCTGGGGACAGAAATGGAGTGAGAGCTGATCCTGTTTAACAACATTTCTCCATTTTTACCATTTACATTTTCCTGTGGCACTGATGTGTAGAAGGACCTGGGTGCTTCCTTTTAGAAGACTTTCAGTATGCTCTGCTTAAAGAGGACTGTATGGCATAGCAGTTAGCATGTTGGACTGAGGCCTGGGCAATTCAGGATCAACTCTCTACTGCATAACTAACTCAGTGGGACAGTCACTGCTTCTCATCAAGACCTGCTTGACAGAGTTCCTGTGAATATAAAGGAGGTAGGAAGGGAAACCCTGTCTCCCACTGAGATCACGAGAGGAAAAGTAAGATAGAAAAGCTCTCTGTCTGTTCCCTGTAACATAAGACAATCTTTAAGTTTTATCTGTAGACCCTTTTTCCTGCTCACAAGGGCTGCTTTTTGTTTCTCTGGAATAAACTAGAGAGGAGAGAACTTTGTAAGGTTGTGGTTACATCTTTCACCAGGCAAAGCGCTTCCTCTTGCACCCTCTTGGACATTGTTTTCTTCCCCATCCCAAAGTCCCTCAAGGTGGAAAGTGTGAACTGGCGGAACTCCTTCCATTTTGCCCCAGTTTTCCTGTGCAGCCCTGAAACCAGAGATAAAAAGCAGTCATTTTCTCAATTCTTAACATTCAGCAACCAGCAGGAAGTTTCTACGCAGGCAATGGATTCTATCATTGGTGGTGTCAATGAGATGTTCAACAACTTGATGTTGGTATTCTTTCAGGCATTATGATAAGGAAGTTCAGAGAGCTAGGGACTACATGCTGCAAGCATTTTTAAAACATTGGCCTTTCATAAAGTTTTTTTTTAAAAAGGCCAGAAACTAGGGTTTATCAATTAGCAAGAATTAAATATATAGACAAAGTGTAATCTATAGATAAAGCAGAGAGAGGTGGATTTCAAGAATTAAATAAGAACTACAGAAAAGATAGTTGGAAGCCATCTTTTTCTTTCTCTGTTGTGATATCTGTAGTTTTTGTTACTTAGGTATTTTGAATTTCTGGATAGAAATGTAAGTTTTGTGTGCAACTTTGGTAGTTTGTAATTTTTTTCTTTTTTTTCTTTTTTTTCTCTTTCAATGCTTATTTACTTAAGCTAAGAAACAAAAGGCTACAAATTAGGATATGCACAAACCAGAATTATCTGGAATTTTCATTTTAAAGTAAAGGTTTTATCATTCACAAGCACTAGTTTAAACAACTCAGTCCTAATTATATAGCTAAGCAAGCTTTAATGCAAACATCTCTTCTCTCCCTTTGTATGTGCAACTCATTTCATTTGGCTACATATGCAGAAAAACTAAGGTTCTTAAACGATTCAGCATTTCTATAGCTTAAATTAATACAGATTATAATGCACTGATTTTCCTCCTAGCAAGAATATAGCCTAAAACTACATTTTTTTATTTAAAGAAGTTTCAGTAAGAAAAAACTGAACTACACACGTATTGAAAAAATTAAAAGTTCCTCAATTATTTTTAATTCCTGGTACCACTACCACAAATTTACAGGGCAATATACCTGATTTATGAAGAAAAGACAAAGCTACAACAACAAATTAAAAAAAGAGAGTCAGGAATGTACATCTAAACACTACATTGCATTAAATCAATAGCTGCACTCTTTGCAAACTGTGGCTATGACAGTCCTTAAGAAGGGTTTCCTGTTTAAGCTGCAGTAAATTTTTCTGACTATGGTTCATCGCTCCTTCTGTGGCAGATTTTACAGTTCCTCAATTTTTATTTTATATAGATTTCATGCAATTAAAATGATATTTTAAAAAAGAAGAACAAACCACAGAGTTTTTGGCATCTATTTGCAATTTGGGACTTACTTTGTGCAAAATTAATACATGGTTGTTTTGCACAGAAAATAGCATTTTCTTTTCAGTAAATAGCAATATTCAGAAATATTGTTTCCAATGCAATAACTGCTGTTTCTGTGCAAAACAACTGTATAAAAATGTTGTGCAGAGACAGTCATGACCTGCAAAAATTCTCATTGGTCTAGGATTCTTCTCATTGGGATTTCTCACCAATCAAAATGAACAAACAAACAAACAAACAAAAAGCTTTTGGCCATTTTGTGAATATTTTTAAATATTCTTTCTATCCCCATTGTGTACAGGAGAAACTCCCAGGACAAAAGAAGTGGGCTTTCTTGGTGGAAATAAGTTTTACACTTAGTTTTGCATGTGCCCACTCACTGAAGCGGCCAACATAAAATAATTATAATTTGCTTGAAAATGTGTTTCTTTGTTGTGTACACTAAGAGCATGCACATTCTTCGTTGGGCTCATAACAACCACAATGATGGCTGAGTAGCCTCAGGACACAGCTGATGGATATGCAGCGGAGGGTGGGGAGAGGTATTGGACTCCACTGCAATTGTCACTTTTCCAACGGAAATGACCAACGGAGCCTTCCTTGAAATGCAAATAGCAGCTTCAGAGTACCATCCCCATTATATACCCCATGATTTCAAAGCTACTGAGCCTTCCCAGGAGTTGCTGTTATATAACAAACCTCAAACCTCAAGGTTCCGCAACAGAAACCAGGGGCAAAACACTTCCTTGGAATTCAGGAACAGGGTCCTGCCTCTGACCACATGGTAAGTCAAGGGATTTGTTCTCGGTGCCAGAATTGAATTGAGATTTTACAAAGTTCATCTGTAAGGTCATTCAAATCATTTTCATTTCAGCAAATGAATATAAATTGGGATTTTTTTTTTTAAAAAAACCCACCTTGCTTTCAAATGCTTGTGAATTTTCTTGATTCCCTCCAAAGCACCCAGAGATCACTGATAGATCCCAATCTATTGCTCGCCTGTGTCTTAGAATCTTAAAACCAAATTCCTAGAGCACAAAAGTACTGGAAAGAAATACATAAGCAAATAAGTTCAACTTTGAAGATTCAATTTGGGATGATACCTGAATTTTACTTGTCAAACATGACACATATATTAGATGCAACACCAGCTAAGAGACACTGGAGAATTATATTGTATATGGTGACAACGGCCCGTATGGAATATGCACGATTTTGGAAAAATGAAACTACACCTACAACGGAACAGTGGTGGACAACTTTTATGGAAAATAGAAATGCGGACATACTTACACAAAGATTGAAAGGGAAATCAGATGAAAACATAAACAAAGAGTGGAGGATTGTTACAGATTTGGGTTGGGGGGTAGATGGAGAGATTACAATTTTCATGATAACAATTATTATACAGTTAACAGTTAATGAAATATCATGAAGCGAGTAAAGTAGAGCTATAAAGCAGGAACTAACAAAGTATAGACTATAAACATTTTATTGCAATACGTGATATAATAAATAGAGGGAACATTAATAATTGTAATCCAGAAAGGAAAGGAAGGAGGAATAACATAAAAAAAAAGGAAAAAAAAGAAAAGAAAAGAATCTTAAAACCAAATTAAGAACACATGAAAGAAAGCCAGCCCACCTTGACCCCTCATTGCTCGAACCACAATGAGGTTGGTAGAACGACCACTAAACGCTTCACCGTGATCCACCAAAGCATCTTTTATCACCTCATATCCACAAAGCACAACCGCAGGCTTTGGTCCCATCCAGATAGTGAAGATGGGACCGTATTTCTCAACAAGCTGAAGACAAAATCAAAGACAAGTCTGGTTAATAAGGCAATGAACATTCTTTTGGTGTAGTTATCTGAGGGATGCTTTCATTATTTCTCAGACTAGGACGTCTTCCACCAAACAATCTCACATGATCAACCAAATCATCTTGTCCCTTTCATCATATCATATCCAAAGAGCACAGATGAAGGATTTGGTTCTAGTTCATAGATGAACAGAGGACCATGTCTCTTAGTAAGCTGAAGCTAAACATCTGTTAAATTAGACAATGGAACCCATGGCCCTTTTCGCACTGAGGCTTTTTGCGTGAGCCGGGGTGGGCGGCTTGCGCGAAAAGCCTCTTCCGAGAGCCTGCCGGTTCCCCGCTCGTTCCTACCGCAGGCGAAGGAACAAGCGGGGAAGCGGCAGCGTCCCGGAGGCGGAGGCGGTTCGCGCGTCCATCATCCCCCGCTTGCGCGAGAAGCAGGAGCCTCTTGCGCCGCCCCCACGCACGCGGGAAGCGAGCGACAGTCGCGCCCACCCACCCCCCGCGTGCGCGCGAAGCGGGAGGCTGTCGCGAGCAGCCCCCCACCCGCGCGAAGCAGGATGCCATCGCATCCGTCACGCAAGCGCCCCGCCCCACCCCTTCCTTCCACAGGAGCGGAGGGAAGGAAGCGCTACCCGGCCGCCTCTCCGACGCACCGCACAACAGGTAAGTGCGGGTGGGCGCCGGGAGCGTTGCGCGAGCGCGGGGTGATTTTCGCTTGGAAGCGAAAATCAAAAACCCCGCGCTCGCGCCGCTGCAGCCCCGTGAGAGCGCCAGAAGTGGGAGTGCGTCGTGTGGAGCGGCGCTCCCACTCCCGCACGGCTCACGGGGCTATTTCGCTCGGGAAAGCCCGTGCGAAAAGGGCCCATGTCGGAGTGATAATCCTGTGGGAATGTTACATGATCTTGTACATTATTGAGAGGATATGGGTGTAGCAGGAAGTAGGGTGGGGATGGGCAAGTAGCCACACATCATCTTTGTCATGGACCTTGAAATCTTAAGCAAAAAAGGATAGTTAAATCTTAGCATGCTTCTATTGGCCATTGCCGTCAATTCGTGATTAGTGGCTCAAACAGCACAGTGTTGTTGGAGGGTGGGGTTAGGTTTATTACCATTTCTTATTTTGTGGGACTTTTTAAAATCATGTTTCTGTGTGTGTTTGTTTTTCCTGAAAGCACTGTAACCCCCACACTAAGGTGTCACACCAGTTACACCAAAGACACCACTTGTCTTTAACTCCCCCCCTTCTTTAAACTCCTTTCTTCTTTCTTAAATCATATAAGCCACTGTGTGGCCTGTATAAAACACTGGGCAAATCCACAGGGCTACATTCTTCAGTAATTTTGAATGTTACTGCCACTTGGCAGAGAGAAGAGTTGCTCTCTTTCATATTAAATCAGCTATTCACATTGCTTCTCAGAAAAGTTCTAGTTTTTCTGTCTGCTAGTTCACACGTTCTCTCTTAAAGTAGAAGTGGTAGCTTTAATCATCTTGTTTGATAACGCTGTGGGTATGCCATTATCCATGTTGTCAACCTCCCTTCCTCACAATGTCCAACGTACACAGTGCTTTAGGAGCCTGATAGAATCCTTGTCATTTGAAATAACACTTTCTTTTGCAAGTTTCGATTTTAAATGAGCATTGATTGTCAAGGTTGTTGCCGGGCAGGCAAAGTTTTCCTATGAGTGGACGGCAGAGGGAAGAGGTGGTGTGGCCAGAGAGCCAGGTGAAAGGCCAGTAGGATTGTTATGGCCATGTCTTGTGTATTCGAGAAAGCCACATGCCAGAGCACTGATTGGGTCACCCCCCTTATTCCAGGGTGACAAGGTAGCATAAAAAGGCTGGTGTTTGCCTTCACCAGCTGCCAGTTAGATGCCCTAGCTGGACCTGCCATGGCATTGACAGTATACTGATTGTAAGAGGAAATGCTGCCTGATTTTTCTCCATTATCTTCTGTTATTCTTCTTTGTCTAATTGCTGGACTGCTGGTATGTTTTTACTAAGCCTTATCTTAGAGAGCAGCAATAAATAAAGCCTTTAAGTCTAACTTAATGAGCCTCTGGATTTTTTTCTGCTTCACTGGGACCCTCTGCTGCAGCAAAGCCTTGCTTCACAGATTGCACTCTGCTCATGCTCAGAGGAGCCAAATCCTGCCAACCCTGACAGGTTATGGGCCCAGCCTCATGCTCCTGATGCACCAAAGGGTGAAGTGGACCAAGTAAACTGCCAGTTCCAGTCTGCAGCTGCCTGCTGAGAGCCTGCTCCAGGACGGTCTCTGGTAAGTGAGAGTCCTGGCATAGGAGGGGCCTGGAAGGTGAGAGAGGCTGCAGGGATGGCCTCCATGGGGAGTGTGAGTCTGCCCCTGGACAGATTGAATGAGAGGAACTATCTCACATGGGCAGTGAATACGGAGATGTATCTGTGGAGAGAGGGGTTGTGGAAGGCTGTTGCTGCTCCCCCAGGGCCTCCCCTCAGGGTAGCAGATGCCAGGATGGAGGAGAAAGCCATCAATAACATTTTTCTGGCTTTTGGAAGATAGCCAGGTAAACCATGTCAGCCACCTCAGCACAGAACAGGCATGTTGGGATGCTTTCAGGGCCATGGACATCCACCCTACGGCTGGGAGTAAGCTGCCCCTGTTAAGAAGGCTCTACAGGGAAGAGTTGCAGCCTGGTGAGTGCATGCAGGACCAAATCCAGCATTTGACCTCCCTGTTCATTGCCTTAGAAGAGAGGAGGAAGGAGATCTCTGAGCCTGACAGAGTCTACTACATACTGAGCTCCCTAGATACAAGCTGGGACGTGTTTGTGGCTACCATCGAAGGCATGCTGGAGCAGGACCTCACTGCGCAGTATATTTCTGGGCGTCTGTACGAGGAGCAGGAAAGGTGTGCTGAGAGGAGCCAGCAAGAGCTTATCAACAGGAGCAGCAGCAGTGGTGGCAGCAAGATTGCCAAGGACACTTACTTTCCCTGGACTGAGTCTGAGTCTACCAAGAGGGTGAATGCTGTGAAAAGATGTTTTCGGTGTGGATCCATGAAGCATCTGTGGAAGGACTGTCCATACAGCAGAGGCAGTGTGCCAAAGACTCAGGGCAAGAGAGCCAAGGACAGAGGGAGTTGCCGGCCAGTTTCAGCCATGGTTAAGGGCTGTGAAACCCAAGGGGCTCTCTGGCTGCTAGATAGCGGATGTTCTCTACACCTGGCTAATAGCAGGGGTATGTTTAAGACGCTGGGCAAAGCAAACATTGACTCTGTTTCCTTTGCTAATGGGTCTAAATGCAGGGTGAAAGATGTGGGGGAAGCCTTTGTTCCTGCTCTGGGGAAATGCCTTGACAATGGGGTTTATGTGCCCTTGTTAGAGTTTTGCCTGCTGTCAGTATCTGAGTTGGCACTGGGCGGGTATGACGTTCTGTTCTCTGGAAATGTGGGTAAGGTAATCAGAAAAGGGGCTGTGTGTGTGGTCAGTGAGCTCAAAGACCAGCTGTATAAATTCTTGCCAAGATTTTTTGAGAGGAAAAACATGGCGGAATGGGAGGAGGACGCTGCCTTTAAAGCTCCAGCATTTTACTTTTTAATAAGGTTTTTATCAGTTTTACTATAAACCCAAACTGCCTTGTTGCCAAATTTTGTTTAAGGTTTAAAATGTTGCTATAACCCTATTTTATTTGTTAGCCTCTCTTTTGCCCTGAACATTTTTAACTTACAACCTCAGTTTGCAATATGAAGCTATGGAAACGTCAGCGTTCTAAGGCTAATACCGACTTAGGCAACAAACCTTCTAAACAGGCAAAAATAGACTCTCTTTTTGCAAATAGGCAAATGCCTTCTGCCCAACAGACCAATTTAGAATTAAACAAGAGATATGTGACTTTGGAATCTTTGCAGGCTGAAGCACTTACGTTAGATAATGATTGCATAGAGAATGTGGGAGTCTCGGTTTTTCCTTCTAGTAATGGTGGTTGCTCTGAGGGATCACCATCCAAATGTCCTTGGAAGGAACTTTTGGCAAGAGAGGCATTTCTAATCTCTAAGACTTTTGAATTGTTGCTGACTAGTTGTATTTCTATCAGCAATAGAATAGAGGCATTAACAGAACAATTTTATAAGGAAGAGGTTTCTACTCATTTTAATAATAGGACTGCTTTTCAGGCTGCTTCACCATTTTTTTATCCTAATCCCATTGAATATCCCTCGGCTTTGACATTACAAGCATCTCAAGTGATGATTGCGGTTGGGAACAACCCTATAAATAAAGGCAAATGGTCAAATTTTTATAATATCAAGGTCTCTTTAAGTAAACTGTTGAGGTGTGAGCCCAGAAGGATTAGGTTAAAGTCCTTTCAGTTTCTTCCTAACTTGGGACACTATCAAAGACTGATTATGTCCTTCGATTCTACCTCAGGCTCTACTTTGTTGTTTGCTAAAAAGAACTTTTTGGCAAAAAAGTATGATATTCACTGCTCTAGGGTCTTTAAGAATAATGTGATTAATACGTAGGTGGCCTATAAGGAGGGAATACTTGAAGGAGTAGGCTCGGATCGTCATGTATTTTCAACCTGGAGCAGGCCCAATAATGTAGATGAACTTACTCAACTTAAAGAGGAATGGAACAGTTTGAAGCAGGCAATAGAAAGGATTAACAATAGCCAACATTTAATGGCGGCTTCTTTTGAAACAGAGACAACCAGACAATTAAATGACAATTTTGGTGGGCCCTCTAAACCAGTTTCTGCTACCAAAAGACAACTTTTGGATTGCTCAGTCCAGCCATTTGTGTCAATGGAGGATGGGGTCAAAAGGGATGATGCACTCAACATTAACATGTCATCGCTTCCTGTTAACCCCGCCCAGACCTGTACAGCACATTTGCCATCTAGTGCTTACTTTTTTCCTAAGGCGAAACCTGCAGCTGAGGATTCTCCACTTCTACTCGATTATGAGATTGATGTGAGATCTGGAACTGGGGAAATCCCTGCTGAGCAAGTACAGGGAAAATCCTGGGCTAGGGAATTGGAAGAATTAACCTCTGAGCATCCGTATATTATTGACACCTCGCAAGATGAGACACAAACGATGGATCTTTTGCAGGTCACTGATGCTGTTCCTGAGTTTAAGTCCGTGGAGGAGCAGGCTTTGCAGGGCTTACAGGATCTTTCAGCTGCCAATAAAATAATGGTAACTGCTCAACTGGAGGATACAACAATCAAATTCTGGAGGATAATTCAATCTCAACTGGAAACTAATCCATCTACTTCTGTATTGGCCGATGACCCTGCCTGCTCTAAGATGAACGGTTGTGTTCAAACTGAGGAAGCATTTTTTCCTGCAATTTCATCAGATCCAGTTCAGTGACTAGAAGGGGGTAGCCCAGGACTGTCACTCCTTTCTTGGAATATAGCTGGGTGGCTGAGTAAAAACTCAGATATGGATTTTATTGACTATATTGGTAGATTTGACATTGTATGTCTACAAGAAACATGGTGTCCATACGATATCCTATTGCCAGGATTTGTATCCTTCTGTGTACCCGCATGTAGATCCTCCAATTGGGGTAGAAATAAGGGGAGGTTGGCCATACTTCTAAAACTATCCAGTTGTTTCAAATATACGGTATTGCCACCCTGTTTTACCAATAGCGCAGGCTCTCTCTTTGCAAATAAGAAATGACAAGATAGTTTTGCTTAATATTTATATTCGCCCTACTACTAAAGAGCCTAATCTAGCCACTTACTGGGACCAACTGTTTAGCTATGTTGAAGATATCACCAATAGGTACGTTTCTTCGAGGTGCATTTTACTGGGTGATTTCAATGCAAGAATTAGGCCCTGTAATGATTTTCTTTGTGAGCATCTCATGATTGATCCAGACTTGCCACTCTTAAACCTTCCCCGTGTTGGCAAGGATCTAAAAGTTAATAATAATGGATCATTCCTGATCAATCTTTGTATTAGCAACACCTTTTTAATATTAAATGGCTCTGAAGGGTTCCCAAAAACTGATGGTTTTACATATATTTCACCCATCGGGAGAAGTACTATCGATTATGTAATAATCAGTCCTGAGTTGTTGAGTCTAATTACCGATTTTGATATCTGTCATAGGACAGAAAGTGACCATCTACCTCTGTGTATTTCCCTTAATCTATCTGAGTCAGTGCTTTCACCTTTTAGGAGTGATTTGTCTCTCCATAGATATGAGAGAGTAAAACGTATCTGTTGGGATCCTAAAATGGAAGATTTTATTAGCAATAGTTTTAAGGACGTACGGGTTTTAAATCGTTTTAATGTTTTAACTATTAGCTCTAGGATAGATGATGCTTTGTCGGCATATAAGGATATTATGACTATTTTTCAAAATAAGGCCTCTTATCCCCCTAAACATATAAAAGGTAGAAGAACATGGTTTGACAAAAGTTGTCTTATTTGGAAACAAAAGTTAAGACAAATGTTCCATCAGGCTTTGGCCAATCCGGTGGTTAATCTTGGGCCCTATTACAAAGCCCGTAAAGAATATTCTAAATTGGTGGAGGGTAAAAGGAAGGTATTTTTCCAACAAAATTGGAGGTCTCTGGACAATGCTTTGAAATCCAAAGATGTGAAAACCTTTTGGGTGGCGGTTAGGAAACGTATGAAGAATGAGAACTCTGTGGTCTCTCCTACTATACTCTCCTCGACTTGGGTTTTTTATTTTACCGATAAAATGAGAACCCAAACATCTGAGGGTAATCCACTAATAAAAAACCCTCCTAATTTATGGAGCTCAGTTTCAGCCGATGAAGTGCATCAGTTGGTCCTTAGGGTAAAATCTGGTAAATCCCCAGGATATGATAGCCTCCTGGTAGAAATTCTGAAATATCGCCCTGAGTAATGGACAAAGGCATTGGCTAATTTATTTACTCTTGTAAATAACTCTGGTGAGATTCCAGCCAACTAGAAGGATTCCATCATAATTCCTATCTTTAAAAAGAGGGATAGACAGAACCCTGGCAATTATCCCCCAATAAGTCTTCTTTCGGTAGTGGGCAAACTTTGTGCCAGTTATTTGGATCTGAAATTATTGAGTTGGATGAATGTCCAAGCTCTGATTGGTCCAGAGCAAGCAGGATTTAGAAGACACATGTCCACTGAGGATCATATAATAGTGCTCTCATTCCTTGTAAATAAATACCTATCGCGCCCTAAAGGCAAACTATATGCAGCTTTTATTGATCTGAAAGCTGCTTTTGATTCAATTCACTGGCCCTTACTATGGGACAAGCTTGGTAAGCTTAATATAGATCCCTGACTGTCGTTTCTTTTAAGCCAACTTCATACAATAATCAGTGCAGAGTGAAATTTTCTGAAACCGGCTTAACAGAACCTATCTACTCAGGTGTAGGAGTTAGACAAGGATGTGTGCTGGCTCCTCACCTGTTTAATCTATTTGTGGCTGATCTACCTGCCTTTATGGCCACAGTAGATTCGCACCCACCTTCGCTGGGTAATCGGCCGCTATTTGTACTTCAGTATGCCGATGATACATTGTTACTCTCCCTGTCCCAGGTGGGTTTGGTAAGAGCCCTGAAAAGAATTTTTGAATATTGCAATAAATTTCACCTGCAGGTTAATTCTGATAAATCTAAAATACTGGTATTTTCTAAGAGATTTGTCCCGAGAATGTGGAAGGTTGGTAACCAGACAATCAAACAGGTCAAGAAGTATGTTTACCTCAGTGTCCTTTTCCATTTTAACGGGCACTGGTGCAAACAGAGAGATAAGGTAATTCTGGCAGAGAAAAGAGCTTTGCCTGTTGTACAATCTCTCTACTATAAAAAAGACAACCAGGATATCCTGGCGGCCTTAAAAATTTATAAAACCAAATTAAGACCACAACTACTTTATTGTATATTCACCTGGATTCCAGCCTTTAATAAGGAGATTGAATGATTGCAGGCACTTTTTTTCAGGAGAATATTATCTGTTCCCCTATGTGTACACCATCTGACTCTTTATGCAGAATTGGGCTTGAATTCTCTTGAAACTGAAGCTTGGCTGATGACTTATAGATCTTGGTTTAAGATTCATTTTAGGCCTAATAGATCTGGCCTTTTATGTTTCCTTCAATCTGACGTTTATTACACCAGGTGGGCTACATTTTATGAAAGCAAAATAATGTCTATGGGTTTAACTATGGATTCTTTCCTCTTATCAACCGAAAAGGAGTGTCTTGAAACTATCAGGGCCTGCCTTGCAGAGAGGGAATATCAGTTGTCATATCCAACACCTCCTAGGGTTTGTTTCCCGTCGATGCTCAGTATTCCCCCCTTGCAGGGTAGGATTCCGGATTATTTTCAAACTCTCTCATTGTTGGTGTCAAGGAAGGCCTTTCTACTTGCAAGGTTGAATGTACATCCCTCAAATGTGACTAAGGGTAAATATCTACAGACCCCTTTTATGAATCGTATATGTCATTGTGCTCAAGCTCCTGACGTTCTCCATCATATTGTATTGTTCTGCCCACTGTATATAATTCCAAGGAAAAAGTTGTTAAGGAGGTTATTGGAAAGGAATATCTGTTTGGATAGGTTATCAGTGGAATACTTATTGGAAGATCGGAATCTACATATTACTAGGCTAATGACCAACTTTCTGGTGGAGGCAACAAACTTATAGCCTAAATTTTCTAAAAATGATTGTTGAAGTTTTATTGTAAATGTATATGTTGTAGTATGCCTAATAAAGGTTAATCAGAATCAATTCTTGCCAAAACAAAATATTCACATGGCTTATAGCAACAAGCCCCAGCATGACAATTGCATCCACCTGTTGCATCGGAGGATGGGGCATGCCAGTTTCCAAGTTCTAAGGAAACTGCCTGAGTACTGTAAAGACTGCAGAGTTAACCCTTGTGATGCCTTTTTGGACTGTGCTGTCTGCAAGCAGTCCAAATCTAAGGTGCAGCCATTTCCTAAGTTTAGTACCAGAGAATCTACGCAGCCTTTTCAGTTGGTGCACTCAGACCTCATTGGTCCCATGTCCAAGTTTCAGGGTGGGGCACGGTATGTGATGCTCCTGGTAGATGACTACAGCAGCACACATTCTGCTATCTCCTGAAACAGAAATCCGAGGTGTGTGCAGTGTTTAAAAATTGGTGTGCCTATGTGGAATGTCAATTTGGGTACAAAGCGAAAGCTCTCCAGACTGACAGGGAGGTGAATATTTGGCTGGAAGTTTGCAGCATTGGTTAAAGAAAAAGGGCATAAATCACAGGTTAATGGCCCCCAATTCTCTGGAGCAGAATGGGGTTGCGGAGCATAATGGGGCAGTGATCCGGACAATAATGAGTTCCTTGTTGGCAGACACTAACATGCCTCAGAAAGCTTTGGGCGAGGCAATGCTTACTGCCAATTACATTTGTAACAGGCTTTGGAACTCCGTCATAAAGGTAACTCCTTTTGAAAAACTGTATGACAAGAAACCCTCTGTTGCTCATATGAAGGTGTTTGGGCGTTATGCCTGGGTGCACATTCCTAAAGCCCAAAGGAGAAAGAGGCAACCCAAAGCCTGCAGGTTGAGATTTGTAGTGTACTCCAGAGGAGAGTATCGCTTTGATCTCTGTAATGGAAGGGTGGTGATATCCTGAAATGCTCAGTTTGAAGAACACAGTAATTGGAAAAGGGTGCATGCAAATTCCAAGGTGCTCCTTTCAATTAGTTATGAAAGTGATGCTGAGAGTGCAGCACATTTTTCTGCAGCTAGCCCGTCAAGGCTTAAGCAGGAGGAGGAGACAGAAACTGAGCTGGGAGAGGCAACTCAGAGTGCAGAGCAGACTGATGGGGAAGAGAAACTTGACTGCAAAAGAGGCAGATCATCTGATGGTGAGAGGGAGTTACAAATACCAAGGTGGTCTGGGAGGAAAACAAAAGGCATTCCTCCACAGAGGTTTGTGGTAGAAAACAGTGTGAGGGTATGCCAAGGTTCCTGTGAGCCTGAAACGTTTGAGGATGTTCTGAGTTTGCTGAAGGCACAGGCTGACTGCTATTTCGATGCCACGGACCAGGAGATGGAGTCCATGCACAAACATGGAGTATTTACATTGTGTAAGGTGCCAGATGGTGTGACTCTGGTTGGCTGTTGATGGGTGTACAAACCTCAAACCCCTGGCTTCAGGGGAGGTAAAACACAAAGTCAGTCTTGTGGCTCAAGGTTTTTCACAAAGGAAAAATGAATCATTTGATCAAACTTTTGTGCCAACGGCCAGAAGTGAAAGTATCAGGCTGGTGTTAGCACAGCACAGAGAAATGCTGTGTACACCACTTTGATGTCACAACAGTCTATCTAAATGCTGAGTTACCAGAGACCATCTATATGCAGCAGGCACCTGAGTGCGAAACTGATAAACCAAATCTGGTGTACAGATTAAACAAAGCTATCTGTAGCCTCAAACAATCTGCCCGTAGCTGGAACAAGTACCTGGATAGTGCTTTGCAGGGCTTGGGTTTCAAGCAGAGTGTGGCAGACCCCTGTGTGTACACCAAAGGGTCTGAGAAAGACCAAGACATTTGATTTAACTCTAAGGCTAATTAATATTTGAGTTGAGAAAAATTGTGACATTGTGACACTATGATTGATGAACTTTTCACAGTGCCAGAATTGCTTTTCTTACTATCTGGATGTGAATTTGGTGAGAATATTGTCAATCTGAGGAGAATGTGGCAAATGTGCTCACAAAACCACTCACCCCTGGGAAGCACTGGGACATGCTCAGGAAACTGGGAATGGTTGAGCATGGAGTGTAAAGCTGCTGATCCACTATACAGGAAAAGGAGGGATGTCAAGGTTGTTGCCAGGAAGGCAGCATTTTCCTATGAGTGGATGGCAGAAGAAAGAGGCAGTGTGGCCAGAGAGCCAGGTGCAAGGCCAGCAGGATTGTTATGGCCATGTCGTGTGTATTCGAGAAGGCCACATGCCAGAGCACTGATTGGGTCACCCCACTTATTCCAGGGTGACAAGGTAGCATAAAAAGGCTGGTGTTTGCCTTGACCAGCTGCCAGTTAGATGCCCTAGCTGGACCTGCCATGCAATCAGCAGTATATTGATTGTTAGGGGAGATGCTGCCCAATTTTTCTCTGCGATCTTCTGTTATTTCCTATTTGTCTAATTGCTGGACTGCTGGTATGTTTTTGCTAAGCCTTATCTTAGAGTGCAGCAATAAATCAAGCCTCTAAATCTTACTTAATGAGCCTCTGGAATTCTTTCTGCTTCACTGGGACTCTGTTGTGGCAAAGCCTTGCTTCACAGATTGCACTCTGCTCATGCGCAGAGGAGCCAAATCCTGCAAACCCTGACATTGACGACTACTAAATTTATAAAGTTTTATACCAGAAGTGGATGACTACAGAAGGATAGAGGGTTACAGTACTCCCCCAGAAGAATTTGGACAGCTGCATGCCCCCAGTGTACCCCCACAAAAAATGCACCCAAATGACCTCTAGGTGCCTGGGAGGCATTTTAGCCAAGTTTTTAGGCCCCTCTAGACCAAGTAGTTCTTAACCTAGGGGTCCGTAGAGCGATCTTAGAAAGTCCACAAAGCCCTGCTGCTGGATACCACCAGCAGTGGCAGAAAAAGGGAAATGGCGGCAGGAGGGTGCAGGTGCTGAAACTCTCCCTCGTTGAAGACTTTGTGTCAGGGACACACTAACAGGAGGTATAGGTGTCGAGGGACACAGCAGCAGGCATGAATTTACAAAGAAGGGAGCAGTTCTGGTGCCTGCGCCAGTTGCTTCCTGCAGCCACATCTCTGATGACAGAGACACAACAGCAGGTGTTTGCCCACACCCAAACTATGACTCTGGATAGGAAGGTTTGAATCCCCACTCGGCCATGGAAACCTTCTGGGTAACCTCAGGCAAGTCATATTCTCTCAGCCTCAGTGAAAGGCACAGGCAAGAAATCTTACCAAGAAAACTACCATGATAAGGTTGCATTAGGGTCTCCATAACTCAGTTTTCAAAGATGAGAGACATAATGGCTAGAAAGAATGTCCCTCTTTGAGTGGCACTTTTTCTTCTTCTCTGCCTTCAAGTCACGTCTACATTATAGTAACCCTAAGGTGTCCACATCACAGGACTTTTTTGGCAAGATTTTTCAGAGGGGGTTTGCCTTTGCCTTCCTCTGGGACTGAGAGTATGCAACTTGCCCAGCGCAACCAGTGTTTGGACAAGAATTTGAATCCTAATCTCCAGAAGCCTTTAATAAATAACTAAAAGATTTGAATATTTAAATGAATATTTGAATAAATATTTGAATATTTATTTATTGAATCTAAATTTTAAATTTTAAATCTTGAGTTAAGTCTTGGGGGTCTCTGGCAACAAATTATATGTATAGGGGGTCCCCAATAAAGAAAAAGTTAAGAATACAGTTCTAGATTTCCTGTCTTAATGGCGCTGTGTCTGGCAGCTTCTTGTCACTTTTTGTGCCACTAACTCTCACCTAATGCAGCATAGCCAGGGATAGTGGCTGGCCAGTAAAACTCACCCCCCAGTAAAGCGGGTTCAGAGGGGCTTTCAGAGTCCCAAAGTCACTCTTTTGGTCTCCGGATTGGAAAGCTTTGACAGATTTCTGATTGGAGAGGAGGGGTGAGAATGTGGGTCGAAGAGTTCCACTGCCACGTGGAGAGGCGGCTGATCATCAGGACTGTTACAAGTGCCACTGAATACTTTTTTAAAAAGTACCTTACATTCGTAGTATGTATTAACTACAAAAAAAACCTGACATTTGAAGGGTTGAGAACATCCTCTTCATTAACAAAATCTGCTGATCAAGATATAGGGTAATATATTGAAAGTAAAGGACTGCTCTATACACTTTTTGTAAAGTTGTATCTCAACTTGCTTGCAGGACAGCAGATGATCCATGTGGTTGAGAAGTGACTGAACCAGGAAAGTGAATCCTGCTGAGCTCACTGAGAGAAGAAAATTGATTCTGATCTCTTGATATTTATACTGATTATATAAGTAGACAAAATAACTCTATTTTAAACTGTTGCCTCAGATAGAGTTTGTGAAAAGGCTTCCTGCAAAGGCGGAGTGGAAGAGCAGATGAAAGACTCACAGAGTTAATCAAAAATTATTTTGGTGCAAACGATTACAAGCTGCTAACAAACTGTTTCATCATAAAATTATATCATTTTCAATGATAAACTTTGCTGATCAGAATATGTGATATGTTGGCCTAATTGAGAGGCCACTATGCAACTTTGTTAAGTAAGTTAAAACTTAGCTTGAACTTGCGAGATTTTTGCAGGAGCTCGCTGAGAGAAAAGGAATGAAAGGAAATTTACATCTGATATTTTGGAGCAAGTTTTGAGGTTCCTATAGGACTTCATTAAACTAGTTAAAATTCAACTATTGTTCATAGGTCAATCTCTGGAGCTCGTTGAGAGAATGAAAAGGAAAGGAAATGGACATTCGATATTTTGGAGTAAATTGAGAAGTTGCTATATGATTCCATTAAACAAGTTAAAACTCAGCTATAGCTCGCAGGACAATAGCTGGAGTTCACTGAGAGAAAGGAAAGGAAATTGATAACGTGTAAGAGCAAGTGACTGGACATGGAAAAGTTCTGTCTAAATTTTTAACATCAATCAATTGTGTGAAAGGACTTGTTTGGTCGAAATGGCATGGAAAGAGGTAGATTTGAGCAGTCTTTCTGAACTGATACATCGTAAATCACCTTGCTAAAATTTGCTACAAACTAATACAAATAGCTATATGAGTTAAAAGTAAAAGCTTTGAAATAGAGAAATGATATTATTAGATAATTCTGTGTATTTTTTACTTTACTGAATTATATTAACTACACAGTATTCTTGTTGAAAAAAAATGGCTTATTGCACCTTGCTGGATTAAGGGCGTATTTAGATAACATTTAGTATTCTTTGTGAGTTCAGTCAACAAAGTAGGACCATCCTTGGAGCTGGAACAGAGAGGCAAGGCTCATATGAGCAAAATTAAGTCAGCTGTGTTGTAAAACTTGACAGTGGCTGATAGAAAGGAAGAAAGAGGAGAAATATTTGTGAGCTTAGGTTTCCGTCTGGTGAATCTAGGAGAAATACCTTAATACCTTAATTTCTCAGCTTTATAGAGTTTAATTCTAAAGACTAACTTTACATAAAGAAGGAAACTCACATTATATAAATACATTGATAGCTTGAAATATTGATATAGTAACTGTAAAATATCAACGTTGCATTTGGAAAAATAATAATAACAATAATAATAATTGTTGATTAATAACAGTATTAAAAATAGACAAATGGCAATCAGCAAAAGGAAAGCTACAGTGCAAGATCAAGCAAAAATGCAGTCTCAGATTGCATTAATAAAGAGATCTTCCGTCGATCAACCTGCAAACACCACGGACATGAGTTCTCAAATTTTGGAAGAATTTAGAAACTTTAAGGAAGAAATAAGACAAGAATTAAAAGAAAGAAGAGCAGAAATAAAAATGGACATACAAATGGATATTATTAAGTAAAAAAAAAAATGAAAAAGCAAATAAAGTCATAACTATGATGAAAGCTGACATAACAAAGATTTAAAGATAAATCTAAGCAAATGGAACAAAACACTAAAAATATTTTAAAAAGAGACAAACCCAGGAAGAAATCATTATCAGTTCCCAAGAGCTGAGATGTCAAGAGAGGTGTCTGAAATTTGGGAATGCCAGAATTGACAGATGAGAACCTATATGAGGGACTTATTCTGGATTTGGTAACTTATATTGCTATTCCTGAAGACAGGCTGGAGGTGGACATTGATAAAATATTCAGAGTGAGTTCAAGACTTTCAAGAGAAAAGAACTGGCAAGGGATATTATTGTCCACCTAACAAGAACCAGGGATAGAATCATACAAAGAAATTACTAATATAAATTAATTATGCATGATAAAGAAATCAAGATATATAAGGACATATATCAAATTTTGAAGAAACAATGCAAATATAAATTTTTAATAGAAGTTTTACAGAAGAACTGTTACAAATGAGGGAGACTTGAAGGAATTTCTTTCTTAAACAAAGGGACAGAAAAAGAGACAAAGAGACAAAAATCAAAACATTAACAGTAGATAGGGAATTTTACAAGGAGATAAAGAGAGACTTAGAATGTTTGAAACATCAAAAAACAGAAAAAGCCCAGAAAGAAGAAAAAGTAGACCCAGATAATAATTCAAGTGAAAAGGAATCAGATCAAGAAGAGGAATTACAAGAATCAGAACCTGAAGAAAAAACAGAGGACAAAGACAATTAAATGACATCTAAAGTTCACTCATGGAATATAGAGGGGTTTAATTCAAACTTCAAAAGAAGACAGGTATTTCATTATTTAGAATGGAATAAAGTAGACTTGCTATGTCTACAAGAGACATTAAATATTTTTTTTTTTTTAAAAAAACCAAATTGGGGAAAAATTATATTTCTGCTTTGAAGAAGAAATAGGGGTTGTGGTTTATGTTAATTCAAGATTTTCTTTGGAAGAAGTTTTTTATGACCCTTTAGGTCATTATGTTGGAGTAGAAATTAATTTTCCGGACTTAAAATTACTGGTGGTCAGAATTTATGCACCATTAGAATAAAAGACAGATCCTTTAAGAAAATTGAAAATGAATTAATTGAATATACTCAAGAAAGAAACCAGGAAAACATTCTATTATGGGGAGATGTGAATGGGGTAATTGACCCAATCAATGATAGATCGTACTTGAATGGTCAAAAAAAAAAGCAACAAGGTAAACTCCCTAGAAGTTTTTTTTTTTTAATTTGATGGAAAATTTTATATTACTAGATATATGGAGACGTAAATATGGAAATACAAAAGGATGCACTTTTTATTTGGAATGTCATAAAACAATTTCTGGGAATGATATGTTTTTGATTTCTAAATCTTTCCATTCAAAAATAAAGAATATTGAAATTTTACCTAAATTAACTTCCTATCAACACCCAATACAATTAGAATTGAACAGACAAAAAGAAGTTGGAATTGAAAATTTAGTGATATTTTATTACAAAAAGAGGAATATGTAAAAAAAGACAAAAAGTTTCTGAAAAATTATTTTAAAGAAAATACCACAAAGTAGATAACAATGAAATTTTTCTTAGAGGCTAGTAAGGTGGTAATCAGATAATTTGATAAAATGTGGCACAGAAACTTCAAACAATTAACAATGAAATTCAAAATAAAGAAGAGAAATTGAGGAAGGACACATCAAATGCAAAGCTCATAAAAGAAATCAAGATTTTACAAGAGAAATTAAAATCTGAAAATTCTATGAAAATGTAAAGAAATTGAGAAGAGTTAAACAGAGATATTTCAATAGTGTTAACAAAGCAGGTAAATGGTTAGCCTACATGTTAAGAAGGGAAAATGAAAAAAGAATGATATTGGAAGTCAGAAAAGGCAAAAAGATCTTCTCAAATCAGGAAAATATAAGACGTGTCTCTCACAAATAGTGCTCTGAGCCATTTTATGCTGAAAATGAAAATGAGAAGGTGACTCAAATTAAAGAATATTTGAATAAACAAAACTTTCTGAAATTATCAGAAGATCAAATAAACACTTTAAATTCTTTGATAACAGTGCTGGAAATTTCAAGGGCTACATAGAAACTAAAGACTGCCAAGGTCCCAGGACCAGATGGTTTCTCTGCTTCATATTATAAAGTGTTTGAAGACTGATTGATATTTTCATTGCAGAGAACATTCAACAAAATGATAAAGGAAAGAAAACCAAATTCATGGAATTAAGTGAATGTTGCAGTTATTCATAAGGATGGGAAGAATGTGAGAGACCCAGGTAATTACAGGCTGATATCTTATTTAATATTGACCGCAAAATCTTCACTTTCATCATTGCCAAAAGACAGAAAAAAGTTTTGCAATTTATTATCCTGAAGACCAAAATGTGTGGGGGTTTTTTTTTACCAAAAAGTTCAATTAATAATATTAGATCTATGACAAATTTGGTTGAATATTTCAAAACACATGAGAGAAATTTCCTATGATCTTCGTGGATGCCAAGAAAATGTTCAACAATGTCAATTGTAATTTTATGTTTGAACGATTACAAAAAATGGAATGTGGTCAGAATTTTATTATCTGGATCAAAGAAATCTATAAAGATCAAAGTGCACAACTTATCACTAATGGTGAAAAAATGAAATTCTTTAAAATAAGAAAAGGTACACAGCAAGGGTGTCCAATATCTCCTTTGATATTTATAATGACCTTGAGGAGTTCACAAGGGACATTTGGGTGGACTCTCAAATAAGAGGTTTGAAAATAAAAGGGCGTGACTATAAATTGAAGGCATATGCAGATGACTTAGTTATTTTTCTTGAAGATCCTAGATTAAGTATTCAACGATTCATAGAAAAAAATGACTGAGTTTGGAGAAGTTGCTGGCTTCAAAATTAACAAAAACAAAATAAATATTCTTTCAAAAAAATTAGAAATAATAAGGAAGAAAATTTGAAATATCCAGATTTAAATTTGATAAGAAAGTCAAATACTTGGGAATACAGATTTCAAAACATAATACAAAACTATTTGAGAATAATGACTTGAAATTATGGAGAGAGATTTTAAAAAAATAATTACAAAAATGGACTAAATTGAAGTTATCTTTACTAGGAAAAATCTCTGCTATAAAAATGGACGTACTTCCAAAAAAGAATTTTCTTTTTCAAAATTTACCAACTGTTGCAAATGAGAAATGACTCAAAGTATGGCAGAAAGACTTATCAATTTATATTTGGGAAAGGAAAAAAACAAGAATAAGATGGAAAACGTTGAGAGAAAAGAAAAAGGAGGCTGAGGAATACCTGATTTAAAATTATACATTCCATGAATATTTTTATCTGGATAATGGACTGCATTACTTTGCAAAATGATAGAACATTAAAATTGGTGGGCCCTGACCTAAGATTCGGGTGACACGCATACCTATAGCATGGCGAGGCTAAAATAGATAAAGACTCTCTCAATCACTATACAAGACGTTCATTGTTAAACATCTGGGCTAAATTGAAAAATAAGATGTATAATAAAATGACACAATTGATGTCACCCCATGAACCTTTTTTTCCAAGATAGAAGGATCCGGAAGAAAAATGGATTCGTTTTAAAGATATTCTAATTAAAGAAGAGAATTTTCAATGAAAATTAAGAGATAAAGTAGAAAAAGCCAGCTTTAAATATCAATGGTTCCAGTATATGTAACTTAAAGAAAAGTACAAAATGGATTTCAAATTAGAATTTCTGGGGGGGGGAAAGGAAAAGAATGAATTTGAAACAGATGTATTTGAAAACTCAAACCACTTATTATAAAAAAAATTTAAGCTGAAATATTGAGAAAGAAACCATTAAAGAAGCAATGATAATATGGGCTGAAAACATTGGTAAATAAATCCAAATGGAAGACTGGGAAAAAAGCTGGTGTAGAACTTAAAAACTTACATTATCTCAAAATTTAAAAGAAAATAATTTCAAAATGTTTCATAGGTGGTATCTAAGCCCTTCTAAATTAGATACAATGTATGAGATGGGGAAAAGTAAATGTTGAAAGTGTGGCATAGAAGAAGGGATTTTCTTCCAAATGTGGTGTTCTTGTTTATATGTGAAAAAATATTGGAATAATATTTTAAAAAATATGTCTATATTTTTATGTATTAATCTTCCAATGACACCTGCATTCTTTCTCTTATAGATGCTTCAGGATCTAGAATGTTCTATCAGAAAAAAAGTTTTGGTAGATTATATTTTATATGATCTCTACTGCCAAAAGGTACTGTATTCTGGCAGTAGAGATCATATAAAATATAATCCACCAAAACTTTTTTTCTGATAGAACGTTATAGATCCTGAAGCATATATAAGAGAAAGAATTCAGATGTTATTAGAAGAGTAATACATAAAAATATAGACATCATTGTTTTAATATTCTTGTACACAAGGTACTAGAAAAACAGTAAGTTCCTGAGACAGCTGAATGGTTAATAACATTACTTGAACCAAGAGACTGTGACATTTTGTCTTCTAGATTAAAGGAAACAGAAAGAGGAAACTGCAAGGAAGAATGGAATCTGATAGTGGAATATATTGAAAAAGAATTCAGAGCTGACATAATGATGAAATGAGGATAAAAATGTATATATTATATCATTTAAAGAATACAAATGCAGCTTAGACATGAGGTAGCACACATTCTCTGGTATTTTGTAGTCGAGAATGAAGAACTAAGAAAAATTATGAGGCAGATAATCTAAAAGTGAATTATATTGCTCTATTTATAATGTTTATGTATGGATGGATAAATAGAGGAATCTATGCAGATTACAACAACACTACAAAGCAAAGTCGGAGGGATATTAGATTAACAGAAAATTATAAATGGGGATATACATTAATTCAATTTGTTATTCAACTAATCATGATTTATATCAAGGTGTGAAGCAAAGCAAAAAAATTGTTATGAAAGTTACAGCATCTCCACTTATGATACATGGGACATTATAATTTGAGTTTTTTATAATATAAATTATTGCATAATTCTTTTTACCTCTATGACTCAAAATGTACATTCGGTTGGCTGTTGATAATAATAAAAAAGAACCATAGCTCTAGACTATTTGGGGGCTTCCTGAATCAGGAACACTAGTGTAAGCATAAACAAGGGTCTTGGGGTCTTGCAGTTGCTTCCATCAGAAAAGAAAGCACTTATTTTCTCATTAACATCAAAAAAGTGGTATGAATAACTACTCTTTATAATGCATTACTTCCAGACTCTGTATCTTGAATTCCATTCTTAGGAAAAGGGTGAGATATTAGTTCAATAACTGAACTAAATAATAAAATATGAGTCTATATGAACTTTGCAAGTGAAGGATGTTAAATGGAGGCAGCGTTATCCTCCATTTTATCGACTTAGTAAACTCTTTGCTTGGCTCTGTTGCAAAAACAGGAGTCTAGAAACTCCTACTGATAAAAAATAATAAAATCTCTTGCCTGCTTTAGACTCCATGCCTGCTTCAGGGAGCAAGTAAATAAAACACTGCTGAAGCCAAACTGGCAAATTGACTACGTTTATTGATAAAAAAGATTTCAAACTACCTAAGTTACAGAAGAAAAGTTCATACTGCCCAACATCATGGCAGGTCAGCAACAGAGAGCAAAGACAAAAGAACAGAGAACCTTTTACACAAGGCATGGGGTTATATGATATGCAGTAAACATGCTGTAGACACCTTGAACCTACGACAGCAAGCGTGAATAACAAGTTCATAGCCATAACATGTTATGTAGCTAAAACACATATGATGGCGCAGCTGTGTGCCAGTTCCGGACAAGCTGATAACGCTAAGGGAAAGTTTTTCCCATGGAACTGGCCAGCCATAACAACAGATTTGTAACAGTTTACTTTCTCTCTCTCTCACACACACACACACAAAGGGTTGTGAGAATTTTGTGGAGCAAGGAGTCGCATTATACATTCACATAATGCAACAGGCTCTACAAAACTTCACCCAGGTACATAATGGGAAGGAGACTGAACTATGGAATTCCTTGTTTATTGATACTACTATGAGATCTCACTCTAAACACTGTGCATTTGCATGATCCAGCGTTCACTATCTCATGTCCACATAGCACTACTATATGATCATTCGGTCAAGAAACACAGCGAAAGCCCCCAAGCAAGCTGAGACCAGAATTGTAATGCATGTGATTTACAGTACAAGATTGGTTGGGCAGCAAACACCTTAACAGATCTTGTGGCAGGCTATCATATGCTGCACATTTTTGTAGATACTATTGAAATAATCTGTTTCCATCTGAGCAGCGAACCCAAACACATCAACAATTTATTGCAGCTTGCCCCAAAATCCCATCCAATGTATACTAATACTGTCAGGTTGCAGTGTTTCCCTGTCATAATATCATATGGGAACAGGTAGAAAGAAGCCTGTTATCTGTGTGGGGTGTGTGTGCATGCGCGCACACGCTTAGGTTACATATTCTGTTGTGTATATCTTGCTACATGCTATGCTTGCTGTCATGTAAAAAAAAAAATCTACCTGCAAATTACCTGTATGTTTTGAATTCCTATAATGTAACCAGACAAGTAGATATTAAAAGTGGGGGATGAAGTGTGAAGAGTGTGAAGAGAACAAAGGGCTGTTGATATAACAGAGAGGACTAAGAGAACAAGTCAACAACTGCTCAAGGTCAAGTCAGTCTGGGAAAACCATCATCCTGGGAAAAACAGGGCAATGCAATCAAAACATTGTGCAAGCAGATTTGTAATCGATTGCTTATATAAAAAAAAATGAAAGGTTTTGTACAACTGAGTTTGGTCATTTTCCCTGGAAGTGTGCAGTTGGTACTCACAACTATCTTTTGAACAAACTACGATTAACTTTAGAGTCTGTTCTTTGGAACAAGGGTTACCCCATTCAGCACAAGTACTGTTGTTTCTTTGCTTGTTTGTTTCAGACTTTATATTGTAATTTCTACTGTCAGTAAGCTGCCCCCATACAGTTTGGAAGATAAACTACTTATGCAAAGTAGATACAAACAATGTAAAAAGATACAAATGTTCTCATCCTTGATCAAAAAGGGCATCTCACATTGCAATACCCCATGAAAGAAATCATTAACAACCAAAAGAAATTGAGGGTTTTTCATGAATATTTTGTTTTGTAAAAAAGCCATTGGCCTAAATCTTGTTGCTGGTCCAACTAGAGCAGAGCTACAGAATGAACGATTGAATGGCAAATCAACACTTAATATCATCCCCACTGATTTAGTGGGTTTGCTCTTGTTGGGAGGGGCAACTGCCTTTATGCCATTCTTTGTTGTGTGGAACACTTTTTGTACAGGATAAGAAAAGTGCATTTGTTCAGAAAAAAACTAGTTTTTTTATTATTATTATAAAGAAAAAAGAACAATACATAAGAGAATAAAACAAAAACACCATGTGAATAACATAAATGTGAAAAAGAGAAAAATTACAACACAAATAGCTTACATTACTATTTCTCTCCAGATATTTTATCATCATATACTTATTCAACGTAGTATGTATCATATTGATTATATATTTTTATTTCATATATCTGTGGCCCTTTTCACACGTGCAGAGCCGAAACGGGGCGGCGCACACAGGGGCGGAGATTACCTGCGTGCGTTTTGCTCCGTCCCTGGGGGGAGTGCGGCTCCGCCGCTCCACACGCCGCTGAATTTCGGCGGCGTTTGGCGGCGCCCAAAATGGCGGCTGGCAGCTTCCGGCGGCGCTCCACCAATCAGGGCAGTGCGCCAGCCGGAAGCCCGCCCCCGGGCAGATCTGCAGAGACGCACTAATGCGTCTCTGCAGATTCACACCGGGAGCAGTGGCAGATTAGTGCGGGCGAGTTTCGTAAAAACCACCTGGGAAGGTGGTTTTTAAAAAACTCGCAGCGCCACCCTAGCGGCTGCACTAGAGCGGTTGGAGGTGTGGAGCCTCACATTTTCCAACCGCACTAGATCGCCCCGCGGTGTGGACGACCTCCATCTCGGATCGTCTCAACGCGGGGTTTTACCCCGTGTGGAAATGGCCTAAATCTCATTCTCTTATACTCATTGTTGCTATAATAATTTCACTCTTAAATCTATTCTTTTCAACTATATTTAACCTATTGCTAATACTATATATGCTCCAGTTATTAACCACATCTAACCCTAAATGTGAGCCCATTCCCAGAGCCAATTATATTTTAGCTTATGCTGCTTTCCAAAATTGTAATTCTTCTCGTGGAGGTGTGACACTTCCCTCTTTTGTTAAAGCCTTTTCCACAAATATTTTCCATATTGCCTTAAAGTCATTCCTTTTCACTATCCCCTTTTTTAACCTTAATTCAACATGTTAACATATCATTGATTGCAGTTTTCCACACTTCTTTATACTGATCTTTATTTGAAAGTCTTCCTGAGTTTTCCATTTTCTCACTATAATTAGCCATGCTGCAGAAAAAAACTAGTTTTGAATGAATAACATTTGCTGCCAAATTCCAGAAATGCAAAATAAACATCAAGAAATATGCAAATATTTTTACAGTTTTGCCTAATCAGGAGGAAACTTTTGAAATTTTTTCATTCTTGGGTGCAATAACCAAATAAGAGAAGTTTTACAACAAAAGCAGATGTAAAGCCCTAATAAACACAAGAAAATAAAGGAAAAAAACAGAACAATTAAAATTAATGAAAGAACGTTATTTAGAAATTTTACTCTCTTCAGAGCCCCCCTTTGTCGTAAAGGAGAATAGAGAGAAGCATAAAGTGAAGAAGTGAAAGATGCATTTTATCTATCCACCCTTTCATTTCTAGAAATTTTTGTTTATCATGTGACAAAGGGGGAAAGTTGTTCAAGAAGAACTGGTCTTACCTTGGGGTAGAACCTGGAAATAGGGAAGACATCTTTCTGGAAGACGTTGCCCAGAAATAACCAAGGAGTGGGTCCTGGAGGCAGCTGGCCTTTCGTCTTGTACATTTGGAAGGAGGAGAAGAATAAAAGGAAGAGCGGACAGAGGAGAAGAAGAACCCCTGCCTCTGATGCATCCATCTTAGTCCGTGCTCTTGTTTGGGTCAGAAGTCCAAGAAAGCGGCTTAAGGGAGACAAGGCGAAAAGAAAGGTTACTATCCTAATTCCAGTCAGACTCAAATTCTGCATGGTCTCCACAGTCCCACCAACCTTCCTGGTTTCCTTTTTTCATTTTCAAACAGCACAGATGGGTTCCTCCACAGCAATAATTCACTCTGGCCCCAGCTGCATATGAAGTAGGCTCTCCCATCATACAGATGGGTGGTGAGCTCCCCCACAATACAGATTTTCTCTAGCACATGAAAATACAGTCTGAAACAGCACCTGCCCGTCATCAACGTTCCCAGTCTTTTTTGCACTCTGGGGACCCTGTCGCTGGTGAGCAAGTCAAGTCTCACTCACCTCCTCCCCCACCCCCACCTCGGTGGCTCACCTGAAAGAGGGGTTCAGATTCCCAGAAGCCTCCTTTTAGCAGGAAGAGTGCTCACAATGCCCTGATATCAATCAGCTTCTAGTGGTGTTTCCGATCTCATGAAGCAAGTGAATTCTGCTTGTGGCACCAGGATTTGACCAAAGAAGAATACTGCCTGTTCCTTCAATCCCTACATTTCTAGCATTACAGTAATTTAAAAATTAATTTTGCTGTCCCTCTTCTACCTTCTCCCGTGGATTCTTTTCTGGAGCTAAGCTGTTTTTAAGAAAATAACCCAGCCGTATCTTGCTAGCTGTCCAGTTGAAATACTCAAAAGCAAGAAAGGAAGGATAAACAGGAACATAATATAAAGAGAAATATCTACACACCTAACCACACAAACATGTGAACAGATGGCGGCTTATTGGTGGAACCCATCTTGGGCCTATTAAGATATGATTTAGGTTGCCATTCTATATAATTTACTCAGTCTGGAAATAAACAAGATGGAACTTGCTTTTTTAAATTTTATATTGTTAGTCTACCCAAAGTATACAGTCAGACCTCCACATTTGTGGATTTGACTTTCATGGATTTGATTATTTGTCAGTTTCTCCAAACCCTGACCCCCCCCAGCACTTCTTTTCTGGGGAACCTTCCCTCTCTGTGGCTCCGATCAGGCCACACAGCCCTTTAAAAACCCAGCTCTGTAACCCTCTTAGGGTTTATTTGTCAGTTGCAGCTTTGGATCCAGGAGGTCAGAGTTCATGACCTCACCCCCCTCATTCGGTCCAGTCCTGTCACCGCGTGGCATACGCTAATGTTCTGCCGCCACCTCCCCTCTTCCCTTCCCTTCAGCCATCGTTGCCGCCACTACCACTGCCACCACAACTGCAAATGGGAGAGATGGCTTATTCAGAAGGATATGTTACCCAAACACTAATGGGTAGGACAACACAAAAAACTCAGATTGTCCCTGCAGATACAGGTCTCTCCTTATCCCAGTGGATATAGGTGCATTTCGTTTAAGTAATTGGAAAGTATTTCCTAAATGACAGAATTTGGTGAGGAAAAGTATGTGCCAGGTGCTTTCTTAACCATCCCAAATGCATTTAGCTGCACTAACAACATAAAATGGAGAATTTATAAATTAGCATATAATATTGTGCCCTTTGGCACATGTATTAAATTTTGAAAAAAAAATCCCACTCTTGTCCTCTTCCTCCTCCACCAGACACTGTCTGGCCAGCTGTCTTACAGCCCAGTTTCTCAGAATCACAAAGACTCTCCCAATACCCGCCCCCCTCACGTGCACACAATAAAGAAGATGGGCAAGAGTGAGGATCCACTCCCCTTCCCTCTCCTTTCCCTGACCTGGTTTGGACACTGGGAGCCTGCTTTCTCCACCATGCCTCAATTCCCTTCCCATAGACAGTCACAGATTTTGCTATTTGTGAATTTTCCACTTTTGCAAGGGTCCTCTGCCCTTAATGCTATCAAATGTGGAGGACCCAACTCTATTCTAAAAACACCAACTTAGTTTCTCTGGAAGAAGGTTTGGTGCAATACATTCAGCCATCCACTTTTCAACTTTAAGTTTCTTTTCCTGGTTCCTCCAGTTACTACCAACTACAGCAGACCCACCAAATTAATTTTTGAAAGGTAAGTCAACACATAGGTAAATTCTGTTGATTGAATAGGTATCCTCCTGTGTTACCGCGGTTCTGTCATGCCTGGTGATAGCACCAGATATCTCTTGATATCAAACTTATTTGGCCTTCACTTGACCTTTCTCTGCCACCCTGCCCCACGTGGTTGCAAAGGCCACCGGACAAGCACGTAAACAGGCATGGCTGGTAATGGTTGGACATTCCAATCCCCATTTAGGCAGGCAGATTAGTGCCTCTCTGTTGCTTCAGGGACCATCTTCTTGCAGACACACCTTGCTTAAGTGTGACTTTACACAAAGGCACACGGCCCTGAGCCGGCACTCTCCTTATGCTAAGCCATTTGCATACTGGCTATACTATTGTCATCCAGCACTAAGCTCATCATGTAAAACCTGACCTTTTCCAACGCTTTTGTCCCGCTCCAAATTTCCTTTGTTCTCACCGAGCATGACATGGCCTGTGGGCACAATCCACCCTATAAAAAGTCCCCAATTCCAAGCCCTCCTCGGAACACACCAGACTGCTATCCCGCCTTGCTGTTGGTTTGTCCAGCGAGTCGCCCCCTCAGCGAACTGCGCTGAGCTTTCTTCCCTGCAACTCTCTGTTTTTCTCCAGGACTACAAGAAAAGGTGTCGTATCACCCATTTCCCTCAAAAACTCTCATTTCTAATTTCTAGTTAGCTGTGTGCTTGTGGTGTCTTTTCTGTTGTTTGTACTTTAATAAAACTATTAATTTTACTCTTTTAAAACCTTGTCTGACTGCTCTTCTGACCTGACGCTGTAGACATAGGGTTAAAGATCCCAGCTAAAGTTACCCTGCCTCTCGTTAGCTTAAGAGAGTGCTCGAGTTAATTTCCCCATCTTGTGTTTTTGCTTGGCTGTTTGGGCGTCCCTCCCGGGACCCCCACAATACAGGGTAACACCAGTAGAAAATAGTACTTGGATTTCCATCACATACTTTCTGAAGGGGGAGGGAGTATCTTCTTATCTCTTAGTTTTGTCTAGAGGAAGGTTAATAATGTCTCCCATCTTTTGCTTTATAATCTCAATTGACTTCTAGACAACGTAAGTAAAATATATTTGGGACACAGACCAGAGGTGACTGAGGGCTGCTTCTTTTATCTCAGTGGTTTAACTAAATAATTCCTATGCCACCTACAACTAGGAGTGGTGATGAAATCCAGCACAAATTCCCTATTCTAAAAGAATGGCCTCATTGGCATGGTGGGCTGCCTCGTCCCAACAGAAACCTGGCTCGTGAAATTTTTCTAGTTTTCTATATGCCATCGGAAATTACTGCCCTACTTCTGAAACTGGTGGGTGATGATGGAAGAGATGCAAATAAAAGTAAAGAGGATCTATAAATGTTTAAAAGTGACTTTTATTCGTGCAACATGTACTAAACAGTGTATTGATATTTTCCACTCAAAATCTACTGACACGGGGAAGAAAACAGAAGCTCTTATGGGCAATTCTTGCTCTTGGGCATTGGAGCAGATGAGAGCATCTGACCGTCTAAAACACACGAAGGGAGCTCAGCTGGAAGCAAGAAACTGTGGAGGCCTGTTAGGACAGTTCATATGGTATGTAGACAGGTACAGAGACTGATAGCAAAAATCCAAATGCTGCAAACTTTCATATAAGCCTCCAGAGTACCTTAAAGCTGTTTAAACTGTTAGGTTGAGTTCCCTTGAACTTGTCTGAATGTTTTTGGTTTCATAGTTATAAACCCTCCATAGCAATCGTCTGTACTAAAAGGACATATAGAGGTATACTCGATCTCTCCTCTGCCCCATTCAAGTATTTCTCTAGCTGACTGGAGAATGAAAGGAAAACAGACAAAAACAACACAGTTCTTTTCTGCAGCTGAAAGAGAGATTATGGAATATCCACTAACAAACTCATTAGAAGAAACACTCAGATAGACTGGCTGGTTCCCCACCAAGAAAAATCATACAAACCCACCAGGAATACAGAGGAGAGCTCTCCTCTCCTGAATTTGGGAGTAGAAATGGCTCTTGTTGAGACTAAGTTAATTAAGGGGAATGGGTACAAACCTCCAAGAAAGATAAACAGCTTTAAACGCTGGACAAGCTAAACTTGAATGTGGTAGCCGCATGGGAGATGCAAACATGGAAAAGTCACTCAGCTCTAACAAGTCAATGACAGAAGGCAGTGTGTAGACTGAAGGATGGGCCTGTTTCGTATCTGAAGATGTTGTCATTGCGTGTCTTCGACTCATTTCTGAATCATGGCGACAGTGAGGTGAGTCTTTTCTTGGCAAGATTTTTTCAGATTTTTGGTGATTTGCAGTCAAATAGCTGAAGTAAGTTAATTTTATCACATCAAATGAGAAGAGCCCTAACATACTTGAGAAAAGAACGAGAGGGGGAAAGTTATTCATAGTGTGGAAAAAAAGGACAAACATAATAAATATTTTGAAAACTCAAAGCGGGGAACTTACCAAAAGATGTATTTTGAGAAGCTCTTGAACTGTGAGAAGCTCTAGCCAAGGAAGGATATTTGGAAATAAACCTACCCTGTAGAATAAGCACAAAGTCTGGTGATAACGGTTGTGTTAGCAATAAGTCAAAAACTGGTGTTGATTTATTAATATTGCAGCCAAGAAAAGCCCACTGGAAGAGCCTCTTGCTGGCCCTGAGAACAGAGGCTGAGTAATCCTTTAACCAGATTAACTTTCCTGAAGGTCAGGCTCAGATTCTGGCCATTCAGGATTCCTGGACGGTGGCATCAATTGGGGAAAAAAATCTCTCAAATGGGATATACAAAGCACATGAATTAGAAGCTTGTTTGGGCATGTCAAAAACTGGTCTTCTTGAACTATCCCAAATGTGTAGGGATTTTCTCCTTATAGTTGCAAATCTCATTTTATACAGTTACTGAATAAGGTTTTCATCAATTTTTAGACCTGAATACCATAATAGAATACAGTAGCCCCTCTACATTCATGAAGATTAGGGGCACAGAAACTTCACAAAAGTGGGGAAAAATACAGTCCTCCGTCTACGTTTGCTAGGGTTAGGGGCACAGGTCCCCTGTGAAAGTGGAAAAACATGTGAATAACTCTAGGTTCTCCCAAACCATATTTAACATAAAAAAAAATTAATAATGATCACTGTATTCAACCCACCGTGGATTCCTTTGAGGGATCAAGGTTCCTTCACAAGGCAGAAGTGGGGGGCTGGTGGGTTTACTGCCTTTCCCACTGCTACCCCACACCATTTTTAAGAGGGACTTGCAAGCCTCCTTCACAGTTTCTCAGTCTCAGAAGGCTTGCAGTCCCTATTAACAATGGCAGAGGGAGGCAGCAGAGGTGACAGCAAATAATCTGTGAACAGTCAAATCCATAAAAGTGAAACTCACAAATGTGGAGGGCTGACTGTACAAATAACACCCCCCACCCCCGCAATTCCCTTCCCATTCTTTTGCCTCTGGCCTCTGTGTTGCATGGGAGAGAGACAAACACAGCCTAAAAGGCTTATGACTACTTTCCCCTCAGAGAAGAGGGGAGTTCTGGAGTTATAATTATTTCTGGTAGCCATCTTGAGAAAGAAGCACCCAAACAATCAGCAACCAATTCACCGCAGAATGTACAAACACACGGCAGAGAGTCAACACCTTCAGGAGTGGGAGAGGATTTTTCTCACCCAAAAGGAAAACAAGAAGTCCTTTTTAAACACAAACCTTGCAAGCCTGGAGTGTGGAATGGAAGGAAATGGGGTTTGGGGCAAGCACATGCCTTGCAAATAAATTCCAAAGGTCAAACCCACAAATGTGGAGGGAGGACTCGACTTTGAGAACAATGTTTCCTTTGAAATTTTGTAAACTGAATTCCTTCACACACTCTGGCAGTCCCTTTCTGTGCATCTAATGTGGCAGTTCAATCGGAAGTAAGCCAGATTGTGAATGAGATCCAGATCTTGATCCTTAAGGTTCAGTACTCATTTTAATGGGTTTTCCCCCCTCTGGTCGATCTGGTTCCTTTCACACTAAAAGATAACCTGAGAGATAAGAGAGAAATCCTTGTTGCAGGAGAAGCTTACAAGCTGAAAAATCTGGGTTCATACTTCATGCTTGAATAACTCTTGGCTATGAGAAAATTAAATCCACAATTAAATGATGCATTTGTGATACGTAGTTATAGGATAATCTGAATCAAATGGCCAGGTACTCTGACATTGATGGGAGACTGTTAACATCAGCAGGGTGTTTGTTTATGCTAAAAATTCCAAAATTCAGGCAATTCTAAACCTTAGGCAGATCTAATATTCTGCCATTAGCATAATTGCAGGATAGATTTGAAAGATCTGGTTTAAGTGAGGTGGAAACAGTTACCTATGTGTTATTATATTGCCATTTCTACAGGGACATATGCTCTACACTTATTATTCCTATAGTGCAGTGGACATTGCCACTCTTGAGCATACACTCACATGAAGTGAAGCCAAACCAGCCCCCTGATTTTCCAGGGGGTAGTAGTGATGAAGTGAGACTAGAGTGACACTGGTGGAAAACTCAAAGCAAGCCTGAAACAGGCTAGAGCCTGCTCAAAGGCTTACTCCATAGCAATGTACACAGTCAAGAAGGCATCCTTTTCTACCACCATTGCATCTACAAAGAGCCATCCAACAGAGCTGTTCTGAGTGATCAGAGGTCTGCTACATTCTGGGCCCTGAGAATAAAATTCGGACCACTCAACACAGTATCTTACCTGTGGCAGGAACTAGACAGGAGAGTGTGTCCCTATTCGTTCAGCTCGAGCTTTCATTGACTGTGGCATCCTTCCAGGCTGTCTTGCTGGGATGGGACTTGAAGGTGTTACCCTGTTCTCTGGGGGTCCCGGGAGGGGCACCCAAATAAACAAACACAAAAATGAAGTTGGGGAAATTAACTGGAACACTCTCTTGAGCTAGCGAGAGGCAGGGTAACTTAGCAGGGATCTTGTAACCCAATGTCTACAGGGTCAGGTCAGTCAAGCAGTCAGACAGTTTTAAAATGATGTTTTTATTAAAAGACAAACAAACAGTAACGACAACACATACACACAGCTAATGTAAGAATTAGAAATAAGGATTTTCAGGGGAAATGGGTGATACGACACCTTTCTTGTAGTCCTGAAGAAGCTGGAAGATGGTAGGGAAGAAAGCTCAGCGCGGTTCGTTGAGGGGAGCTCGTCAGACAAAATGGCAGCAAGGCAGGATGGAAGTCCAGAATGATCCGAGGTGGTCTCGGAATTGGGGAGTTTTTATAGGGTGAATTGTGCCTGCAGGCTATGCCATACTCGGTGAGAACAATGTGAGTTTGGAGCGGGACAAAGCTTTGGAAAAGGTCAAATTTAACATGATGGGCTTAGCGCAGGTTTAACAATAGTATAGCCAGTATGCAAATAGCTTGGCATTGTCAGACTATCGGCTCGAGGCAGGGCATCTTTGTTTAGAGTCGCTCTTAACCAAGAGGTGTTTGCAGAGAGGTCCCTGAAGCAACGGAGGGGCTTTGTTCTGCCTGCCTAGGTGGAGAATGGAATGTCCAACACTTACCGGCCACGCCTGTGTACATGCTTGTCCGGAGGCCTCGCAAACACGTGGAGCAGGGTGGTAGAAGAAGGCCAAATGATTTTGATATCAAAAAGAGATATCTAGTGCTATCACTGGGTAGGCCTGAACCGCAGTAACAGAGGGACTGCTTTATGGTGGTTCCATTCCTTCCTGGGCAGGCAAACCCAGAGGGTGGTGCTGGGAGGGTCCTGTTCAACCTCTTGGCCAGTGGTCTTGTGGGGTCTCTGTCCCCCATGCCATTCAACATCGACATGAAACTACTGGGAGGGTTTGTCCAGAGGTCTGGGGTTCAGCACCATCGGTATGCTGACCAATTCTATTTGTCCATTTCATTTAACTCCAAGAAAGTTGTTTCTATTCTAAAGTCATTTCTATTCTATTCTAAATCAGCATCTGACAGCGTAATGGGCTGAATGAGGGCAAACAAACTGAAATGCAGTCCAAACAAGACAGAGGTGCTCCTGGTAATTAAAAAGAAAAAGGAAAATAGATCAGGGAATAGGAAGTCAGCTAGTGCTGGTTGAGGTTATATTCCCCCAAAGACATTGGTTCCTAGTTTGGGTGTGCTCCTAGGCTCAGCCTTCACATTTTGCAGTTGTCAGGAGTGATTTGGCATATGTAAAATTTGTGCACCAAATGTGCCTATGCCTGGAGATGCCCGATCTGGCCATGGTGACAAATGCCTTGGTTACATCCCATTTGGATGACTGTAACACAGTCTATGTAGGGCTCCCTTTGAAGAGTGTTTGGATACTTCAGTCGGTACAAACAGTGGCAGCTAGAGTGTCACCTAGGGAAATAAACTCCCCTGCCCCAACAGCTCCACTAGCTGCCCATCTGTTTCTGGGCACAGTTCAGAGTCTGGCTTATGGTCTGTAAAGCCCTGTATGGTTCAGGTCAGTGGTTCTTAACTTGGGCTCTGCAGACTCCTGTGGGTCCATAAAGCCCTCACAGGGGGTCTGCAAAGCCCATTGCAGGACACCAAGAGCAGTGGCAGCAACAGGGATGCAACAGTGGAGAGAAGGAGTGGGATCCGAAACTGCTCCCTCATTTGCAAATTTGGGCAAGCACACACGCCTGCTGCTATGTCCCTCACCACCCAAACCCTCTGCTGCCACATCCCTGGTGGAAGGACACGTCGGCAAGAGTTTGCATGCATCAAGCTATGACTATGGAGACCAGGGTCTGAACCCTCACTCGGCCATGGGACCCACTGATTGACCTCCAGTGAATCACATTATCTCAGCCTCAGAGAAAGGCAAAGGCAACAAAAAATCTCATAAGTCGGTGTCAAAGGAGAAAGACATGAAGGCTAGAAAGAATCTTCCCCTGTTGATGGCACTTTAATGTTTTGTGTCTTCAAGTCACTTCTGACTTATAGCAACCCTAAGATAAACTTATCGCAGGGATTTTTTTCAGGCTGAGAGAATGTGACTTGCCCAAGGTCACCATGCATATATATGAATAGTAAAGAATGAATGTATGAATCTTTATTGCTTAAAATTATAAGCAATCACAATTTGTTATGATTAAAACAGAATACAAACAAATAAAACACCATAACAGTGGTGAATTTAAAATAAAATACAGGTAATAAGTAAATAATAAAAGAAATATAAAAAATGCAGCATATTATAAAATTGCAGTGATATATGTTCCGGATCTTCTGGGTCAAGTACCTTTATCACCCCAGTCTATATTGTTATGAATGATTTTGATATCTAGATCTTAAATTACTTGCAGCCAAGGCAAATTTTGCAAACATAGCTGTGATACCTGCATCATTGCCGGCCAATAAGATACAAATCTGCTCAGGGAGAGGTCAATTGGAAAAGGAGTGGAAAACATAGTTAAGAAACTTTTGTCTAAGGATATATATAGAGGGCATTGCAGTAGATGGTTTTGGATGTCTTGTACTTCCCCAGACTTACAAATACAAAGTCTTTGGTGGACAGGAATATTCTTATAGCTTGCCTTCAGATAGGCAGATGGCATACACTGAAAATGTACAGCTGTAAATGTTTTTCTAAGTGGAGCAAAGATAAGGTTAAAAAAAAACATCGTTCCATTCCAAAAGATGTCTTATACAATGGGTACCGTAAAGAATATGCTGTTTGGGACAGCATATGTAGGTTGTCACAGTCCTACAGTACTTAGGTCTCAAGGTAGATGTTCCAAACCAGGGATTAGCCTGGTTTAACACTGGAGTATTTGTTTGTGAAGGCAAAGTCAAATTGAGCTGAAGTCTGGGACAAATGCCATTAAAAACTTCTTCCATAAAAATAACTTATTTGAACCCATTTCATCCCCCTCTCCCAGTAGTTGACAATTTTTTAGCTGTCTCTTATGCCATTCCATGCCCCCTACCTACCGCTAGACCTGTAGCTCCTATAAAACTGGAGACAACAGCATGAGAACACAATATTTTATGGCTGGTGAGAAAAGAAATCTGTTGAGCCTGTTGTGTCCTTCCTTGGAGATCTTGCAAAATAAGCTTCTCATTCTCATGTTTGTTTGTTTTTTTATAATCTTTATTGAATATGTACACTTACACTGCATTTGTCAGAACCTATAAGATATGTATCACCCAACGTACAGCAAATCGTATACAAAATAAGAAAAAAAGCAAAATTACATAAATAACTAATGTTATATAAGTAAGCAAGTAAGTAAGATTACACAAAGATTGTGTGAAGAGATATCATCATCTTCTTAAAAAGGTATAATTATCATTATATTGAGATATCATTATACCAAAATCATTACAAATGAATCTAATTAAAAGCAGATACATCGTCGCTATTATATGTTGAAGATTTAACCAATGTAATATTAGCACACGTTGTACAGTGCCATATTGTGATCTTAAGCTATAATTTTTTTGCTATCATAGAATAAAACTAAACTAAAAATAGATGTTAATTATCTAGTTCTGTATTTTATAAAAATTCTATTAACAGCTGACAGAACAAAAAGCCAGAGAATAAACATTATCTTGTCAATCTTCCACCTCATCTTTTGTGGGTCAACTAGTATGTCATACTGACCATATTTAAATTAAGGAGCTTCTATATCAACTCTGTAGCAATAATCCTAGTAACCCCCGAGTCTTTTAACTGAACTATAATTAGATTAACATTCAGCTGTGATTGCAGAGCCCATCCAAAAAAGAGGGGGGGAAATCAGAATTCTGTCAACTACTGAAACATAATATCCAACTTAGGCCCTTTTCACATGGCAGTTTCCATGCGAAAGGGCCCCTTGAGCATTGTGCAAGTGTGAGGAGCGGTCCACACAACGAATTCACATTTGCGTGACGCCCCAGGGACTGGCAGGCACCGCTCATGCACTTTTTCGTTTTCGGCTTTAAGTCAAAAATGGTGCGCAGTTGTGCATTGCTCCCAGGCCCCGTGCGCACTTACCTTGGGTGTGGACTGGTCGCACTTCCTGACTCAATGCAGCCTGGGAAGGTCCCAGGCCGCACTGTGAGAGGAAGGGGAGGGGCTCTCACACAAGCAGGAAGCTCTTGCAGAGCTGAAGAAACCTGGACACGAGGGCTTCTCACAAGAGGCTGCTCGTGTGAGCACCGCACCCCAGCGCCAAGAAGAGGTAGGATGTGGAAAGGGTAGTTTCATGTCCTAGTTTCATAAATCGTCTACTAAAGCAAACAAATGCGGAGTAATGTTCATTTATTGGTAACGGTCCTGTGACTCTGTAACCTCTATGAACAGAAAAGGTTTATGTGAAATGTTAATATGGTATTATAGAGCTTTAATAAAGTATCGTAATAGTCAAGGTTAGTCAAAAATCCTCGTAATCAAGTATAGATAAGTTTTGAATGACCAACGACCATTCATTTTGAATTTTTTCTTCATCTTTTCCCTTAATTATATGTGAAAATATATCCATTGTTTTCATTTCCAAGACCTCGTAGGACCATTCCTCAAGTGTAGGGGTATCACATTTTTTTCCAATTTCTTGCAAAGATTATCCTAGCTGCTGTAGACAGGTATAACAGAATCCTCCGGAATTTAGAAAGATTTGGGGGAGATCTTGAGTCATTTTCAGCTAGTAAAATTTGGGAGACATAGGAGATTTTTAGTTGAAGATATCTGAAATTTTATTATATATAGTGATCCAGAATTTTTTTGTTTTCTTACATGTCTACCATCCATACCATACATACATACCAGCTCATTCTTACATTTCCAACAGTTTCCAGAGGTGGATTTGTATACTTTATTTAATTTGACCAGTGTTATGTACCGTCTGTGTAACATTTTCATGTAGTTTTCTCTCAAATTTTGGGCAGTGGTGAATTTGTATGTCTGTTTCCAGTTCTGCTCCCAATGCTGTAATTGGATTGGTTCCAATTCTCACGTTTTTAAGGATTTTAAAGATGGCAGTTAAGAAAGCCAGTGTGGTATAGTGATTAAAGTTTTGGACTAGAATGCTGGAGGCCAGAGTTTGAATCCCTGCTTGGTCATGGAAACCCACTAGTTGACCCTGGACAAGTTACTCTTTCTTGTCATAGACTCTTGTCATAATCTTGTCATAGGCCCTTTCCGCACCAGGCAACTAGAACGGGGCAGTGTGTCCTCTCACAGAGGTCGTCTGTACCTTGGAGCGGACTAGGAGTGGACTACTTACTGGAGATCTACACCTCAGTCTGCTCCAAAATGACTCCAAGTGGTCCTCCAACGTGTTTTATAAAGACCGCAAAAAACAGGTCTTTATTTTCCTGGAACGCGCCATTGCATTCCTACTCCCTTGTGCAGATTCATAGGCTCGCACCAATGCGAGCCTGCGATCTGCGGAGAGCAGGCTTTAGGCATAGCGAGCTTCAGTGGTTTATCGGGACCCACAACCAACCGGAAGCCGCCATTTTGGAAGCCGGAAGCCACCATTTTGGAAGCCTGAGCAGTGCGGATCTACAGACCTCGCACTGCTCCGATTCACCCTGGACCAAGGAGGAGCCCTGGCGGAAGGGCTTCAGGGACAGTCCGCATTGCTTCGGACCCCAGAAGAAGCGGTAGGTAACAGCACAGAGCGATTCCCTCGCCTCGTGCGGAAAGGGCCATAGACTCACCTTAGGGTTGCCTTGGCACCAAGTGAACCCACCAGAATCCACCCTCCACCCCCTGCATTTTCTAACACTGTGCCAAAAAAGAGAAGCTGCTTTTCCTTTAAAAAAAGACACATCCACAACACATGTCTTCTTTACAAGCAGAATTATACTTTGGGGAGGTTTCCAGACATGTAATTTCACTTAATGTGGTGGCTGTGGAATGTGAATCAAAGCTTAATTTTGTTTTGTTTTTGCAGCTACTGCCACCTGGGAGCAACAGGGGCTAAAATGGAACCCAAGAGTGGGCCCTGCATAAAAACACCAAAGTAGATTGTTACGAGGCCTACACCTGGGCTAGGGGTTTCCATCCTTGATCACCACAATATTAATATTGGAGTAAATGGTTCTATAATTGGTTGACCAACCAAACCCAAAGAGTGCTCCTTCAGGGGCCCTCTTCTTCCTGGAGAAAAGTGACTAGTGGGTTGCCACAGGTGTCTGTCCTGGGCCCACTTCTATTCAATATCTTTATCAGTTATTTGGATGAGGGAATAGAGGGCATTCTTATCAACTCTGCAGATGGCACCACATTAAAAGGAGTAGCTTACGCTCCAGGGGACAGGACTAGAATTCTAAATGACCATAACCAATAAGAGCTAGGCCAAAACTAACAAAATGAATTTCAACAGCGAGAAAAGTAAAATACTAGTCTAGGGCAGAAAACTTGAAATACACAGCTACAGGATGGGGGACACTTGGCTTGCAGACACAACAAACTCACCAGTGTACACTCTGAGTACAGGTGGCCAAATGAGAAGAACAAAGTGACTCTAACATCAGTAAGTGTGATAAGGTATTATATTAACTACAATATAATCAATAGAACAGAACAGTATCGATGCAAATGTGTAGAGCACAAAATGAAGTTCCTTGAGCAAATGAAAGCTGAAAAAAAATCTAAAGATTCATCAAAGGAATACCAAGTAAAAATGTTCCTCTGGAATATCAGGAGCAAATGAGAAATTGGCAGAAAATAATGCAGAAAATCCAGTAGAAAGTATGGGCTTATCTCAGGTAATTAACAGGAAAGCAAAAGTGAAAACAGCCAGCCTGGGAAATGTCTAGGCGTTTCGAGCCATGTCTTCCTCAGTTTGCTAATATATTGTTAACATCCTACAAAACATATTCATTTCAACATAATACATCAATAAATTACAAAAATTATTAACATTTACTAGAATATAGGATATTCAAGATGAATGCACACATTGTTTTCTAAGTGGACGGCAGAAGTGGTGTGATGTGGCCTTGGGCACAGGTGCAAGGTTGTTATGACTAGCCAGACCCAGAAGGTCTTTTGCCTCATCACCAAGTGAAGGTTGCCAAGGGAGAAAGTGATTGGATCACCCCACAAGGTCTGGGGTGGTAGTAAGCCCTCAAAAAGGCAGGAGTTTGCTGTATACTTCACCTTTTAGACTTTTTCCTAGCTCATCATAGTATCTTGCTTAGAGATTTATACTTTGCTGTCCAGCTAAGTTTAAGTAGACCGCAAGCTGAACATGAGTTAGTAGTGTGATGCAGTAGGTAAACAAAGCCAATGCAACTCTAGGCTACATTAATCGGAGTACAGTGTACAGGTCAAGGGAAGTAATAGTACCACTCTATTCTGCTTTGCTCAAGCATCACCTGGAATATTGTGTCCAGTTCTGAGCATCACAATTCAGGAAGGATATTAAAAAGCTGGAACGTCTCCAGCGTAGGGCAACCAAAAAGGTAAAAGTCCTAGAAATCCTGCCCTATGAAGAGTGGCTTAGGGAGCTGGGTATGTTTAGCCTGAGAAAGAGAAGGTTAAGAGGTGAGATGATAACAATGTGTAAATATTTGAAGGAATGTCATATGAAAGATGGAGAAAGCTTGTTTTCTCCTGATCCAGAGACTAGGACATGGGGTGATGGCTTCAAAATACAGGAAAATAAATTTCACCTAAACATTAGGAAGAACTTCCTGAGGGTAAGAGCAGTTTGACAGTGGAATATGCTGCCTCAGAATGTGGTGGAGTCTTTTTCTTTGGAGATTTTGAAAAAATGGTCGGATGGCCATCTCTTGGGGATGCTTTGATGGTGTATTCCTGCATGGCAGCAGATTGATCTTAATGGCCTCTGTGATCTCTTCCAGCTCTATGATTCTATGGCCCTTTTTGCATGCCATTTCTCATGCAGAAGGGCCTCCAGAGTCTCGCGCAATTGCAAGGACCATTCCACATGATGTCCTAGCAATCACGTGAAACTGCTGGGGCCAGTAGGCAGCGATTACGCAATATATCATTTTTGCCTTCTTGCTGAAAATGATGTGCAATCGCACATCACTCCCAGGCCGCACACACACTTACCATCCGTGTGGAGCCTCTGGAGACTTGGCCCTCGGCTTCCTCCTCCAGCACAACCTGGGAAAGTACCTGGCTGTGCTGCGGAAGGAAGAGGCAGAGCCCTCGTGCTTCCTGCTGGCCAGCAGGGAGCTGCTGTGGATCAGGAGCAGAGGGGACGTGAATGCCTCTTGTGAGAGACTACTCATGTGATCTCTGCATGCGCACGCCAGAATCAGGTAAGCTATGGAAAGGGCCTATGACTAAGGCCATTTCCTCACTAGATTGTTATAGCGCTACTATTTCATTTTCCAAATCCTATGGAATCCTGGGGTTTGCCGTTCAGGGAGGAGCCTTTGAGGGCCCTTCCTAAACTGCAAACCCGAGGATTCCATACGATGTGGAAAGTGGAATAATAGCACTATAACAGTCTTGTGCAGGAATGGCCTAAGAGACTAACAACTCATGTGTTGGTTACAAACCCACAGAAAACACCAGGATGTACATAGAAAGTAGACAGACAGCCTCATGTCATATATGCAACATGGCTGAGTGGGTGCCTTGCCAGAGAGTGAAGCCTTCTCATGAGATGTACATGGGAAACAGGTCCCTCAGATTATAAGGGTGGCTTAATTAAGGAAAGCAAAGAATTCTGGTACCAGTGGCAGACACAAGTAAGGAACATATCTGGAAGCACCAGTGGCAGACACAAGTAAGGAACATATTTGCACAGAGCAAATAACCCCCAGGTTTGTTCTTTCATCTGAAAAACAAGTAAAATGCAGTGAATGAACTCCTGCCTGGCCTACATCCAATTACAGGCTCTTCTGACATACAGAAGAAAGATTTTCCAGCTCAGAGTCAGAACTAAGAGGTTTCAGGAAAAAAGGACTGAAGGGTGGTTTCAGTTAATGAAAAGAAGGGCCCTTTTCTCACGGGGTGCAGAAATCGTGCCGCCACGATCCAGGCGGGGTTTTCCTTAATCCCCACTAACACAACTGAACTTTTAGTAGCGTTCTTACAGCTCCATAGGGAAGAGGCTTAGGCAGCATCAACGCATTCACACAATATTACCATGGCCACTCCCGAAGGTGTCCTTTCCCTGCCCTGCCTAGCATTTGATTGGCTGTGCCCTATTTTTAAAAGAAACATCCTGAGCGTCATCACTGACGTCAGTACGCACGCACGCCCCCTCACATCCTCCGCCCCCTCACCCTGTCCCGCGCCTTTCTTTTGAACCACCGTGGAAACAGTTTCCCCCTCTTTCTTTCTGCTTGCTTTTTGCTGTTTTGTGTATGGAGAACGAGCTACTGACGATCATTGCTGGGGTGCTAGCCCCGCTAATGACGGTCCTTTCAGCCGTTCGTATTGGGGGCGGTCTTGTGGCTTCTGCTGGCCACGCCTTGATCCCTCCCTCTCTTGATCGCCCGCACAAATCAGGACGCACTGTCGCTTTTTCAAGAAACGACGAGCGCGGATTGGAGG